>JBBPCY010000156.1:16998476-17023374 GCA_037974405.1 Brachyalestes nurse | reverse complement strand
ATGGGGCTTCGCCCCATCTCTGGTGTGCGTGGCCGGCGCCCCGTCTCTGGTGCTGGTGCACGTGGCCGACGCCCCGTCTCTGGTGCTGGTGCACAGGGCCGGAGCCCCGTCTCTGGAGCTGGTGCACGGGGCTGGAGCCCCGTCTCTGGAGCTGGTGCACGGGGCCGATGCCCCGTCTCTGGAGCTGGTGCACGGGGCCGGAGCCCCGTCTCTGGAGCTGGTGCATGGGACCGGAGCCCCGTCTCTGGAGCTGGTGCACGAGGCCGACGCCCCGTCTCTGGAGCTGGTGCATGGGGCCGGAGCCCCGTCTCTGGATCCGGTGCACGGGGTTCGATCCCTGCTCCCAGGGCTCTTTCCTAGCCCTGGGGTACCCCCCGCGCCAGAGAGCTCCTCCGGAGCTCCTCCTGACCGTAGTACCCCCCCCCAAAAAATTCAGGGAGAAACCCTCCCCCTCTGTAAGGCCCGGAGGCCCGGCTGAAGGGCTCTCAGGCCCTGCTAATGGGCTCTCAGGTGCTGCTAATGGGCTCTCAGGCCTTCCTAATGGGCTCTCAGGCCCTCCTAATGGGCTCTCAGGCCCTCCTAATGGGCTCTCAGGCCCTGCTAAACCGCTAACCTGCCCGGCTAACCCGCTAACCTGCCCGGCTAACCCGCTAACCTGCTCGGCTAACCCGCTAACCTGCTCGGCTAACTCGCTAACAGGCCTGGCTAACCTGCTAACAGGCCCAGCTAACCCACTAACAGGCCCGGCTAACCCGCTAACAGGCCCGGCTAAAGGGCTAACAGGCCCTACTAAAAGGCTAAAAGGCTAAATGGCACACTAACGTTTTGTACTTTTTCGCCGAGGGGCTGGAACGGGTCGCTGGGGCTGGGCCGTAGCGAGCAGCCGCGCTTGCGGCTCGAGGCTAGCGAGCGGTGGCGCTTGCGGCTCCAGGCTGGCGAGCGGCGGTGCTTGTGGCTCCAAGCTGGCGAGCAGCGGCTTGAGGCTGGGCTCTGACTCTCTCGTGGGGCTTGACTCTCTCGCGCCGGTGTGGCTCGATCGCCCACGCCCGCGGTTCAACAGGTGCCGCATCATTCAGGAGAGGGACCCAGTCAGCCCCATCCCAGACCCACTCCTGGTCGTCCGGGACCCCATATGGTTCCAGGGGCTTGTCCCATCGCCTTCTCTGCCTCATTTGTTTGGCGGGTTCTTCTGTCACGTCGTGGTGCCGGAGTATGAAGCAGGAGGTACACAGACTCGTTTCCATGCTTGCTTTAGTCTTTATTCTTTAAACAGAAATCAAAAGAGGCTCGAGGGCCTGATACGTTTCCCGAACACAACAGACCAAATGTGTTGGAGAACCCGCACTCAACACTGAACCAAAAACCCTTTAAATACAAAACCAAACCCCAAAGAAACCAATAAGCACTCAACCCAACAGAAAACACCTGAACCTCGTCCATATTTCAAACCCAACCCTTCATAATAAAAGACCCAACGAAAACACATAGAAAACCCCAACAAAACCCACAGCGACCCCTGCTGGCCGCTAGGGGGGACGTAAGAAAAATATATAAAATAGAAAACGATATAAGATCTTTATTTATCTCAAGGAAAATTCTTGTGTCATAAGTATGCTCAGTGGAAGAAGAAAATTAAAAGATAATAAGACAATAGAAAAAATAAAAGACATGCAGTAAACAATAGTGTAACACAATGACAAGAACGTTAGTGGCTTATGAGAGCAGCAGACGATAAGGTATTGACATTCAATAACATTCAGTCAATTCACAGATTAAACAGCTGAGTTGTATATTGCACAGATTCGATGGTGAACAGAACAATGACTTGAAAAACTTGAAAAGCTCCCCTACAGCACAGGAAGGAATTATTCAGTCTTATGGCCACCTGTGGCATGTTTGTGTGGCTTCATATATGCATGTGTTGTGGTTAATAATATGGTACCAAAATAGTTATAATATTAGGTGATACAATGGAGATCTTGGAATTGGCATAGCCCCAGGGTCTCAGTCCAGGCCTGTCCAAAATGACTAATTACGGATGATTCCTATTGGTCTATTCGTAATGAAATGTTCTCACATTGTGCAGCAAGCCCGGTGTTTTCAAATGATGGCATATGCAAATGTATTCATTTTTTTTAAATAATGGACAGGTAAGGCTTTATTCTGACAGTGGTCATGTAAAGTTCCACTGTTTCAGCCCACTTGTGACAACTTGTGACAGACAAAGATGAGAAAATGGACACTGCAGAAATGGGCAGTACGGGTGCAGTACTGACTTCAATATAGGCTTATGTAGCTATACCCACAGTGGTATTCAATTTGGTGGTGAAAAGAAGTTTACAACTCAAGTCCCAAGGAAGTTGGGAGGTGTGGACTGTCACCTGAAGGTGCCATTAGAAAACCCTTGACAATTTTCTAAAAACACAATACACTTTTTCTGTATTGTTGAGATTTTTTTTTCAGTGGTTGAATCCAATCTCCCAGCCCAGGGACTAGGTGCCGGGATTAAAGTAAGACTTACCTCATCCACCACCACTTTGTGCTACTCCCAGAGCCGCAGAGGTGAGATTGGAGACTGAAAAATTGTACCTGTCATTCCCACATATGTAAAACACTTCTTTTTTGGCATTTCAATTAGGCTGGAGATGGGGACTCTCACCTCTGCTGTCTGTGTGATCAGTGCTTCCTTTCCGCGAGGATTTCAGTGCGATCACTCTGGAGCCTGAGATTTCTTCACGAGCTTTGTTATTGCACAGCTCCTCTACAGCATTGTAAAAGAAATACGGCGAGAGAACTCAAACTATGTAATCAATGTGATGCATTAAGAATGTAGTTTTGGCAACAGCTGTAACATCCATCAACAGATGCAGGGATTGAACCCACGTCACTCGGAGTGGTAAGAGCAGGCGAACTGGTTGGGCCACCTGGGTAGTTTAAAGAGAGGTAGACTGGAGGCTCTATTCATAAACAAGAAATAGAAATACACATAATAGATAGAAAAATGAAAAAGAGAGCATAAACAAGAAACAAGATGAAAAGAAAGGGGTATGGAATACACGAAAGAAAACCGGGCAAAACAAGACAACTAAAACTAAATACTAAATACAATGAAGAAGTAAAGACACAACACAATGGAGGAAGAAACCAAAAACTTTAAATAAACAATATTTAGAAAAAAAGATGGCCAAAACTAAACAGTCCAGGAAGGAAAAGAAGAGAGTGGGACTTGTGACCAAGGGCCCAGCAGATTTACATAGAGAACAGAGAAGTAACTGGAAGCCAAAGAACAACAGAGGACATGGATGACAAAAAGGAGGTAGAAAAGTAATCCAGGAAAAGGCTAAAAGAAAACTCAAGAGATGTTAAATAAACTAGTGAGCAATCTGCAGTTGGGTGAGAAGAAGCTGGCAGAGGGAAATATACTCAGAACAGGATATATCAGAACAATTGCTTTTGTAGTCATCTTTATTAAGGATAATTTGTTTGACTGACTAAGATTTGTTTGTACATCTAATTTTAGGCTGTCAATAAAATCTTCCATTTTTAAAAGGGTAGGGAAGGCATTTTGCGGACGCTCTGTAACATTAGGAGTCTCCCGTAGGGGTGCTTATTGGTAATGCAATCCTAGGCAGGGGGTCTAAGTCTGCTGGGTGTTATCCACTGTGCAATTGAAGACACATCCTAGTGATTCCAAAGGGTTCACAAACCAGGATTCAGATAGTCTAAACTCAAACTTTTCCAATATGAAAAGATCTAAGGGACATTACACAGTCCTCAACCTCAATTTTGATGTATCTGGCTAACTTGGAAATCCTGCTTTCTGAAATGTTCCACTGAAACGTTATTGTTATCGAGTGAAAAGAAGAGGCATCTTAAAATTGCCATTTCCTCAGAACAAACAACATGAGCATGGCAGTTTTGTGGCAGTTTGAGAGGCAAACTGGGCACATTTTGATCATGTTATGTGCACACAAGCCCAAATGCATAGTTTAAGGGCAGAGTGCTTTGGAAAATTCCAAAGTGCACTTCTTTACTTCATGCATATGCAGGGACTGCTGTGGGAGGAAAAAGAGATCCAAAATATGCTGCGATATGGCTGCATTATGTGCGTGCAACACATGTTATCAATTCAGAAGCTTTTCTGCTGGAGAAGAATTATATCCCTGTGCAATGCTTAAGTTGGGAATAAGCTTATATATTAACACCTCTATCTCTTCATCACTGAATCTTCATTTTCTCTTTGCAGAACACTCTGATGACTGTGCCTTTTAAAAAAGAAGTTTAAAAACTGTAGTGTGTTGCTGGTAACACTGGCACTAGCTGTTTTCCAGAGGACACACTGCAGCCGAGAAAATGTTGGCCCTTGGCAGCACTGTCCTACAAAGGGCCCTAGCTTGTGTTACATAATTCAAAACAGAACATTCTACCAAGGTCGCTTTGTCACATCATCGGTAGGGAGTTAGAGACAAATTTGATCAAAATTGTATTGATGATAGAGCTCAGAAATGGTACAGGGCAACCAGGCCTAGTATGAGTACACCCCAATACACTGTGAATGTCTATTGAAAGTAGGAATGTAATGTAGGGGAGTAATATTTTATAAGCGACTTAATATTGGGCAATATGGGTTAAACAAATGTACCTTGATAAGAATGACAACAAAAGCAGCCGTTGAGCTAAAAAGCTTAATGCATCATGTTCTGAAAGCAGAGGTCGGTCTTGAAATCCTGAGCGATCTCACATACCAGGCGCTGGAAGGGCGGCTTGCGCATGAGCAGCTTTGTGGATTTTTGGTACCAGCGGATCTCTCTGAGAGCCATGGTGCCGGGTATGTATCGGTGATGTTTCATCACGCCGGTTGCCAGAGCACTCTCACAAGCCACCTTCGTGGCCAGCTGCGTTCTGGAAGCCTTACCAACGGTGGATTTGCGGGCGGTCTGCTTTGTTCTTGCCATGGTAGCCACAACAAAAATAGTGAAAATAATAGTAAAATATATACACTAAACAATGCTATGTATTTATCGGGTTAATATTTACAGTGAACCATACATTTTAAAAAAAAAGGTAAAAATAAACATGCTAGACAGAGCGGCGTCAGTCTCACCAGCATCCCCGTAACCTAGCACCTATTTAGCACAAATAGGTTTACAGGAATTGTGTTTGTGGATTTCAGGGTCAGCAGCACAGTGATGTTCCTGTGGCATAATTCAATTTTCACTTTTGTCTGAATATGAGGTACAAATAATAGGTCCATAGGTTGTCATTCATTATATCATTGCTATATTGTAATGATTTAACCATCATTATCACTGATCAATCTTGTCATGTTCACGTCTGTTCCTTGGTTGTTTGAAACTGATAGCTGGTGGTATAATTAGAGGCATGCTGATGCACAATTTACATTTTCATCCAATTATCTATAAAAAAATAAAAAATAAAAAAAACTCCAGCAACATCACTGCAGCTGACACCCTCACATTACCATGTTTCTATTGAGTCAGCCTTAAGAGTGGTTCACCATCCAAATAATATCTGGTCAAAACTGATCCTGTGCAGAGACACAAAGTAGTATATGCCCCTGAATATTTCATGTCTAGTCCCCTTGCTTCCTCCATTTGCTTTAGCACAACCTGTCACGACTTCACAACATGCCAGAACTTTCATAACCCTTCTCTTTATTTAGTTATTTCTCCATAACTCTTACTTTCTCCATGCTGTCATCTCTAGCATGCAGCAAGCTAGGAATATGAATATAGGCAACATGACTGTATATCAATAATCTGTATACACCTGGGTGAAAGTTTTTTTTTGCTTCTCAAAATTGCATCATGGCTGTAGAAGCAGAACAGTATAATGAACTGTTTTTTGACTAGTATAGGAAAAAGCAGATTCCTTAACCAGCTACAGAGCCTGAAATTCAGTGCTGGAATAATGGTGATATTATGGCTTTAATCTGCACTTTAACAAGGTTGAAATATAAAAATGGAAGCTAATGAGTACTCTTGGAGACACTAGATCTCTTCTATAAGAATTTTTGTATTTCAGTGGTGGAAATAACATGACATCTTAAATGACAGCTGCTGTTACTGCTGCTATATCAAATCAAATTCTTTTAATTTCCACATCACTTTTACACAAGTGTGAAAGGTGAGGCCAAATGCTAATACTTCATACCATTGGTGGCAGCCCCCTGCTTCACTTCGTGAATGGGTTAAATACAGAAAAATAATTTCACACTATTCACACTGTGTGCTGTGCTGTGGTGTGTTCACGTGTAACTACAAAGGGGCACTTTATATACTTGAGGCCAGTCATGCATTTTCAGTGAAGTTTAGGTTTTTTCTAAAACTAACACCATGCTCTTTCCTAAATAACCCAATGCATTTCCTAAAAATTACACAATGCTTCTTTAAACTCAATTTTCTGTGACAGCCATTTTTATACAAATCCTTTATTTATAATAAAAACAAACATATTACACGATGTATGTTCTTATACTTCTATAATGTTCTTGCAGGCTGCCTATGTTCTAAAGCACCATGCATTTCTTCTGCTTGGTGCCTGTAGTGGCTACTGTCATCTAACAGACAAAAGTCCAGTAATCAATAATTCACTGGATTGCAGAATTGTCTGCGTTTACCTGTATCGTAAATGTTTGAGAGTGTCACGCGCACCAGATCTCGTGACGTCAATCGACATCGAAAATGACTCACATCAAGGTATATAAACAGGAAATAGGTAAGTGTCTGCACACAGACATTAAAGTTCCATGCTTCAGTCTGCCCTCGCCGGCTCTTCATGGTACCATGAGTACTTCTACCCTTCCAGCTCGTTTATTACCTTTCTGTGTGCATGTGAGAACCCAGATTCCTTGGTGGGAATCTCTACTCCTTCATGGAGCGTTCTCAGACTAACGCGTGGCTTACCAGCTCCTTCATGTCTCTCCGCGATTGGGCTCTTCCTCTACGCGACATTTGGGCAAACAAACCAGTCATTCAGGTCTACTCTGTGACAGAGAGTTCGACACAAAAACATTGCCAGGTGTCCAACTCCAGGTGCAAACCTAACAGTGAGAAAATGTTGAATTTTCTTGAATTGATTCTTTAAATAATGTTTAAAAACAACAGTGCTATTACTTTGTCATGAAAGCCTCATAGTTAAACACAGATTGAAAACACTATGGCTGGAAGTCTGCATGATTATGATTTACACATTTAGTCTGCCAGTGTTTTCCATATGCTACGCGTCGAACAGCAAACAATGATTTAACACCTTGCTCAGGAACGTAATATTACGTGTCACGCATTATTTCATGTACATGAAGCCTAAGGCCCCCAAACCTGATTGATATTCATGTAAGCAAACCTGAAGGTTGCTGAACATATTAATGAATCTTGTCATCAAAAGGCAATCAGGGTCTCCATTAGTAAGTCATGAGCAGAGGGGTATAGAATAAAATCCATACTGTGACGCAGACAGACCCCTGCAGAGCAATTTTCTACAGCTGTAAGAGAAAGCAGCTTCACCAATTATCCACCACAGAGTGAGTTAAAGCAACTCTCAGCCACTGTGCAGATGTTATATCCATATGAAACCTAGGAACTGTGAAACTATCAGTCTGTCAGTTACTCTGTGTTTCTATCACTGTTACAGTTACACTTACTGTGCCAAACTCAAGAGCCAACAGAAACTAATTGCACACATAAGCACTTCCATACAGCCCACTTTCACTGTATCAATAGTGGAATTCTCAGTCAAATTATTTTACCTGGAATTTATTTTCTTCCTCATTACTCAGAGTGATGCTAGCCAAAGTGGGAATCTGGTAAAATAGAATTGGCACTTAGTGTTCTCCTCCAAGCATGTTGAGCTTTCCTGTGATGGTGCATTAATAAGATGCAGTGGTGTCTCAGAGCAAGTATGTGCTTGTTCTTTCAGCTTGGGAGCATCATGTGATGGGGTGCCATACTAGTAGGTGGGTGGAACAGAGACTAAAATGGTTAGAAAACACCCCCCAAAATAAGTAATTTACCTAATTTGTTACTTTTATTTCACACCTCTTGAAATCAGAGTTTGAGCAGATGATCTACAGAATTATTCTCCCACAAATTGACAGTAACTAGCAACTAGGAACCTCCATACTTCTCCTGACCAAAGGTTTATTGTAAGCAGGCATGTGTAGAGTAGCCTAACAGCAAAAGCTGTAGAAACAGAGTAGAAACAAAACACTGGATCTGACACTACAGAACGTATTCTTTCTGCATCTGTCAGCATCTGTCAGGTCTAAAATAAAATGGAGGTTGTACATTTTGTGTGCGTGCAATATTATACCACTAAACTGTAATCTTTCAGTTATCATTTCTATCATTTCTAGCTAAAAGGGATTCTCCATTTCTACAAGCAGTATTTGCTGCCACAAAGCAATTTAAAAAATAGCTTCACAGCTAAAAATCCTGTTTATAGGCCTTTTGACTCAGCATTCTCTCAAACAGGATTAATATTATTTCCTTACTTTTTCCTGAGTAAGAATAGTTTTGTATTAACAGAAGAAAATACAGCTCCTTCATTGTCAAATCATTTTGGGCATGGGTTATTTGATTAAGAAGTATAATGTAAAGAAGTTGTAAATTGTAAATAGGACAGCACTGAATTAATATTCCTAATTATACAATTATAATACAAATTAAATGGCTGATTTATTGTTGTAGGGTAATCTATTATACACAGATCCTCTTGGTGAAGCACCAAGTACCCTGTTAGATTTAGGGGGTGGGTTAAAGTGAGATTAGGGTTAGATTTAGGGTTAGGACTAGATTAATACAATGTATACACTGAATGTAGTGTTATTAACAGTTATGTGTAACAGACATTCAGTTAAAGTCAAGCTCAGTATTTATAAAGCAACAGAGGACTTTTTAAATAAAGTGTTTTTGAACTTTGTATCGTTACACCACTTTTAAAGTGTTATTACAAGGTTAACAAAATATTCAGCAACGTTTGTTCAGTTCATGAAATTGCCACATCCCTTTTGGACGCCCCTTGCAGCCCTGCCTCCTTTTTCAACTTCCCTGCCTCTTTAATGTCTTGTCTGTAATTATATCAGGAATTGCTGATTTCAGTGTTTTGCACCTCATTGCATGTAATCACCCAAACAAAACACCAGCGTCATCTGAGCATACATACACACTATCAGGCCTCAGCCTAGATCAGCAAACCAGATACTGTACATCACAGTACTCTGGAACTAACATGATGCAGATCAGTTTCTTGATTTCTCCTCTCCTTTCTCTGCTCTCCATCCCACCCACCTCCCAGCTCTCTCTCTTTCCTCCAACCCATCCCTTCAAATTTAGAAGAAGCTAATTCTGTATGACAGGCCAGAGAATAATAAGCATAAGAGGGCGAAGGGCTGCATATACCATTTCTTCCTTCCAGTTCTCTTTAAATCTTTTATTGCTGACATAATTCACTTCGCTTAGTTATTTTTTAAAAATGTGTACATATTTTAATTGTAATTACAATATTAATTAAAGATAAATTGCCTGCATTTCATTAACAAAAATATCTGAGGAGTCAAATTCTATTCCAGCTGAAGGTCAGAAAGAGAATTGGAAAAAATAATTCATTTTTTAAACTATTAATGGAGCAGCCCTAGTTCTTACAGTAAGAGAATGCATTATTATCGCCAACATTCCCAACAAACACTCCCAATGCATGAAGGTAAATATTAATTGATTCATTTTTAATTTATTCATTTGAATCTGTAATGCATGAACAGGCTGAAACAGCCTTGGAGGGTGTCTCTAAAGAAGGAAAAAGCCAGAAGAAAGACCAGATTGGGAAACAGAGACAATGACATAGTGACAGATTCCAAGACAGAACACACACACACATACATCCCTCCCAATCACCTCTTTTCCTAAGGAAAGAGAAATGTCGTACAAATTGTTGGTATAAAATGATTATTGGCTAGACAGGAGCAAGGGGAGCCATGCTGGGAGGGGAATGACATATTTCCCCATTTCACTCTCCGTCTGTCAAATCCGATAAGCTACTTCCCTCGTTCTCATCTCCGTCTGCTTTTTTTACATTTAAAACACCTCCAGAAGCATTCGTCACAAAGTAGAAACTAATGTTGCAGAAAAGATTGCGAAGCACAGCCCATCCAGATGAGAGAGCGCCACCAGGAGCAGAAAGAAGCAGACGGAGATGTTTTAATGTCCTTAAGTGACATGCTTATGCCAGATTCACATTCCCCTAAGGCATCTTGTGAGTGTGAGATAAGCTGATAAGAGTATTGCGTGCATCTGCCATGGATAAGCAACATGCCTTCTGTCTGTCTGCTGTTACCCTGCCATCGTTCTGCTTAATTCATCAAATCTAACAATTATTTTTTTACTTACCTAAGATATCTGTTCTTTAACTAGTTCGTGAGTAGGTCAATGGTTATTATTCAAACTGAGTTTGATAAAGTTAGAAAAACTGTATTTGCAAAACTTTGTTTTCAAGTTAAATATAGGAAATATAGCTGCAAAAACAGCCCAGTTTGCATTCACTGATTTAAAGACGTCACAAAAAACTAAGAATTTTTGTAAAAATTCCATGCAAAAGACTGCAGAAAAAAGCAGAAGAGAGTGCTTTCTGAACAGGGTACAATACACAGCGACCAAGTGGATTATGTCACGCGGAGAGACACGAAATGACTGTAAGAACCCAGGTGTGGTGTGACGGAAGAGCTCAGCAGCGGTAACAGATGACTGAGCTGGTAAATCACGCAGTTGCTCTGAGAACGCTCTGAAAACAGAGTAGAGATTCCCACCAAAGGAATCCGCGTTCTCACACGCACACAGAAGGTAGATAAGCTGCTCTTACGAGCTGAGTACTCACGGTACCGAGGAGCAGAGGGTCGACACGTCGTGGCTTAGGGAAACCAATGTCTGTGTGCTGAGATACACTTACTTCCTGCTTAAATACCTTAACGTGAGTCATTTCCGGTGCCGATTGACTACATGTGATCTGGTGCGTGTGACAGTACCCCCCCCTCCAAGACCATTTCCAGACGAACCCGGCTGAGAGGATACCCAACGACGGTAGTCCTGGATGAGGGAAGGGTCCAGGATGAATCAACCGGGGACCCAGGACCGTTCCTCCGGCCCGTAACCTTCCCAATCCACCAAGAATTGAGTGCCACGGCCACGGCGTCGCGAATCCAGGATCCGCCAGACAGTGTAGGCAGGACCACCGTCAATGATCCGGTGCGGAGGAGGGTCAGGAACCTGGGGAGACAGAGGGGAAAACACAACAGGCTTGAACTCAGACATATGAAACACAAGGTGTACCTTGAGGGAAGCAGGCAGCCAGAGCCGGAAGGTGACAGGGTTGATGCGCTGGATGATCTTGAAGGGGCCAATGAACCAGGGTGAGAGCTTGCGAGACTCCGTACGGAGTTTGAGGTGCTGAGTTGAGAAGTAGACCCTGTCACCAACATGGAACAATCGTCCCGGAGGGTGCTGGCAGCGATGTTGTTTGGAGTAGCGAGCGTTGGCCTGGGGGATGGATCTTCTAGCTCGCTTCCATACCTGCCGGCACCTGCGGACCAACTGTTGGGCAGATGGTACGTCAGTTTCAGGCTCCTGGTGGTCAAACATGACGGGTTGATAACCACAGCATACCTCGAATGGGCTCACTCTAGTAGCAGAGGAGACGAGGGTGTTATGGGACAATTCCGCCCGAACAAGGTAGCTGGCCCAGGAGCGCTGCCGATCAGCCACAAAAGATTGCAGGAAGCGCTCCAGTTGTTGGTTGGCCCGCTCCGTCTGACCATTAGTCTGTGGATGGTACCCTGAAGACAGACTAGATGTAGTATTGATCAGACGGCAAAAGGCCTGCCAGAACTTGGCCGTGAACTGGGGCCCTCTGTCCGAGACGTTGTCCTTGGGGAACCCATGCAGTTGGACTACGTGCTCGATGACCAGTTCAGTGGTGGTCTTAGCAGAGGGGAGTCCGGTCAGAGCCACCAGGTGCATGGCCTTAGAAAAACGGTTGATGATGGTTAGGATGGTGTCCTTGCCCTGGGACTCCGGGAGTCCAGTGTTGAAATCTAAGCCAATGTGCGCCCATGGGCGCGAAGGCACCAGCAGAGGGCGCAACGTGCCCTGGGTAGGAGTGTTTATGTTTTTGGTTCTGGCGCATGTTACACATGCGTTTACATATTCTGTGACATCTTTAACTATGCTTGGCCACCAGAAGGCGCGCTTGAGGAGTTCGAGTGTGCGTTTCACTCCTGGGTGTCCAGCTATAAGGGATGAGTGGGCCCAGCCCAGGACTTCAGATCTGTTAGCACAAGGGACGTAGAGGAGACCAGGAGATGTATTTTCCGGAGGTGGTTCTAAGGCGTGCCCCTGGTGCACTCTGTCTTCCAACCCCCACCGGATGGGTGCTATGATGATGTTGGCAGGACAGGCGCGGGGACCGTCCGGGGATTCACCACCTGATGTTGACGGGAGAGGGCGTCGGCTTTTCTGTTCTTCGACCCCGGATGGTAAGTAAGGTGGAAATTAAACTGTTCGAAGAACAGTGGTCCACCGCGCCTGCCTGGGATCAGGCTGTTTGGCAAGCCGGATCGAAATGAAATTTTGGTGATCAGTCCAGACAGTGAATGGGTCACTGCCGCCCTAGAGCCAGTGACGGCATTCTTCCAGAGCCTACTTGATGGCCAACAACTCACGGTCCCCTACTTCGTACCGTTGTTGAGTGGGATTAAATTTTCTGGAAAAATAACAGCAGGGATGTAATAGATTGTCTGGACCTCGCTGTGAGAGGACAGCTCCTACGCCCACATCGGAGGCATCCACCTCAACAACGAACGGCTTGGAGGCATCTGGATGAAGGAGGATGGGTGCACTGGTAAACTGGTCACAGAGATGATGGAATGCTTCGATGGCAGCAGGAGTGAGTGTGAATAGTCCGGACTGTGGCTTGGTGAGGGCCATCAGAGGTGTCACAGTTGAACTGAAGCTCCGCATGAATCGCCTATAGAAATTGGCGAAACCCAGAAAACACTGTAACTGTTTAAGCGACGTGGGTAAGGGCACAGCCGCCAGCTTCTGGGGATCCATGGCCACTCCCTGAGAAGATATTACATAACCAAGGAATGTGGTGGAGTGCTGGTGAAATGCACATTTTTACAACTTACAGTACAGCTGATGGGCCAGCAACCTCTTTAAGACGGCACGTACGTGTTGGATGTGTTCTTCGACGGAGGATGAGTAAATGAGTATATCATCCAGATAAACATAGCACCACTTCCCCAGGAAGTCACGGAGGACGTCATTTATGAATTGTTGGAACACAGCCAGACTATTACACAAACCGAACAGCATTACCAGTGTTTCATAGTGTCCGGTGGGGGTTATAAACGCCGTCTTCCACTCATCGCCCTCCCTGATGCGTATCAAGTTGTAGG
Source organism: Brachyalestes nurse (assembly GCA_037974405.1). Lineage (NCBI taxonomy): Eukaryota > Metazoa > Chordata > Actinopteri > Characiformes > Alestidae > Brachyalestes > Brachyalestes nurse. The sequence continues at coordinate 17,009,909 of JBBPCY010000156.1, read as the reverse complement.
TGCTGCAGAGGTCCAGTTTGGTGAAGATGTTGGCACCAGAGAGGGCATCCAGGGCGGTGTTAGTGAGTGGAAGCGGGTGTCGATTCTTGATAGTGATGTTATTGAGCCCCCGATCAGCTGGAGACCTACCTGAATGGTGAGTCGGGAAACGGCAGGAAGGGTCGGAGCAGCGGCTGATAAACCAGGGGAGGGCCTTCCTTTGCTCACCTGGTTTGGCCGTTTCCCGCACGGAGAGGACAGTTACCCCTGTGATGGTCCGGGGCCGTGCAATAGGCGCAGAGCCCCTCGCGATAACGTCTTTGCCTAACAGACGACTGAGCTGGTAAATCACGCAGTTGCTCTGAGAACGCTCTGAAAACAGAGTAGAGATTCCCACCAAAGGAATCCGCGTTCTCACACGCACACAGAAGGTAGATAAGCTGCTCTTACGAGCTGAGTACTCACGGTACCGAGGAGCAGAGGGTCGACACGTCGTGGCTTAGGGAAACCAATGTCTGTGTGCTGAGATACACTTACTTCCTGCTTAAATACCTTAACGTGAGTCATTTCCGGTGTCGATTGACTACACGTGATCTGGCGCGTGTGACAGATTACAGGCCACTTACATATAATCAGTCTGAAACGCACAGTTAAACAGCTTGTTTAATTCTAAAGAGGAAAGAGTGGTTGGAAACTGGAATGTAAAATATGAATTAGTACTGTTTATTTGTGAATAAAGCCAGAAAAATGTCATAAGTGGACCTCCCTTATATGATAAAGTGCAGGAATCTTGTGCAATGGGAGCCCTTTAAAAACCTCTACTTCTACCTCGCTCATAAAGACTGTAGCCCATCTGGTGATGCATAATTTATCCATGCTCTAGCCCTTCACCACAGCTTTTGATACCGTCAACCATCAGATCCTCCTGGCTTCACTCACCAGATTCAGTGGTTCTGCATGCCAACTAATTGTGTCCTACCTTGAGGGTCACAGTTACCAAGCATCATGCAAAGGATGCATGTCAGCCCCACAAACACTTACCACTGGTGTTCCTCAAGGCTCAGCACTTGGTCTCCCTCTTTTTTTCTTATACATTTGCTCTCTTGGTAATATTATATCTTCATAGGGTTTCTCCTACCACTGTTATGCTAATGACACTCAGCTCATCCTCTCCTTACCTCCCGGTGACTCTCAGGTTTGAGCCCGGATCTCTGCATGACATTTCCTTCTGTATTTCTTCAGCTAAACAGAGCTCCTGTACATCCCAGGGGATGCTTTCCCAAGACTTGACCTGGTTATCACTTTTGTAAATGCTGTCATCACTCCCACATCAAAAGCACAATGAAGAGCTCTCATTTTCATCTCATATTAATAGTCTGACCTGAACTTGCAGTTACTTTCTTTATAACACCAGGAGAATTCATCCTGTCTTCACCACTGATGCCACTCAGATACTCATCCGGTAACTTGTCCGGACTGTGACTTACTCCTCTGAAGACCACCAGACCTCTAAAAATTCTGAAAGCAGCATTATGTCCGGTCTTCAATACACCAAAATTCTCACACACCTCTCCACTACTGCAGACCCTTCACTGGCTTCCTGTGGCTGCTCGCATTTGATTTAAAACTCTAACGCTCACCTAAAAAGCCAAAAATAGTCCAGCTCCATCTTACCTATCAGCAATGATCAGACCATAGGTCACAGCTCGCCCTCTTAGAGCATCAAGCATGGCCTGACTTGACCCACCTCTTCTCGTCAAGATTTTTAAAGCATAAAGAGTTTTCTCAGCTTTGGCACTAAAGTTGTGGAACTGCACCTGCTAATGAAGACCCACCTCTTCACTGAGCACTACAGGTTCACGCCATAAAGAAACTTTGCTAAACTAATTACTTAATAATTCGTTAATCACAAATTACTTTAAAAAAAAACATTTGAACTGAATGCTACAAACGGCACAATTTTTGTCAGGTTTTACCAGAGAAACATTAATGTGGATTTCAGTTTGGGGTTTCACCGTTAAAAAGGTAGTAGCTTCAGTCTTGTATGAGTGAAATTGTTATATTGACAAGATATCTGCCAAGTGAAGAGACTTTCCTGTGAGGACTATTCCTGCCATTGCCTTTTCTTGACCACATTTCATCACTGACATCAATGCTGGAGACATTCTCAATAAGCCCATATGGGCTCACATGCTGGGCTAAACTGTGCTATGTCCTGTTTATAGTCCTGTTGATAGTAGCTAATTTGTCTGTAGCATTTATTTCAGGTACCTGAAAACACACTATGAGTCAGCAAGGATTAGCTTTGGCCTTATCATGCAAAAAAAAAGAAAAAAGAAAGAAATCCAGATTATATGCAGTAAATCTGTTGGGTGCAAAGGAGAAAGAGTAAGCACTGTTGGAGTTAATCCCCTCAAGAAAAGAAGCAAGAAATGCTTTGTTGTGTGTTTGTGTATGTGTGTATTTTTGTTTGTGTATGTTTGTCTGTTTTTTCAGTTGACTCTGATTTACACCATCCAACAAGTTTAAGGATTTTGTCCGCACCTGGAGGGTATGTTTTCTGTACTCCTAACATCTTTTAAAGAGCTGTCTATTCTGTCCTCCCCCCGAATCCTTCACTGTACTTGCACTCTCCCCCACACCACCACCACCTCTTTTGAGTTTTAGCTTAAGGCAGTCCTTCATGTATGTGTTGTTTTTATCTTTTTTATGGTGGCTGGGGGGAGTGGGGTTGACATGTTTTTGTTGTTTATTGTCTCTCTATGTTATGTTGTCTTTGCTAAGGTAGCTTCTGTACCATCTCCACGGCTCAGAGAGCCCTGAGCATCCCCAAATTTCTCCAATTATGAGTCTAGCCTCGAGTGGCTGGAGTAGCCTTCAGCAGCTTTAAAATGTTCTTCTCTGCAACATTGGTTCTGCTTTTGAATATATTTTTTAAAAAAGTCCATAATAACATTGATTTTACCAACTACAGAAACTCACTCTTTTGGACTTGACTAAAATCTCTGCAGACCATCTAATGTTTTTAAGTTCATACGCCATGAGTAGTGAACTCTGAAAAACCTTTACTGTGGGTCATCTTCTGTACAGATGAAGGAGAGGTGGCATATTCTGAAACTATACACACACATGCACTGTATTTAGACATATACAACATACAGTGTGTTATAAAAGTGCCATATGTTGGAACTGTGCAGTCTATTTTCACTGCAGCTGTTTTTTGTGTTTGTGGCCATAAGTGTAGGTCTGTGGTTGGCCACATGGGGGCACTCTCCGATATAAAAAGTGTGCTGATGCAACACCTGGGGAGATGTGTCCCTGTCTCTTATAAAGTACCTTGGAAGAACATCTCACCAACCTACTAGTGTTTGCAGTTCCAGCCAGTTTTTTAAGGCTTGACCTTTGACGGATTTGTGTTCTGGATCATGTTAAACTCTTGGTGAAATACGGGACAAGTGCCAAAGAGTACATTTATCAATTTATGTTCAACATTAAGTCAACCAGAGAGCAGCCAGAGTAATGTTAACTTGCATATGCATATGACTATTAAAAATGAGTTAAGTCAGCAACTTATGTAGTGTAATATAATTTAATGCATCAAAAAAAAACCCAGACATTATACGACTATCTGGGGGTTTTCCGATCCAGTAGCATGAACATTAGTTCAGAGTTTGCCCCAATATAAGACTTTTATTATTTACTTTTTGAAATGGCTTTAATGCGTTCGAGATTTGCTTGTCAGCACTAAGACACTAAATATAAACGGGTCCTGTTGCTTCACATTACATTAAGTGGACTGGTCCCATGAGTGTACCCAGTTAAAGCACTGCTCCATATTGCAGAAGTGTTGCCCTCCAGATGGATTCAGGTGTAACAGCTATACCGCTATCATCTGCGGATGGGCTTCCCTGGGGGGATAATGCATATTGTTAGACAATGTTCTCATTGTTGCAGAGTACAGTAAAGCGCACTCAGGAGCTCAAAATGCAGTGGGACCAGTAGTTTAATATAAGATGCATTGGAAGACTTCCTGTAGGAGGCATTCATGATGCATGAAAACTCTACAGAAGTTCCATCTGACTGAGCACTGACCTCTAATGTTATGAAGCTAAAAGAAGCCTGCATAGCAAATCTATAATTTAATGTGATTCCATACCCTTCTACATAGTTAGAAGAATCAACCATTAAACCACTTAGGTGGAAAATAAACAGTGAATTGTGTGAGTCATGTGACAGTCATGTGGTGTTTATGGAGTACAAAAAACTCTACACTCCATATAGAGTTTAAATGAGCCAAGCCCATTGTCTCATTGTCAGTTCCCACCTTATACCTAATATAAACATGCTTTAAGGAAATTCAAAGCTGCATTGAGTTATTCCACCATATGCCCACTCATTTAACAAAATATCCCCTCTCTCCCTTTCATATTTTACAGAATTCACAGAATATAGTCACTACTTAGCCAAAGCTGTTTTGCGTGGTTTTTGGATTTACTTACGTGCCATATCCAGAATAGTCTAGTTTTATATACCACAATAGATCCGGTAAATGAATGTCATCATTTCAGTTAATGCTTGAATGTCTGAGGTGGTGGTAAATTCTTTTGTCACCAACATGTGCGACACAAGAGCGCCACCTATGGGCAAAAGGCAGCAACAACACCATCTCTTACAGCACCATTCACATTCATGCAAACAGTACGATCCATCAAGAAAAAAGATATAATAATGTAAATTGCTCACCACAGAGACCAGTTATAAGCACCGCGCCACTAAATCACTCTTTTCTTGCCATTAAAGTGGAAACACTAAAATCAGCAGGAATGCTCTGCTATGCCCAATATACATCCAAGCTTAAATCAACATTTTGTATACAATGTTCATTATGACCAACAGCCAATGATTTGAAGGTGCCATGAAGTAAACGAAATTCAGCTAAACCAAACACGCAATATAATATAAACACTGACACGCAATTCTGCCTACGTTCCAGCAGATGGCGCCATAGGGAAGGCAGATAGCAGCACATTCCCATAAACCCACTCGGCCAACTTATAGAAGGAACGCTATATCCGGTGTCATGCAATAATGTTAATCACCCACGACCCCAGACCATCACTGGCCAGCTTCTGACCAAAGGGACTACTTTTGACCACATATTCTCCACACAGGAGTGGCCTTTACATGGTAGTGGCATCCCAGCAACCATTTGCTGTTGCCACTATGTTGGTAACCTAGCTCATAGCTCAGGGCCGTACTAATATTAAAATGAGAGTGATATACTAACATTGAAAACTAGTTCACAGCCCACTCACTTTAACAGCAATGCTGGAAAAACATATGTCAACATTAAATATACTAAAGCCAGTGGTAGAGCAACGCTGTCAACATTGTCAGTGCTAAGACCTTAATTCCACTGTAGTGACAAAACCTGCTGTGTTGTTTTTAGGTGCAGTGCAACAGTACAGCAGTGTAGCAAAATTGTTAACACAAATCAGTGCCACTGCTAGTCTGGGAGCAGTCCTCCACCCAAAACTATGCAGCCAAGAGTGTCTCTGTGGTCAAAGCCGAAAAGATGGATGGCTGAAACAAATGGTGCAACCAACAAGTGGAACGGCAAGGTAGCGTGTTCTACAGAAGCATCTAGTGAGTGAATATAAAAATTGGATTCTGTGCTGTGTGCAGTGGCACAAAACCATTTTCCTGTGACATTTCTGGTGGCTAAGATTGGTAAGGAGGAGTTCTAATAGTATTTTGGAAATTTTATGAAATTCACTATGTGCATGAAGGAGCATAGAAAATTAGAGAAATAACCTGGCAGTACAGAGTGCTCATTAATGCTTTATTCAGATGCTTTTGTAATGTTCTGGATACTGTATCTCACAAACAGACAGACAGACCACGGCCTATCTGTGCTCACAATATTTCACAACACTGAAGCCACGCTACTGAAATCAAATAACTGAAGAAAACGAACAAAATCAAATGAATAAAATTAGTTATCATTAAATACAGTCATATTTTAGCACCAAAATGAAATGTTCCGTGTTGCAGTCCACCAAGTTTTGTCCTCACGCAAACATAAAACTTCTTTAATATGAACGGTGGGTGAGACTGTCAGCAAGAGCAGCATTCAAAAACATACACTTGCATTATGCCTTATATTAAAAATGACACCAAAGTGATATGGCACAGAGGCCAAAGTACAAAACAGACACAAAACTGGAGAGAAACATTCTCCGAGGATGCAGGAATGGCCTTAAAAGAAGAGTTTGGTGGGGGGGGGAAATCACATTTGCACCATTTTCTCCTTGACCCAAATGTAGTTGATCATCGCGGTGACAGGTGCGACAGATACATTCTGAGAAAACTGCATACATTTGATTTTTTTTTAGGGTTTATTAACACAAGTTAATACAGTCTGACAGCAGTCAGTGCTAACCAGATCCAAACCTTTCGTATCCTTTCTAACAATACCTCACACTCTACAAGGGCACAAACCATCAAAAGTAGGACTGATCTTGACAGCCTTATGGTGTTCAAGTGAAGCTTTACCATAAAACAAAGATTCAGATAAGGCAGAATGCTTTTATAGGTATAAAATAGGTGCAGTGCAACTACTTTGAGAACAAGGTGTGAAAATAAAAAAAGGGATAATTACAATTAATAAGTTTAAAACAGCACCTCTACGCTTTTCAAGCTAATTTGAGTTGTACATTTAGGCATGTTTATACATATATATATATATATTTTTTGCCTCTTCTAAATATTTCAAGTGCCAGGTACGTTACGCTCACCTACTGACCCCTACAGAAGGTATTGTATATGTAAAAGGCTGAATGCTGCATGAATTATAAATCTGAAGAACAGGCTGTCTGAATAACTACTCCCAGGGAAGTGGCAGCTGACAGTGAAGAGTCTGTTTCAACAGCATTACAGTACTGGGGTGATTTGCTTTTGCCTGCGAGGGGAAAATCCCACTGAAAGAAAAAGAATAGACAGAAAGAGCCCATCGGAAGCAAAGCTGCAGATGATTCTGTACAAGGGGGCTGTTGTTTTAGACACAGCGGGACACACTACAGCAAAGCTTAGTTGAGAGCTGATTACACGTTTCAGGCAAAAACGCTTACTGTACATGGCTTCTCCTTTTCTTCCTGCACCTTTTGTTCAGTGGCACTGTTGATTTGACGGATACGCTACATGGCCGATGTGATTTCACTAACATACACGTGTGGCTTGTTATTGAAAATGATTATATTTACAAAAGAATACAGACTGAGATGCTTTACGTTTGGAGTCACCATTAGCTGAGTTCCAGGCTGAGAAACGCTGAAAAAAGTCTGAAGCTCAGTTTTGTTAACTCTCTTCATGCACAAACTATCATCCTTCACACAAATGTACTGTTAGAAAGTACAGACAGGGAACAAAATAACAGAAATACCACATAAAATGCTCATACTTACTGGCCATTTTTTTCCAGGTACACCATATAGGCACCCTTTATAGGTCTGCAGTTAGTGGTTTCACTGACTTTTACTGGTCGATTTGTAAACCCCCCTTTACCCCATTCATCAATAAAAAAGAATTACCATAGGCCCATTCATATCTACATGCACACATCAGCCACATCATTAAAACCACTGACAGATGAAGTGAGCACTGATTATCTTGTTACAATGGCACCTGTCAAGGAGTTAAAGAAAGTGAACATTGGCAAGCATAAGGACTTTGACAAATATGGGTAGATGACGCGGTCAAAGCATCTCCAAAACATCAGGTTTTGAGGAATGGTCCCATTATGCAGTTATCTAAGGTCCAAGGAAGGACAAGCACTGAACCAGCAACAAGGTAATGGATGCCCAAGGTGCCACTGGTTGATGGTGTTGTCTTGGCCTCCAAATTCCCCAGATCTGTTTAACTGGGCTAAGATGTGCTGGACATAATGGTCTGATCTATAGGGGCCCTGCCTCGCAAGTTGCAGGACTTCAAGAGAACTGCATTGTACTGCACTGCTTTATGGCACCTTTGTGTTTTTTTTTTTAATGTAGAAGGCTGATAATTGTGCATCAGTAAATTCCAGTCAGTAATTTTAAGCCTAGTAAGGTATGATAACCATATGGTATGAATATATGTATATGTGATAAAAACGGCATAATTCATGTGGTGTTCCTGTTATTAAATACACCCCCTGTATCCCATAACGATTAAACAATAGTCTGACATGTGAATAAGCCTTCAATTAAGCCAGAAATCTTCTATACACCGGTATAAGGTACTGCAGATTTTGTGAATCATAAACAAATCTTACCACCCGAGTCTCTAAAATAATACACTTGTAACATACTCCAGCAAAACGTTGAATAGAAGCATTCTTATATTAGTGAAACATCTTATATGTTTTGCAATAATCCTTTGTGAAATATATTTTTGTTAACCTTTAAAATCAAATTTAATTTCGAATACCCCGTGTAATATTAAAAGTGCACAGGTAGGCAGGCAGAGATGGTTTTTCTACTATGTCTGCGACCTGACCAAAGCGATACATGTAAGAGGGGCAGGTGTGAGTGAGATTTGGTAATTGAAACTTGCTCTGGTTCCACCTGTGTTTGGTCCATTGGTTTCAATGTAAGATTGTGCCAGTGTTTCACTGCACCACATTGACTGCATTGGTATCCATGCGTTGTCTGGGTGCTGGTTTGCATTAACCATGAAGAAACAGCATCAGAGTGTGTTTTGGAGGTTCTAACTCTGAACCTGGCCAATGTCCAAACTTACTCTGAATGATACAACTGGTCCATGGCCAAGTCCAATTGTACTGGTGCCTGTATTTTGCTGGTAACAGTGTAGCCCTGTATGAATTATTTCTGAATTCTGAACCTTTAGGATTGTACTTAAACACCATGTAGAGTGTGTGTTGTGTAGCTGCTCTCTGAAAAATGCGACAGAGAAAATGGGGTCCAGTGTCTCAGATTTGCAGACAACTGCAATGCCTCTGTTTCGCCACTAGGTGGTCAAAACCACCTTTAGATAGTCCATAACTGTGCACACCATTCAAATGTACACAGCATCTGCCTAGGTGCCGCCCATGACAACATGTCACCTGAAAGAATCCCGATATCCATGACAATTCATTTTTCTGAGTCATGTCCTTCCGTCCTTTCGTGGTCTTCTATTGTTCTTGTAATTCCAGATCCTATTTAGGAGCACCAGAGAAAAGGCTCTTTATGACTGGATCATCACTCTGTTTACCCATTAAAGACAAGCTCAGTGGAATGGTGGTCAGTGACACATCCAAAAGTAAGCAAAATGACCACAGGAGCCCAAGGGCAGTTACACAGCAGGAGGTGAGAGTTAAAAAAAGAGTCCACAATATGAAAAACAAACACAAAGCACCGTAAACAAAAATGGAACGGATGGTGCCATAAAATAGTCCGTCTCAGTGCATGTGTGTGTGTCTGTATGTATGTATGTGTATGTATATATGTAGGGGAGGGTGGGGGGTATACGCATGCATGCTCATGAGTGGTTGTGTGCGGCATCTCCGGTGTGCCAGGGGCGGATCAGAACTTGCTCTGTTTTAACTTGTCGATGTGGTAGCAGAGCTTGAGAGCTGGGCCCAGTTTAAGTCCCAGATACTTCATGATCATGTCACTCTTCAGCAGGAGCAGAGCATCTCCATCAATCTCCTGAAGGACCAATCACAATCCAGCAAAATATCTATCAGAACAATGATTTAAAAGAAGTACTACTAATAACATATCACTGTTACAACAAGACCTAACATTATAACAGGAGAAGGACCAATTTTGAATAATTTCTTTTAGACCATTTATGAGTATAAAGGGCAGTTGGTGCTTTCAAACTGTTTAAAAAACTGTCTGTAATGTGAGTTAAGATTTTGATTTTAGAGAAATCCATTATTGCTGTATAACAATGACATGAACATTTTCTATCATGCATATCGTAGGCCCATAATTATACTGTAAACACCTGTAAAAGTATAATAATTAATAATCTGTCATGAGAATTGGGGATTTTTACAACCGATTTCAATTTTTGCCAACTTATTTTTAACCCAAAGCTCACACTGTGTGGGCTGAAAGACAGGCAGTGCACATTAACAGTACTTTCTATTAGCCAAAGCTGCAAAATAGAAAGTACATTCTTAAAAGTAAAAGAAAATCCTAAGTCAACTGGCTGTTTAGCATGATAATAAAAACAGGAGTAGCAACAGAGTGGCCAAAATTAAGCTAATAAATTAGCCAACTGCATATTTAGAACAAAAATCTGAAGAATCTGTTCATGGCATCCATAATAAGAGTATGGTACTGGACTGTACCTAGTCCTAAAAGTACAGGCTTAGTGTATAAATACAAATTAATCTTGCATTCAGAGTAAGTTTTACATTAATATAAATTCTGACCTGATCTTTACTTCTTTTGTGTGATATCTGATTCTGTTCTACTCAGAAAGTAGGCCAGCTGCCTACAAGTTGGTAGTGACCTAATGGGTGAAACACTTGTCTGCAAACCTGGTGACCACAAAGCTGCAGGCTCAAACCACCACTTTCCACCACTGTGTCCTTGAGTTAGACACTTAACCCTCAGTTGATTCAGGGGGACTGCCCCTGTAACTAATGATTGTATGTTGCTCTTGATGAGGGCATCTGCCAAATGCTACTTTACTTACAATAACAACTAATCACAATGTGCATTCTGTCGGATTATAGTGACGCATTACGTGCTGAAAATATTGGCTGAACTCACATGTTTTCGGAAGAGCTCCACATGGGGTCCCAGGGCCTGAGGGTCTGCATCTTTAATGAACCACACCACCTCCTCTACACTCCACCGAGATGGATCTTTACTGGAGGGAGGCTTCGACTCACCTGCCTCTGGTGATGGACTGTAGGCTAAAAAGAGGGAGAGAGGGAGAAAGAGAGAGACAATAACCTTCTTAAATAAAATGGGACAGAGACATATAATGATAAAAACATTTTCATATATTTTTTCTCAGTCCTAGTAACATGTAGTAAATCACAATGTCAAAGAGCCAGTAAAATGATGTATTATATATAGTTATAAGTAAGGATGCACCGAATATTCGGCCATTCAGCAACTGCTCTGTGGTCTACATGCCCACAGGCCCTTGAAGCAGTGTACAAGGGTCAGTACGGTCTGTGACTATGCAGCCCAAAACACAGCAAGTAATGATATACTATGTTTTCTGACACCTTTTTATCATTGCCAGCATTAACTTTTTTTAGCAAGTGTTTGTTATAATAGCTCTTTTGTGGAATCAAGACGAGACATGTGACCCCTGACTCCTCATGCCCATCAATGACCTTTGGATCATGTTTGGTAGGACCTAACCACTGCATACTGAAAACAACTCTTACTACCCCATTTTGTAGATGCCTTGACACAGTTGTCTAGCCAGCTCTATATGATCAAG
>JBBPCY010000156.1:16988010-16998376 GCA_037974405.1 Brachyalestes nurse | reverse complement strand
CTATAGACACACAAACAGCAGGGTGACCTGCACAATCTGCAAGTCGGTGTTAAAGTACAGTGACAGTACCATCATTCTGCAAGACCATCTGAGACCATCTAACATGGCTAACGCTAGCTAACATGGCTAACGCTAACACTGCAGGGAGTTGTCCTGCTGCGGCTTAAACTGTTCCCACTCTCAGTTGGACACTTAAATTTTCCAGAAAATTCAAGCTATCAGCCTTTGTTTTGTTTTGTTTAATTGTTGTGTTGACTGTTAATGTTACAGAGAACTTTAATAAAAGTTGCTCAGTGTTGCACACCCGTGTTCCTCCACTGCGTGTGAGATGACATCATCAATTGACTAGTCGACTTGACTTCGACTTTGCTGACCAACTAGTTGACTTGAAAAAAATCTGGAGTCGTTAATGCCCTAATATATATATACACACACACACAGAAGGACCACAAAAATGGACCAACCATTAAATATGTCGCTAACACTATTTGACTAATTGGTCGGCTTAGATTTTGATCATTGATGGCCTGGAAATTTCCCCATACTATCTCCAGATCCATGCTATTGACAATGTTTTCTTACCACTTCTGTTTCCTTCCTGGAATGTGCTGGGACTGGCTGCCTGTCTGCACACACCTCCGGAGTAAGTGGGACCAGAGCGAAACCCATAGCTGGATTTAGGTGCCATGTACGGCGATGGGATAGCACCAAAAGTGGTATCACTAGGGTCACTAGAGTAGCGCTTGGACTCCATTTGTTCAGTATGGTAGTCATCCACCATAGAGCCTGCTGAGATGAGGATAGAAAGAACAAGGCTTAAATCCCTTCTAACTTGTGAAAAAAATTAACATGAATGTGCACTTGGTTAACCTTTATATCTGCAAGGTCACGTATGTGGATCACACGTCACAGTCTCACTCTCACACCTGATTATTTAATCTGACAGCAAATCATTTACAGTAGTTCCCAAATAATACACTCAGGACTGATAACTGAATAATAGGTCTGCGATTTAAAGGGTTAAAAAGGTTTCAAACACACACAGGCATGTGTCCAAGCTTGCTCAGAGAACACGTGTGAGACGCCTCTCCCATTCTTGTTCCATTAACTACCAGCATGGGGCTAAACTGTCATGGTAACGTCTCCAGGGAAACCTGTGAAGCAGTTGCATCATCCTAAACTTCATGACCTGATCTCCTGACGTTCTCCCACTGCTTCCAAAGCCACAGAGTAAGAAATGGTACGGCCGTCCAGCACTTACATCACAGAATACTAGAGGAGCGATTAGCCCTCTGACCACCACTTAAGAGAGCTCAGCTAGAACTAAAGGCCTCTTCCAAGCTCTCAGCGGGGGAGATCAGATAAGAGACTCAGAAATAAAAGCCTGGCTAAGGAATCTCTTCAGGAGAGAAAATAGTTCTGAGAGATGGGCTGGAGGAAAAAGCAGCAAACAACATCCAAGCTAAATCGGTATGTCCAAACCAATGAAGCAAAACAAGAAGGAAAGTGGGAAGTGAGCGTACTCGACTTGGCCTGTCCATCTGAGTGCTTGTCGGTGTGGAAGGAGGAAGAGGAGGAGGGAGAGGAGGAAGGTGCGATGGGCTGGTCACTGAAGAGGTTTTCACACAGCAGACTCCGGCAGAGCTTCTTGAGGAAGCGCAGGACGTAGCCAACGCTGTTCACCACTGGCAGACTCAGCAGGTGCTGCTTACCGTCAAATGTGGCTGTGTACATAAAAGAGTATGTTAACGCAAGTATATACAGTAAACAAATGAAGGTAATCTTCTCGATCAACCATGCCATGTCCGCTTCTTTAGTTTTACACAGGAAAACCTTAAAGCTACTAGGTAAAGGAAGTTCATACTGCATGAGCACCGTTGTTGCACACTTACTTTAAATCACACTGATCTGATTCTAAACTTAAACACTGTTACAATAAACAAAATTTTTAAGGAATATTCAGGCTATATCCAGGCTAGATGCTAAATGCTGGGGTTTTATGTTTCATGTTAGGCCTGGGACACATCAAGCTGACATTGAAGACCTAACACCAGCGACGTCCGAGTGTTGATCAACCTTCATAGCTCTCATTTCCTGTGAAAATTTGCTCCACGAGCTGGCTGTTTTCTAAAACTGTAACACAGCATTTTACAAAGCCAAGAATACAGTTTGAATGTCTTCTGAGCTTCAAACATCTGTTTAAGCTAAACTGTATGCTTGATTCTGAACTTGAAAGTAAAGGTTAAATAGAAGCGTTTCTGAGAGAAAATGCGAAGCGTCTTTGAGTCTGCATTTCTCTGCTTTTTGTCCTTTTCCAGCCTCCATACCCATGTTGTCACAGACTCTCTCCAACACACATTTTGAAGATGACTTGACAGTTCTCTGTCTATCTCCAGATTTTACAGAGGGGACTTGACCACAAAAATCGATTTTTTTTAATAATCAGTATTCAAAAACATATGCAAATGCTCACTGCAGGGGATATTAACATTTTGATTTTACAGCCATGCCCATATTTCAAAATTTGTAGGAGGAGAAGAGGCATCAAATTCAGCCATAAAAAGAGTAATAATAAGAACAGAAAAATAAGTAGAAGTAAGGAATGAGTATCCCTTCCTTGTTATTCTCAACCATATTTATTCATAAAGATATTGAATATTTTCTTGTAAATATAATCATATAATATAATATAATAATAATCACAAATTATTTGTTTAAAATATCACAGTCAAACAGTTAAAATTGTTCAAATGCCCATTCAGATAAACCACTGCTATGTTATTTGGCCAAAAGACAATTACTGAACTCAATAATTAGGAGAAATTGTGCAAATTTGATTGTTCAATGATATTGCTCAAATGTATTGTAGACATTTTTTCATAGCTGTGTATTGATAACTAATATTCCATTAAGGAAGCAATGCGTTTGTTTTACCTGATATCTTCTCTCCTCCATAACCCTGTGTGAGAAGAGTGAAAACTGCTTTCTGCTGGTAAGCGCTGTCAATACAACCCTGTACCGCCTGCTGCAGCACCACAGAGGGCCTGGCTGGGCCTAAGTGATCAGGCAGCTGAAGAACCTTCTGCCTGTCCAAGTTAGGACCCGTGTTCACCTGTTTATTCACATAGATACAAACTACAGGGGGAGAGAGAAAGAGAGAGAGGGGTGAGGAGAGAGAAAGAGAGAGAGGGAGAACAGTTAAACTCTAACACTAAATCTCACATCTAACTCAACAATGCATCACATGTAACATAATCATGTTTGTACAGTCTTTGAGAATTTAGAAACATCGTCCCTTTTTCAAGGGTGCTGTGACATTATATATGTTGAGGGTAAACAATGACAAACAGTGAAACAAATATTTGACCAAAACTGTGTTTATACACATGCTTCTGTACATGCTTGATTACCAAAAGTGAATTTGGCAGAAATTCCATATTTTTGATCTATTACATTTCTAGACTTTTCAGTACATTAAACAACAAACTTTTAACAAAGATTTCTTTAAATAAGCTAAGGTTTCATTTTGCCAGCATTTGATGGGTTGTGTATTGACAAAACAAAGATGTTAAATTATAAAAACAGTATTGTGTTATACCGGCGCTATCGTGATCGCGCAGTTCCTCACCTAAATACTAGGAGTAACTTCACTCTGGTTTAAGGTAGTGTGAATGTGTTTGGAACGAATGGTGAGGAAGAACCTGGCAACCCGGAGAAAGGAAGGGTTGTCAGGTTTCCAATCACAAGTCTACCTGTGCTGTCTTTCGTCTGTAATTAAACCTAAATGTCTGCGTTGTGTGATTGGTTGTTTGTGTGAGGTTCTGTGTATTTAAACCCCAGTCGGTCCTGACGTTCCTTGTGTGGACACCACTTTACTGTTTTTGTTTGTCGGGGATGTAAAGCGTGAAGCGGAGCGCGAGACCTCTAAGAAGACAGAAGCTCAAAGTTAAAGAAACCTTATCGGAACTGTATCCTGTGGCAGTGAACTCTGTGAGTGGCTTGTACTGGAGCTAAGAACTAACTGAGCTTGTATCTCCACAGAATGATGCAGACTTCTCTCGTGAGAAAGGAGAAAGGATAAACTGATTCTGTGTTTAGAAAACTCATCAAAGATTGGAAGTCTCACGGCTTCAGCAGGACCAGCGCGAGTCCAGGCTGGTCTTCTCGCATTCTGTTTAAGCAACAAGAGAACTCTGTTTGAATATTTTCATGAAAGACTTTATTTTGAGTTTCAAGACATTAAAAACTCCAGTGTGTCTGTGCGTCCTTTTCTGCAGCTACCCGGTGTGACAATTGAAACCACCTGAAGTTGATTTAATTAGGAAAATTAGATTTATTAAAAAATGTAAGGTCAAGCACAAGATTGTCATGATTCCAAAATTTTGGAAGTGTAGTATCACAGTGCTATATAATTACTTGATTAAATTTGATTACACATAAAATGCATGTTCTCTGTGAATCAACTTATTGATTACTTTGCATTTTGAATTATGGACAGGTCAATATAAAGTTGGTCTTCACAAGTGGGTGCTATTAGCTATTAGTTGCTATTTGTCCAGCACATCACTGAAAAAGAGGAAACCCACACCAGCAGGATCTAACAATTGCATGTGTGTTTGTAGTTGCAAATTTCACATTCATGTATGAAATGTTTGCTGTTTGTTTTTTTTTTTATGTTTTTTTTTTTAAAAAACACTTATATATGATTACTCCTTTCATAATCAAAACAAACACTAGATTACTCATTTGATTAGCATTAGAATCAAAACTTGATACTAAATGTTACATGTCACATGTTACAGCTTCTTTAAATGTAAACATTTTTTAAAAATAATTTTTCCTGTGACTGTCCCACGATATATCCCAAGGTAAAAGGCAGATTCACTTTAACAGGCTACCTAAATTATTCTATCAGAATACAGGGTCACACAACCCGTCCCCCATGTGACTAAACAGAAGTGGTGGGCCGGTGTTTCATATTCAAATCGTCGCCTCAAATATTTGTTGGAAAGCTTTCAAATATTTGAACTTGCACACTTGAAGAGCACAGTGGATTGAAAGACAGGCGCAAATACATTTTTCATACGTGTGAGAGAGAGACAGACCCTCAGACAGAATACAACCCCCTGCTGAGAGGTTGAGGAAAACAGCAGCACAAGCTAGACGAGAAAGAGCTAGTATGAAGGGGGGAAAAGAAATGAGATATTGAATTGTTTTTGATTTCCTTTAAAAGGTCACCAACATCCACAGCAGCAAACATTATGACTGTTACCTTCAACTGAGCTTTCCACAAAATGAAATGCTAGCTTAATGGGTTAGGGAGCCGGAAAGCCCCATAAATACATCAAAGTTATTGTACAAATAGGCTGTTAGTTTTTCCAAAAAAAACCTACAAGCATCTTTCAGAACCACTGCAAAAAGTGGTGATATAGTAATGAAAGAAATACAAGACCATACCATCTAAATGATGGTTCGAACAGTTTCCCAGTCTGTACAGTCCATATAGGGAACCTAAACTGAAAACATTTTAAATTTATTTTTGTGATGTCACACTCACAACCATATTTACAAAAGCTGCTTACAGCTGTTGCTGCAAGTGACTACAGACAGTCTGTAGCAGAGTTCTTGAAAGACATGGGAAAACACTGCAATGTTTGGCTGTTCCTGGCTTACACTTTTTGAAAATACCAGCTTCCCTTTACATTGTATGGAAATATCATGCTGAATGGAACAAAAATCAAATAGAGGAAATTATTTTCACATAAACCCGCACTGAAAGTTACGAATGTTTTTGACTTCTCCTGAGACATAATAAGGCTTTATTAATGCTTCAGTACTGCCTTTGTTCTGCATGGGTCAACTTCGGCCTCATGTTTATAGTAATAAAATGAGGAGAGTGTATGGGTCAAATAAAGCAATTAAAAGAGCCAAATTCTCATCTTAGAACAAACACAAGAGGCTAAGTAAGACAGTAATGTTTGGCCACATTGAGCACAGATACTGAGGGGTCAGTGGGGGGGCTTATAAGAAGGGATAAGTGGGGGATAAGAGGAATGAGCCTGAGGGAGTAATGGGTGTGTGGAGGAATCCTCCAATCACTCAGTGGCCCTCCCCTACCGCACATGCCCCTCTCATCTGTGCCGCGCTGCTGCTTTTATGTGACAGATCGGCATTCTCAGGGATTTCCTTCAGCGTCTGTCACACAGAAGGCCTGATGGACATCTTGCACATGCACACACACACTCTCACTCGCTCTCACAAATGCGCGCACACACACGCTGACAAAAAAGAGAGGACCTGTGTGTGTGTGTGTATTTGTTTTAGTACCTTTTCTGGACAAAAATGTTGTGGCTTTGTTAGAAAAACATGGCTGCCATATAATATTAAACCAGACAAAAGCTATAAACCAATTACTGAGGTCAAGGTGAATGTTAGGGTTAAGTTTAGGATTAAGCTGAGATTCCTATTACAAATAGATAGTTAGATGTGTGCAAAGTTTGGGCAACTTTTGTTTGTTTTGTGGGTTTTGTTGATTTTGTAGGTGAAAAAAACACACCGTCATAAGAGAATTACTGCTTATTTGCTACATTTAACATTTATTCCTATATGTTACATTTTACATTTTGTGTTTTTTTCAATATGCGAATAAACTGAAATTGTACTCTTCATGCCATTTTTCAAGATGTGTTTTTATTTTCACTTAAAAACATAAATAAAACAGACAGCGCATACCAAAGAAAATGCCTGTGCATAAATTACAGTACAGTATATACAGGGGTAACATCTGTATTTACATTCTAGCACTGCAAGAGACAGCAGTTCAGTGTACCCTGTACAGTACACATGCATTTTGTTTAAGGGTAATGTACTAAGCTGAGTTTAAAATGAAATTAAAGTGTTTTCTGAGCATATCTGGGGGCATATTTAGGGTTTACACTACAAAAATAGGCATTTTTAGGCATTTTGTTTTGCCATATCACTTATTCAATGTTGTTCACTATATGTGGGTGCTCTTTTACTGTATATATATATATTGTATATATATATCTGCATTTTGCATTTGGGAAACTTTTGTATGAACCCCACACCAAGTATGGGACAAAGTATGATAAGAAATGGGTGTGCATGATTGTAAAATGCTCAGATCTGCATTGAAAACAGGGGTGGATGGGAAGCGACCCAATGCAAGCCTAAAAATAATCCTCCTGAACATTTGCCATGATAGACAGTGTATTCGTGCAGGATTACAAACAGAAGTTCAAATCCAGTTCAAAGCCAGTTCAGCCACAGAAACACACAGCTGGAAGCATAAAAGCCAGTGGCAATGACCTCAGGCCGGCAGGGTCACGACCCATACCAGCAGCAGCGATGAGTCCCAGTGCGACCCCCAGCACAAAGACAGCCTTCCACAGATTACACCTCACAATGCAACACCAGGGGAGGGGTGTGTGGGTGGGAGGGCAAGTGTGCTTGTGTGTGTGTGTGTGTGTGTGTGAGAAATCAAGTTCATGCTAGATGGTATACTAGAAGGCTGAAATGCTACTGCTGGAATGGGAATAAGATTGTAAAGTTTCCACAGTCAATCCATGGCTCCCTCCTCAACTCTCTTTGACTTATGGAAGCCATGGGGCTGGACCTTAGGATTGTGGAGCTCGAATTCTACATTATAAGTGGACAATATAACTACATACCGTATTTCACACATAAAACCTGGGACATTGCTAGGACACTTTTTCAGTCTTTTGTGACATACATCATTCACACATGCAGCCATTTCTATTACTGGGATGCACACATCATTTATGCCATAAAAAAGTTCTCAGCATGAGCACATCTTCTTTTTTTCTGACAGCAGTTTTTTTCCTCCCATAAAAACTCAAACTCAATTCAAATGCTGCACCACAGTTATATCAGCACATTCCCTTGGCTTGAAAATCATTTGTAAATCTCAGAAATGTATATTCTACTGCAGTGATTTACACACCCCCTGGGCACATTATGATTTCCTAAACAAAATATAAACACACTAAAATATGGCATTTTCCTGCAACCTTAAAAGCATAACTTTTAATATTGTATCTTTTTATTATGCATTAACTAGTTATTACCAGAATGTAACATACTGGAAGCAAAAACACCAATTAAATGTGCTACAACTTGTATGGGCCAAATTTATTATTTGATATTTTTCCAGCTGTTTAATTCAGTAAATACAGTAATCCCTCGCTTTTCGCATTACATTAGAAAAGAGCCTCTGTGTATAGTGGAAAAAAACGCGTTGTTGTGTTTTGGTTTAAAAAAAAGCCTAAAAATGTCTATTTTTATAGTGTAAACCCTAAATTTGTTCCAAACATGCTCCCAACACTTTAATTTCATTTTAAACTCAGTTTAATGCATTACTCTTAAAGAAAATGTAAAGGTATTCGCCTCTTTTCAAGGTAAACCCGTCTTTTAATTTAAATCCCCCGCAGAGATATGCAACTCGGAAGGTTGCGTGACAAAAGTATTGGGACACACGGTTTTCGGAGAATAAAACCTGATCTACTCAGGCTAAAAATACAAATGAGGGCTCGTTTGAAAAGGTCTCCTGGAGATCTATTGAACTGTGGAAGTGTCTGAGTGCTTTCCCCGCAGAGATATGCAACTCGAAAGGTCCCCTTGTGCAAAAACATCCAGAAAAATATATATATTGCCACAAAAAAGCAAAAATGGGCGGAGGATATTTGCAGTTTGTGCATTATTGTGGAGATTTCCACGTAAAACTATGAATTCGGTTCATTGTGCTACACAAATTTTTTTCATGTTTTTTTTTTATTTTAATACAAGACTACTTTATGAGTACTATCACCTACAGAATAATAACTCAACATTATTGTAAAGCCATACGATATGCTGTATCCCAATCCAGCAGTAGCATCTGTTCACAACAGTCCTGCAAATAGTCCCATGTTTACATGCAGCCTCTACTTAATGAAATATTTACTTGGCCTATTAAGGGCTTCAGTTCTGTTTTAAAGAAGAGGGGGATGATGGGAGGTAGATGTGAGTGGAAAAGAGAAATACAGAAAAGAGAAGGGAAGACTAAAAATAAAGATGGAAATGTGTGAATATAAAGGAGGGAGAACATAAAGGTTATGGAACTCCAGTTTTTCACTCCAAAAGAATGAAGAGAGGACCGAACTGCCTGAGGGAAAGAAATGTGAGGGAAAGGAGAGCTTGAGTATGTGTGCTGGTGCTTGCAAGGTCATGTGATCAGGGCTTTCTCTCTAATGGTTCCATCTTTTGCCTCAGAGCTTAAGAGGATTCCATTACTGAGATCCTCTGTGTGTGTGGGCAAGTATGTGTGCGTGTGGCCGTGAGTGAGTGAGAGAGAGACACCTATACACACAACCATCAGTGAAAACATTATCCAGAAACTGAGGCTTTAATCTGGGGTAGATTTGCAGGCCATTTAATTCCTTCTCATCCTGTGTGTGTGTGTGTGTGTGTGTGTGTGTGTGCATGTGTGTGTGTGTGTGTGTGTGTGTGTGTGTGTGTGTCTGGTAGGCATTTTGTGACTGACGGCAAATCCAGCATCCAAACATCAGTGGAAAATGTCAGGATAACATTTACGCAGATTCATTTGAACTGGTGGCTAATGTAGTTTAAATGTAACTTTACAGGCATATCATCAGTTTTGAGCCATATCTTTTAATGTATCTAAGTCTTAAGTAGAAAGGGCACAAATAAATGTTTATGCAGGCATTAAGAGTGTGATGCTACCTATAGTCACGCTACAGTAACATAAACAATGTTTATATACACGACCCAGCAAAGGATACATACACCATGAATGTTTTGAGTTCTAACACTTCAGACTGTTTGAGATTTACACTGAATCCAAGTGATTTGATGTGACTTATTTCTTTGTTAAAAAAAAAAAACAGAAATATTTTACAACGGTGGCGGTATGGACCAGGGGTCACGTCTTAAACACATATCCACTTTCTGTTCATTCTCTTACATCTAAACATTTGATCCACATTGCAGATTTAGTTTCGATGGTTCAAAATAAAGATTTTTTGTTGATGCTGCACCGTGGAGTCGGGTTTTAGTCTTTCATCAGTGGTTAGTTGCTGACCACAAAATACTGTGGGCTGGATATGTTTGGTTCTCAACCCAACTGAAATAATCAGTGAATCACTGAATACACAGGTCAACAGGTCAAAATCATCAGAGATCATCATCAGAGGTTTATGTGGGTTTTAAGTGTTTTTCATGCTGATTTCAAATCTGTGTTTAGTTTTTCTCTAGCATGTACAGTTTTTGTGATGAAGCTAGTTATATATTGCATGATAGTTGGTATAATTAGCATATAATAATCATA
>JBBPCY010000156.1:16976632-16987910 GCA_037974405.1 Brachyalestes nurse | reverse complement strand
CTTGTGTGAAAACATCCAGAAAAAATATATTTATTGCCACAAAAAAGCAAAAAAAGGCGGAGGATATTTGCAGTTTCTGCGTTATAATGGGGATTTCCGCGTAAAAATATGAGTTCGGTTCACGAAAAAAATCTGCGTGTGACTGAATCCGCGACTCCTGATCTGCGTAAAACTGGGTGATTAATTGTGCATTAATGGTGATGAAGGGTTTTCTCTGTTGAAACATGCTTCACAGTTATGCATGGAGATACACATCATGTAAGCTGGAAATACCATCATGTATCGCCATGTTACATTCTTGCCAAATCGTCCTAGACTTAAAAGAAAACCTTGCCCACTTGTAAAGTTTTAGGAGGTAGGCCCACGGCACTCTTTTAATGCTCATAAAAATATTGCTTTGTCCTTCATTGTGTATAATACATACATTTACAATGTAACAAACATGACATTTCACTGAAAAGGTAATTCATTAATTAGCAAGAATTGAAATATTGAATAAGTAATTGGAAGATGTCTCAAAGGCCATGTGGGTCAGTATTCTTCTATGATGCCCCTAGAGACTTCATGATTATTAACCTTTTAAAAAAGAGAAGTAATTACTCTCCTTCTCTCCTTTGCTGTATTTCCACTTGGCCAGTCTGACCTTCCCAGATCACAATCCCATGACCTCGCAGTTAATGAGAGTGTGCATGTGTGTGTACATTTGTTCCCCAGACACAGATCATGAGGCTGTCATCCCTTCCACATAGCTATGCAATTACGCATTAGTTGCAATATAACAGTAAGTATATTATTAGCCTCCTCTACAATATAAAGGAGCATAAAACTAACAAGGTGACTCATTTAAAATTGTACCCCATTCACATCTTACAATCACATATAATATACATTCCAGCTTTTAGTATTACACTCACTGTTGCCTGAAACTACTTGGGCTGTTGCTGTGGATTATATTAGTAACTGAGGAATCTACCTAATTTGACAGATATTCAACCATCAACAATACAAACAATACGAACTTACTCAGTCTGTTATGGTTGTGAATAATCAGTTAATCAGGAAAGGAAACAGTAGCTACTTGTTTGTCAGTGGGGGGCTGCATGATCAGAATCAGCCAAGGTTGGAATTTTGGCTCAAAAACACACAGTTGGACAATTGTGATCATTATTTTGTCCAATCTGTGTGTAATTTAATGTCATAACAATGCGAGACAATAGGTGCACTTGCATTGCATCTGGAATACTGCTGGTACACCAACCAATATCCAACTCCCTCTTAATTTTGATGGAGCAATCCGTTTAAATTATGTATTTAAAAAATACATTTTTATTTAAAAGGCCTGTTTGAAGAGCAAATAATGTTATTCATGTTGAATTTTGTAAACAGAAGGTACTAGAATATAAGAGGTAAATCAAGTGTTTGAGCCAATGTGGCTGTAAAGAAAAAGGAACAGTATTTGGCCATAAAAACGACATATAAGTGGATCAATAGTAGCAGTGACATACAGTAGTTATACATATTAGTAGTCAATAGTCATTTAATCGTGAAATTTGGGCATAAACAGGAGTTGACATTTTCATATTAGGTGAAACCATTGTCATACCAAGAGACTGATGATTTGTTTCCAACTAATTTTTATTGATGGCACCCATTTAATCAATTTATTGTTGCAGCCCTGCTTCATTCAGTCCAGCAGAAGAATATCAAAATGTCATGTAAGCTCCCAACTAATCACTGCTGATATATCAAGAAGTGCAATTGATTATTATTTAATCAATTTCATTCATTTAACATGACACCACCAAATACAAAACCCTGGCAATACTATTCTAACAACCTAAGACTACCCACCAGCACACATTTACACCAAGCCACAAAGTCCCCACCTAGACAAGTACTTCAGCTTATTAATCTGAACAAGACAAAAATGTTAATAATTTCACTTTAAGGGCCGAGTTATAGTCCCAGCTGGATAGTAAACAGTGAGGGTATGTTTGAGAAATAGACAGAACCAATTCTTTTAATACACAGCATTTAGAGTTCCTCAGAGAATACTGAAGATTCATGTCATGATCTATTGCAGCCTTATTTTTCTTTTACTGTCTGCAATTATGCCGGCATGGAGTGTTTACAAGCTGTGGAAAAGAGACTGTGTGTGTGTGTTACCTGTAAGGACCTCTGGTGTGGCAGAGTGGGGAATGGTGGCTGCGTCCTGGGGGATGGAGCTCATGTCTGGTTCTGGAGTGCTGCTTGGAGGAGAGATAGCTAGAGGAGTCATCGCCAACCGGGACTTCAGCTGTACACACACACATACAACACTATTAGTAAAAAGATTTGAAAAAAATATAATCTAATCATTTTTATTTTAAGTTGAAAATGGATTTTACATCATGTAAACATTTCATGACAAGTGGACCAAAGGCAATCGTCTAAAATTATATGAAAGAAAAACTGGTTATATAAAAGTGCGATAACTTTTTTCCCTCAATCAAGTGGCTATTTTAGAGAAACAAGTGCATTCATGCAAGATTATTCAAACATTATATTTGAAATAACCAATGAATATTAATTATAGTGCATGTATATGTATATGTATTTACTTTTGTACTGGGAAAAGTATAGGAATCACAGCCATCTGTATGTATAGTCCTTCATTTGACACTTAACTAACAGCTTAGCTAGTATGCTCAGTATTTTTGTACTTGTCCTAGTGTGAATCTTCTCCAGCGTTGTTCTGCTAGATCTTTAATGAATTCGTTTTCAATTCCTGCTTCTTTTGATTGCTTTTTATCTTCACTCCTGTTTTCCGTAAGTGAAATGCAGCTCAGGGCCTTTAATCTAGTAAAGAATATCGCACTTTTCATCTCTGAAAAACTCCATAGTTGCTTTGCATGTATGTTTCATCTTCTTCTACAAGATAAAGCGCCACCCAGTGAGTTCTGAGGTATTTCTTTGGATTTGAGCAGTTAACAATTTGGCCCCCTGTAGCTGCCCTGTACGTTTTACTAAGCAGTGACATTTTCTATTATTGATGCTTAACAGTGATTGGAATTTGGTGATGAACCCCATAAGATAATGCTGGTGTTTTCTTCTCTGTAATTACAGTCTTCAGTGACTGTTGCACATGCACTTTTACCTGGGAATTAACTGGTCAATTAAACAGGAAGGGTTTAAATGGGGGCATGAGCCGCAGTCAAAACAGTCTGCTAAACAAGCAATTTACCTGTCCAAGACCCAATACAACTACTTTAAAATTCTAGATTACAGCCACCATGATTCATGATTCAGAAAAGGTTGAGAACGTCACCTCCTGTTTATGAGGACTTTCAGAATGACTAGAGATGTGTGCACAGACTGCATGTGTGAATGATGCAAACCCCAAATATTACGACTGTAACAAACATAGCTGATGCTATCAAAAGTAGATAAGAGGGTTAGTAGTTCACATGCAGAACTGTGAATGTTAAAAAACTGACTCTGGGGGCTCCCGAGTGGCGCAACTATCTGAGCATTGGCCCTATCACTGGGAGATCATGACTCTCTCTGAATGTGTTGGATTGCCTCCACTCAGCTCAAGTATCTATTGACTGATGTAACAGAATTAGTGTTCTCCAAGTATGCTGAGCAGCACGAGAGGCCGTTCAAAGTGATACAGCGGTGCTTCATGTGACTCAGAGGAGACATGTGCTAGCCTTCACCCTCTCAGTGTTTGTAGTATTGTTTGACTGGAGGAGACCTAGATAGTGGATGGAGCTAGACACAACTGGATAAATTGGTGAGAAAAATGGGAAAAATAAAAAAACAAAGCTGTCACATTATTGCAGTTAGCCAAGCACCCTGCTATATTTTAGTCAGCAATCAGTAGGCATTCCAGATAAAATGGCCAATGGGCATTAAGGCAGAGTACCTAATAAACTGGCAGCTCATGGTCCTCTCACCCAGTGTGTGAGAGTATTCATCTATGGTATATTATTATATCATGCGTGAAATATACATGACAGCGAACTCTGAAGCACTGCTGCCAGTAACTGAAATGAGAAAACATGGTTCTAGATGTTTCCTGAGCATCAACATCATCTGCAGAGGAGAAACTTTCGTGCAGAAGACAATGACTGCCTCCTATGTAACAGTGAACTGTTCGCTCTAGCATGAGCTTACATATTGAATCTGAACAGGAGTTTTGACACATCTACACACATAAGGGCTGAACAATAGATTGTTCCTTACTCAGGACCAGGGTTCACCAACCTTTTAGAAACTGACAGCTACGTCACGGGTACTGAGCCATACGAAGGGCTACCAGTTTGATACACTAGAACAGAGTTTACCTAAACTTCATATGTAATAAACATGTTTTATGTTTTTTTTTAGATATAATTTTCAAATCTATATAAATGCAAATGTGATTAAGGAAGAACAGCAACAGGATAAAATTAAATGTTAGATGCTGCTCACTGGTGAGTTGTACTATTTTTAGAACAGGTCTGCGGGCTACTCATGTGGTCCCTGGGGCACTCTGCTGCCCGCGGGCACCATGTTGATGACCCCTGCTCAGGACCATAATTAGTCATTGAATGTTTTACCAAGTGCTGCGAGCATCCTGTCCAATCAGAGTTTGGATGAATCGAGTCATTAACATAATCCAAGCACAAATTAATACAATAAATGGACTGTCGCAATTACGATATGTAGCAATGTAACTGCAGTACAGCATTTCTGTAACAATAAGCTCAATTTGGGGGTAGTTTATAAGGGTACATTGTTTTTCCAATTATTTCAGTACTAAAGATGTACACATAAAAGGGGAATTTTTCAAGTGCCTACATTCTGGACAGTATGGCATACACTACTATTGCCAAGCTCTTCGGTAGTTCACCTATTAATTCTCCTAGCACTGTGCAATGTGCCAAGCAGTCAAGCATCTACAGGGCAGATTCAAGTGCTTAGTGTTCTCCTCTGATTACACTGAAGCACCTGACACTATTGTACAGCTGGCAGTTCTGGAAGCCCAGAAACAGCAGGCCTCGTTTGCACTGGACAAGGCCCATGTTAAAACTTCACCTTCCCAGCTTCATAATGTTAATAATATAAATATAACTATATATAACTATTAGAACTGGCAATGACTCAATTTAGAGAAAATCTGAAAAATTAACAAAATATTCAGCACAGACACATTTTCTATTCTGTGGAATTAGGCCCCTGGAGTCATAAACACAAAACTATCTGACAAAAAATGCCATTAGATAACAGTCATAAGCTACGACACTCTAGTGAACGTTATCATTGTGTTTAGTATGGAGTATACTAGTACATAGTCATTTCATTGGGGGAAAAAAAGCAATAACAATAATACGAATTAAAATGAGCAACAGACTTCAACTGACCAAATCCAGAGAATTCTTTTCTTTTATTTTACTATACATTCACACCTTTACCCCTGCCCCCAACACACTGACAAACACACACCATGCGAGTGTGTTTCTCTTTAAATCACCAGCAGTAGTAGGAGGCTTGCAGTCAGACACATGCAGCTAAAAATAACTCTCACTACAGCAGCAGACTGCAGATACATCAGTCATTGTGAAACCACACACACACACACACACACACACACACTATCCCTTTCCCTTGCCCTTTCTCTGTCTCTCTTTCACTGTCTCTCACTCACACTCTCTCTCACTCTTTTTTTCACACACAAACACACGCACACACCCCTTCAGTTAGAAATATGAATGTGTTCCATTGAGAGTGTCTGGATACTATCAGAAAACAGCAGGAAGAGAATGGAAGCGAGAGAAAGTGTGAGATCCCCACACTCATAAAGCACATATACAAACTGACTCCTGAGAATACGATATGCAAATCCATATGTGGACACATATACACATGCTTGTTTTGACACAAAGAAAGGACATCAGGCTTATATTTGTCTTATATGGATAAGTACAAGTACATTTTGATAATTATGTATGTTTATGTAGGTTTAATTTTTACATGACCATATTTACTTGATCAATGACAAAAGCAATTTTGCTACTGTGCCTTTAGAACTGATATACTTGATTGAGTCCTATTTTAAATGGCTGCCATGTATTGCACCTCATTCAAATTTCAGCTTCTTGGTGGCAAAACTACTGTAGGCGGAATAGTCATTGTAGCTTAGTTTACATAAATAGGCCATAAGGACTGGCTCGTGAATAGTACTTTTACATTTTAGAGTCTTTTATTTAAAAATAATTACAAATAATACATGTTGCTTTTCAATGATATGGGACTTTTATCCAAGAGGAAATTAAAAAATGAAAAAATAAAATACTGAGAACCTGCTCACCCTGACATTGTAGGTAAGCACTTTTTTTCAGATGTTCAGGACATTTTTGTTCAGAAAATGTACAAACATAGACACACATGCACTTGCTGACCTTAAATCCGGGTTTCCTCCCTCTTTTCTTGGGCACTTTAATGGGTGGGAGGGATTCCGGGTAGTGGTTCTGGTACTCAGGGTGCCTTTTGAGTGGAGGACGGCCCCTCTTGCGACCTGGAACCTTTCCGGTTGGGGGCGGGAGGAAGGATGGGCTAATTGCCACAGGTGACTGCATCTCTCCAGCCCCCGTCTGCCCAGACGCTGCAGGAATACTCATCAGACCTAGAACCCAAAGAGACCAATTTAAACTTTAACTAATATTTTCCATACCCAGTTAGATTATATACAAGGAAAAACTAATAATAAAAGAATGGACATAATAATAAAATAATAATAAAATAGACATAATAATAAATAACAAAATAGACATTGGGGGACGCCAAATGTAACTCTCAGTAGTCTTCTGCTAAAATATATTACTATTATTATAAACCACTGTTTATAATATCTCAGAGTACATAAAGTCCCACAATACATGTTACAATTAAAGAAAGAAATATTCAATTCCTTTGATTCTGTTTTTAGTGTGTCCCCAATGGGCAAACTGAAGCTAACAAAATCTGCTTATATTTCAAAATTCAAAATGATTAAAAATAAACACATACGAAATTAACCAGAGGTCAATTTGTAACAAATATCAGAAATGCAGTACTAATAAATATAGCACAGATCATCCCGTGCACTCCAAATGTCCAACAAAAATCTATTTATCTATTTTTTTTTTAAATCAAACCTACATATTAAAACCATGAAGCTTTAATCTATGCAGCGCTCTGCAGCTAGTGACATAAATTTTTAAAAATGCACCAAACCACATTTCAGTTTGATTAAACACTCTGAAACCACACCAAGTGTTCTGCAAGACCACCAATGCTGCAACCTGCAAGCTAGCTCATCTGGCTTGCAGTGTCAGCAAGGCAGGACGGGAAACCAGAAAAACTGGCAAATAATTCACAGTATTACTCATTATTACCCCAGAAAAGAATATCTACTACATCTTAGGTGCCAATGATTTCAGCCTTATGTTCTATTTTATGATTATAAAAATATCACAAAATAATAACATCCTAATATCTGCCTACATCCAAACATAAGAGCCTGAACAAACTGCTTGGCATATCGGTCACAAGCTTGATGATGGGCCAGAGGTAGCCTAGACTGTCTAGAGTGTGGCGGAAGCAGACACTGAAACTGCATAAAAGCATCTCGTCTCCCCTCTACTCACTCACGCACTTACACACACATCTCTCTCCAACGTCCCCCTCCCCCCATCACTCGCTTAGTTCCACCCCTCCCCCTCCAGCTGTGGTGCCTGGCCTCCGGATCAGGCCCTGATGGACCGTTTCCCTGCTCTTCTTCCTCATTTCTTTCCCACTTGCTAACTCCCTACCTCCCTTACTCATCGCGGGTATTTGTCATAGAAGGAAATCACAGAGCTATGACGAGTTAGACTGAGCATGACTAGTGTCAATAAAATTCATCCTGAAATCTTGTCTGATTCATTTTTGCTACAGTTATAACACTTACTGTATTTAAAATATGAAGAAAAAAAAATTATATATATATATATATAAATATATAAAGGTACTCTGCTGTTTGCACATTCTTACATTTGACAAGAATTTAACAACCAAGCAGAACTGTAGAGATAATGAGGCAAAGTCAAGAACTGATGAGTGTTTAGAGAATCCTCCATGTCCCCCTGTACACATTTTAAACAAACTCCAAATGTTACACAAGAAAAATGCCAGATGTACTTGATTTAGCAGTTGTAGTTTTAGTAAGAGCTGAGTGCTCACTGTCTCACCAGCAAATAAAAATCAGACAATTATGTTTACATATGAACTGTTATAAAAGAGTCTGTACGACATATATGTTGACTTCCCTAGACAAAATTCAGCTCTTTTTTCCACACCGCCTCTTTCATTCTGTCTACCTCTTTTCCACTGTTTTCCTTCTATATCTGTTTCCCATTCTCTCACTATCTCATTCCCACTGTCCTCTATCTTTCCCATTCTGTCACTTTCATTCTGTCTCATTCCACTTTCTTATTTTCTTTCCACCATTCTTCTACATCAATTTCCTTCTTCTCTTTTCCATTCTATCACTTGCTAGCTTTTTCTTCCCTCTCTCCCATTACTCTCTACATTTCTTTCTCTCTCCCATTCACTTTCCACATCTCTTTCCCATTCACGCTTTCAACTCCTCTGTTTCAGATTCTTCCACTCTATGTGTATCTCTTTTCACCTCATCTTTTTTTCACATCCTATCCTGTCCTACCATTTACACTCTCTACATATCTTTCCTTTTCTCGCTTTCACTCCATAAGTCTCTCCATCATTCTGGTCTTTCCCTCTTTCCCATTCTATGACTCTCAACATTTCTGTCCTTCTTTCTCGTTTCACGTTCAATCATTCTCTATATTACTCTATATCTGCCGCCCCCCCCCCAGCTTCTCTCTCTCTCTTTCCCATTTTACCTCTCTCCCTCTGTCCGTCTCGTTAGTGGGACGTATTGCGCATGCTCCGTGTTAAATCCTCCTGTGCCCCCGAGGGAGGCGACTTTTCAATCTGATGCCACAAATTCCGTGCCCAACAAATCTCCTTCAGCTCGGAGCCGCCACCACCACCTCTCAACCGCACACACACCGAATGCCAGCACGACACTCTCGCGAAGCCCCTCTTACGTGTTTCTGAGCAGTGTGTGTGTGTGTGTGCGTGTTGTTTGTTGCGCTTCGTGTCGCGGTTTCCTTCCTCTTGTCTTAAACAAAATCCGCAGCAGAAACACCGCGCAGGTTAGAGAGACGACCTGTGTCGCATTTGTTTCTGGAAGCTCGTACCGAACCGCTCCGCTGCTTCCGCGTCCCTGTCCGGCCGGCCCTCGCGCTGAGCTCGCGATAAAAGACCCGGCAGCCCCGAGACGAGGCAGCACCGCGCGCGCTCTCGACGACTGCCGCGCGCCACGCGACACGCGCACTAACCCCCCCCCCCCAACACACACACACACACACTCCCTCCACTGCTCCCCCTGCGGTCGTCATGGCAACTGGGCTCCTAACATCCTCCCACCGACAGTGGCTCGCGCTGTAGCGGAGCCTGCGTTCTTCAGACTCAACAAATAACAATAATAATAATGATAATAATAATAAACTGGGCTATATATATATATATATATATATGTGTGTGTATGTCTCTATGTACTGAAGGATTTTTTACACACCATGTCACTGAAATATTCTACACAATTTGCTTAACCTGGCGATAAAAAGAATTAAAAAATATAATAAACAAGACAAAAAATGATTGCAGCCTTATGTGCTTGTGCTCAGTGTCAGAAAAATATAGCAGTAATTAAAGGCATTCAAACTAAAGTCATTTGTAAAAAATATAGAAAATGTTTTTTTTTCTTCACGTAAAACACACCCAACTCTTTATTTCATTTCAAGACTGAGCTTTTTATCGCCGGGTCGCTTTAAAGATTCCGGTTAACAGCAGTACGAAGAAATATCGCGGCTGTTGACGCGCCGAAATGTGCGTCTGTAAAACGTAATTAGTGCATTCACCGGAACACGGGCTCAGAGCTCGCGTTTCGTTCCCACTAATCCCGTCCCGTTAATGAAGACTGCGCGTTATTCCCTAATCACCAGACTCCACGCTGCACAGATCATTTCGGAACTCCGCGTCTCCTGATAGAAACGGTGAGAACAGGGCAGCGCTTATTAACCAGAACGCGTTTCACACCGCTGTCACGAGTTATTGTTATTTGAAGGAGGAAAAGAAATGGTCTGAGGTCAGAAACACACCCACTCTGATGACTGGGCGAGCTTTTACTTTCTGCACGGCTGCAGGTGGACGCGCTGCACTTTAGTAAACACACCCAGGCCACTGTATCCAACAGGCCCCCCCTGGGTTTAGTGTAATAAAGCCAAGCAGCAGCATTATTTATTACATCTGCATTACTGAAGAGTCCAGCCACAAACAGACACACAGCTTTCACCTGCAGCTCTCATCCTAAACCAGACTGGATCCAGCGGTACATTAATTACAGTAACCTTCATAGAGAAACACACACACCCACACACATCCAATTAGCACTGAAATTAAGATTGTTTTTTCTGTATGTCTGTCATTTCAATTTGCTTAATTTCTTCTTGTTATTTTTGGCATATTTTCAATTTCTTAATAAATACTGCTGACATAATTCCATTTTAATTATCAAAATATAATAGGAGTTTGGAACAAATCATTACATCTAAGCCTTAATTGCAACATTACTCTTATAGAAAGTATGTGCAGAGCAATTGATCAAGGTTTTAAATGTGAATCAAACTCCAGTTAAAGGTTTGGAATAAAATCAAATTTACAGCCAAGATGTGATTTTAATCATGCTAAAAAACACTTGAAGTCAATAGTCACTCAAATAGTCCAGTTAAAAATACATCACCAAAACCCCTCTCACACAGCTCAAACCGCTTTGGGATCTTCATTAAGGTCACATAGACTTGTGGTTGTGGTTTAGGAATCTTCTAATTTATGACTGCTTTGTGAAAAACAGTCGTGGTGTTGTTTGAAAAGACTGCCGGTGAAGTTTTGTTCATTTTTATAGCTCATAGTAAGTCATGAAGGATCATAAACCACACTGTCTATCCAAGTCAATAATGAGCTGGATGTGGGTTGAGCAGATTGAGAGATGTTGCTCTAGAGCATCTGGGGCACCTAGGGCATGTTTGATCAACACCTGTGGTGGGTGGAAAATGTATAACCTCCTGAGACCCGGCCTATTCATTTATGTCCTTTATAATGGACATTTTGTTCACCTGTATCTTCCTTAAGTATTTGGAGTTACCCCATC
>JBBPCY010000156.1:16930076-16946354 GCA_037974405.1 Brachyalestes nurse | reverse complement strand
TATTTGTAACTACAGTCTATTTTATTCATGATGACGTCTTGTCGCCATTCTGCGACTTTGGCGCTTAAAGGGTTAAATCTAATTAAGTGCTAACTCTCTGAAATGATAGATTTGGAGTATTATTGTGATTACTGGGACTGCATAGACTAGTTATCTAAAATTCCACTAGTCCAAAGCAGTATTTAATCGCAGAGTATTTGGAACAATCTAAGTGCAACCAAAACTAACTCTAGTGGAGTACTGATACCATATGCATCTGGTTTACTTGCTTATAAAGGCTTCCAGCAACATTCTTGAATAGCTTAAAAACAGGCAATCTTGGACTGTTTAAAGCCCAGCAACTATTTCTCAATCTAAAAGCCTCAGGGATGCTTCCTACTTGCATTTTAGGTTGATACACAATTGCTTGTTTCCCACTGGACACAAAGTATGCACATAAGCACAGAAGACCGCAAAAAGAAAGACTTCTGAAATGTTACTTGGAGTTTTAGCATGGAGTTTCCTTCAGGCAGTGTGTGTAAATTGTTAACAGCATACGGCTGTTTTCACACCTAGATTATTTCCTAAAGTCCACACCAGACTTTGTGTTTGAGTGTTTAAGCCACTCTCTTGTTCAGTAGGTTTCACAACATTTTCAAGACAAAGGTGTACCAAATTACACTGGTGTTTTGATTTTCCAGAAATGTGATGTTAGCAACACATTAGTCTTTTTTTTTTTTACTTTTACTACCTTTCACTGTATAAAAACTGTTGGGAATTGTGAATTTTTGCCTCGTCACAATTCATGAGTGAAACCATTTCTGGAATGTATTTAGCATATGATTTTGGTAGCATGTTACTCACAGCAGGCATAGCTGCACACACATTTTACATGCCACCACTTAGACAAAAGTCTAAAAACAGTTCCACACTGTTTGATTGGTCATTTATGCTTCTTTGAAAATCTTGCTAAAATACGCTTCACTGCTACTCTTCTGTTCCACCTCTACTCTCTTTAATCCCACTAACAAAAATAATTATTTCAAACATTTAAAAACCTTTTTCTAATTTACTGGGAACCCTGTAACAGCTATCCTGTCTGCTATGTCTGTGTGAGCATACCTCCTCTGTTGGAGGCCATCATTGTGAGCTGACAGCCAACATTTATCATCTCCTGAAGCAAGGCAGGACACTTCTTCACTACAAACCTCTGGTCTAAAAGAGAGAAACAAATGTCTGATAAAGCCTGAAATGTTTGCACACACAGAGCATTACAAAAATTAAAATATTCACTAAAAATCATTCTGTGCAAGACTATGAGCAGCTATAGTGTAAACATGCTCCTGAATCCATTTGCCTAAGAAAGAGAGATTTGCATGTTTACCTTCTTCAATATTCTCAGACACCTCCATCCGAGCAAGGTGTGTGAGCACAAGGACGCGAGCCTTCAGACTATAAGGGTAACAGAATGGAGGCTCCTTCTTCTTCACGTTGATGTTCCCCAGCTCCCGAATCAGCTACAACGACAACATGCTTATTGCTGTGCACTACATTTAAACAACATGCAAACAAAATTATTTGTGTGTGAATATTTAGCAACAGTGTTTTTCAACATTCCAGCACTAAGCTGCTCAAAGTTCCTCTACCTGTGGAACTTCAATGTTGTCTGTTGGTCTTATAATAGCCTCTTTGTTGCTACGTGGGTCAAATTCAAACGCTGCCGTCAGCACCATCACTAACCCTGTGAAATGGTAAGCATGTAAAGAAAATTCAGAAAGGAGACATTTGTTTGGTGAAAGTTCCATGTGGATATGACTAGTGGTTTTTTAATCTACTTGTGCAAAACTCAATCACAAAGAACCTCAAATATCTTTTTTTTTTTTTTTTTTTTACACAGAAACAGAGGAAAGTGTACTTACGCTTCATGTTCATGGTGGGTGTTTTGTACATAAAGTGCATGAAGAGCTGAGTTGTGTTAATGAGGATCTGATCCCCACTGTAGCGAATAGAACGATACCACCATGTGCCCTAAAACAAACACACACACAAACACACTTAGAAACTGCTTGGACTGTTTAAATATATGTACATGATCCAAATCAGAAGTCAAATACAAGAATTAAAAGGTAACATTTCAAAGTAATTCAAGTAATAAAACAAGCATCTCACCACAACCACTGGAAGAATGACCATAAATGCCAAACCATACACCAGTAGCACCTTCAAAACACACACAGAGGTCAATAACACAGGGCGTATTGACAGCTATGAGACATATTTTAAATATACGCAAAATTTTGTTTCTGAAAAACTGACACCGTACCAACATAGAGTTTTTCTGGTCGACGATCCATGCAGGTAGAGCAATTCCAAAACTCGTGACTGGGCAGGGGAAGGTTCAAACATGGGCAGAGAGGAAAAAAGAAATGCAGAAATGAGCTGAATGTGATACAGAGATTCAAGCGTAAGCATGGACTGGGAAAAAATTAGGCTCTTCACCTCTAGGACCATCAGGATTCCCGTAGGTCTCCCAGTTTTTCCGTGATTCCTCGTTAGTTAAACTATGAAGGTAAACCAGAAAAAAAAAAAGATTAATGCTGAACTTACACAGTGGCGACAAAAATGTTGTACCACACCTCAAAGCAGAATTAGCAATGGTACATGTCCAAAGGCATTGCCATGGTGATAGCATTATGTGTTTGTGGAGTGATTGTGTTAACTACTTTATTGCTAAATAGAACAGAATATACACTAAACGTTTGGGGTGTTATGTATATGAACAGAGATTCTTAGACAACTATGAGCATTCAGTGTTAGTGTTAAAAGCAAAACACCATAAGAAGAAACAAAATCCAGTTTATGCAACTGCTGCAGCAACAGCAAAAGTTGGGAAAATTGAACTTCTGAGAAAATGCTCTGTGACTGCCATGATCAGCATAATGCAGGTGTTACTAGTAGAACTTTCTGCTATAGTTCCATTGAACATAATAGACTTTAAGGAAGAATTTAAGGAAAGATACAAGACATTTTAGTTCTATGTGCAAACTCAATAGTTCTATAAATACATCTTAAAGCTTTCAAAACAACAATAAAATCCCCAGGAACAGGCTCAGAATTCTACTGAGGCATCTGTACTGACTTCAACAACACACAAGTATTTGTGCAGTACAGCTGATCAGAAACCCTTTGAGGCTCCATATTGTTAACAAGACTTTCATAGCTTGCATCTGTGAAAGCCAGCATGTGTGTGGGTAAAAGCCCATTTCCAACACAGTGTCACACGTTGTGTTGAGAGCAATTATTCCCAGTTTGAGGCACAACAGCAAAATGAGCAGAAGCGCTATAAATAAAACAGAACAATGAAGCTCAAATACAGTGTGACGATCCTTACGCTGAGTAAGCTTTAGCGATCTTCATGAACATGGCCTCATCTCCTCCTTTGTCAGGATGGTATTTTAGCGACAGCACTCTGTACTGCTTCTTAATCTCAGACACAGATGCCCCCTAGACAAACAAAACACAAAAACGCAGTTAGAACTCAGTGTCCTTTCTGTATAGAGTCCAGGTGAAGAACAGAATACTAGTCTTACCGCATCCAGATTCAGGACCTCATAGGGGTTATACTCCTGGTACTCACGATCTAATTTAGACACCTTATAAGCCAGGAATATAAATACTGCCCAACCAAACAACAGGGCTGCTTTTCTGTTGAGATATAAGAAACACATGAAATATTACATGTAATTTTTGTTTTAATTGGTAAAAATAAGTGAGTAAACAGCAAACAAACAAACCACTGATTATTCATTCTACACAAATTTGGTGGGAAAAAAAACCAAACCTTCAATTCAGGTATGTTTCCAAGACAACATGCTACAAGTGGAAATCCCAACCTCTAAAAAGACAATCTAAATATATCAAAATATCTAAAAGGATATTTTGACAGCATTCATTCAGAAAAGTCTCACAGTTAACACACAAATAAATACATTTAAGGCTGTGATTCTTGGATTAACATCAATTACACAACTAAATTATTATTAAACTGACATTTTCAATGACTTTTTAAAGCTGACAGATTTTACCAAACAATTCAATGTAAACCGCATCTTACAGAGCACGTTTGACATAAGGCTGTTATGATTACACAATTATAACTGTTTACTCATTAAAAAAAGAAAACTCCTGTTCTTAATGTTTAGTTCAAAATTTAAATGGTAAACAAAGCATCTGCAGTTCAGTTCACAGGCAAATTTCAACATTCTCCACAAATGGAAGGTTAGCACTTATTATATATTACATTTTAGATCTTAGATGAGCCTGGCAGGAATTCTATTTACCTACACAGCAGTGATTATATGAAAGTAAGTTAAAAATGTGAATCTCTTAAAAATTTTGTTTCAAATGATACAGAGAGCGTTGAGGGTACAGCCAGCCCCTTGGGTCACCCACCCTCACTTTTATAGCTAAATACTATATAATAAAAGAAACTGACTGTCGTGTGCTACTGTGACATTTTGAACCCTAAATAAGTTTTGCCACAAAGTCCATTATTGTCCATTGTCAGGGGATTACAAGTTCATTTTTTACAGCTGAAAATGACAAAGAGGAGCAATGTACTTTATTTGAATGTCATGGGGTCTAAATGGTTATTAAGAATTCGTGTTGGGTCTAAAGAGTTAAACAAAACTCATTACTCATCAGAATAACTGGTGGACTGCTTAATTATAAACCAGTTTCTCCCAGTACTCCTGTATGAAACAGTCAAAATAATACCAAAATAATGATAAATTATTGCCATGTTGCCCACTTCTAACACAGAGAATGCCACCTGAATGTCAATTACAAGCTTGCAAAGCTTGAAGTGTCTAAGTAGAGCTGGCTTAAGTAGAATTGTTTAAGCAAAGCTGGCTTAAGTAGAATTAAACTCTGTCTGTGGAATAAACATTACTACTAGCTTGGACAACTGAAAGCACTGAATTTCATATATAAAGCTAGCTGAAATTAACATTAGGTTAAGATCTCTGCAATAAACTCTGATATATAATGAGGGCAAGTAACAAGATAAAGCCTTAAACATTGCTAAGTTGCTTTAGAAATGACACATACATATGATGATACCAGCAGATACCCATGATGTTTTATTTATATTAAAATAAAGTATATTCAAAGTGATTTCTAAATACATTGCTTCATCAATGATCCTCAAAAGATTAAAAACATAACCACAAAGTAAATTATGCCAAGTAAAGATGGAGGTTACATGTATAAACCATAAAACAAAAATAACGCAGATTGTCAAATATGACACACACCCCTTAAATATACTAGAATGAGTACTAGAACTCCAACTTTGGTTGTGAAATCTTTAAAGCACAAGAAAGATGATTCTGTCAGGGCAAAGAAAGGCATTCAGATTCAGATCACTCTGTCCCCACAACTGTCGACCAGATCACAAAGTAAATGACTGCAGCTCTATTATTAGCTGCTGATGCACTAAAAACATAACTTACAGTACATCTCTTGAAAGGCTCCAAACAGAACGTTTCATTTTACCATATGTTTATATTTACATTATTTGGCACACAGTCTTACCCAGAGCGACATGCATGGGTGCTTTGTAGTCCACAAGAAAACATGTCCCTCACACTAGTAAGCCTAGTCTTAATATGTTCCTACCTATAAAAATTAGTGTCAAATCTTTAGTGCAGTACTCCAGTTATATTGGTGCACCCATCACTTTCTCAGTTTCTCTCTCTTTACACCTTGGTAGATGGTAGTGATTACAGATCAATATCATATAAGCAGAAAGATCTGAATCGGACATCAGAGGGGGAATAAAAAATTAATGCCATTCAATCCTGTAGCAAATTTAGCCTAAAATAGTACACAAACACTGTCATGTCATGTTGTAAGCCGTGTTTGTAGCTGCATGTTTCTTCCTGTGGGGTAGCAGCATGCTTCAGTACTTTTCAGCATGAGAGTCTATTTTTAGATGCTTGTTTTAAGTGAAGTGACTTATTTAAAAATAGCTAATTTAAAAGCTCTGTAGTTTTTGAAGGAAAATTAATGGACTATCAGGCGATGCTTAATGTTTCAGTGGGTATCTGTGTCAGAAGTGGTGTTGTGCCATATCTTTCAAAATCATACTTACTTTAGTGTTGGGACAATGCTTTGCTGTGATTTCATAAGCCGAAGGCGATACCACAGACATCTTCCATGAACTCTTCTCAAGCTCTTCAACCGCAATTGCTCTGCAAGTAAAAAACAAAAAATAAGCAAACAGCATTGATAAGCTACACAACAATTTATCCATTTAAACAGACCTACAGGGCTGTACTGATCATTGAATTGCTCACTCTCTTTATGCCTTTGCTGTGTTTTTTTTTTTTTTACAAGTTACCTAAGGGGGTCAGTTTACTCAGACTGGACATGGATCTACTAAATACAAATACATTTCCAGGATGCCCTGTTACATCTGTATAGTGCACTAAATATTAAGTGTTTTTTCCATTGTAACCTCTACCCTGAGCACTTTTAACAGACGAAGTTGTACCTGGATTTAAGATTTTTTTAAGTTCTAATGGTTATCATCGTTATCTTGGATGAATCTGAAAACTTTAAACTGAACCAACAACTTCTTAAAGATCTAATCCAAGCTCTGCGTGAGGTTAAAATGATAGTATTATTAAGTAGGGAAATGCTCAAATATGCAGGTCAAGGAAACTCCAGAACTAGGAATTGAGAAACAGAGTTTAGACTTCTACACCCATGATAGCATACAGAATACAAGGTCAGAGATAAAACTGGACAGTCAGGTAATTTTTTCATTTTTACGATTAGCATGGCAAATTATGTCTCAATATATACCAATGTGTTTTGTCCAACCATGCACAGATATTGTCAGCAGTACTAAAAGAACACAGTTTCGAGTTTCATTACAGAGCATAACAAGTCCTATTTGGTTTAATTTACTGCTATGTTTGAGATAATGGATAAAAACCATTTGTGTATGATGAGAATATCATACACAAATGAAAGTAAGTAGCATTACAAAAGCATTATAACAGTCTTCTGAGTGGTTATGTTCTGTATCCATCGTTTTAAAAGATCAAAATATTCAACGAGAGCAAAGACGACCTGTTGGCGTTATGTTTCTGGAAATCGTGGTCTCTATCGTCGACAATACTGTACAAAAATGGAGCAAAATCTATTGTCACCCCGTTTCTAGCCAGAACCTGTTCCTATAAAGATCCAAATCGACACGTCAGACTGGGAACAAGATTGCATGTTGGCAAGTAGCCAGATAACTATTTACTCTCATAATTTGTTATGTTTGTCCTGTAGCTAGCAATATTTACCAGTTTGATTAACTAGTTTATGTCAAATTATGTGACATTTAACTCCGATGCACAGAGGGCACCTGTGCGTGCTTGCTTTGAGCTTAAAAAGCGGCCTGTCTAACACGGTAAACGCTTAAATACGAGTTAACGAGATAATAACATATTTCAATTCTCCTCCAAAACTATTGATAACACAGATCAAAAACTGGATAGGTAAAGTTGTCCCTCTGACCCTGTGCTAGCTTCATATCAGTTCCTCATACAGAACTGCTAAGTAGGTAGCTAACGTTAAGCTAACATAGTCAAGTAAATACAGATTCAACAATGTTAAATTAACGCAGCAGTAGCACAGACAAGGGCCTCGTAATGTCTGAAGGGCTCCAAACTACCCTGAGAGCACTAAAAACAGACACCCAAGCAGTTATGAAGCAGAAGTTTGCATTAACGTTACTCCTCTGGCTAGCACTGACGAGCTAGGGAGCCATGGCAACAACACTCGAAACGAGCACGTTCAGAGAAATAATTCATATTAGATAGCAAAGTACTGGATATAAACTCTCCATACACGTTTACTAAACTTTATAAACTCGTTAGAGAGCTGTGGTTCTCCACACAGGTTCGCTAGATGAGGTTCATCGTACAAGAACCAGGTTTTAGCTAGCTGAGGCTGGTTCAGCCTGGTGCTGAGGTTTCCTCGCCTGGAGCGTCTCTCCCGCCGCCTCACCTGCGTTCTGGTCCCGCGGCCAGAGGTAATAAGTAGCCGGGATGACAATTAACCCAACGAAGGACGTAAGGAAGTAGAAAAATGTGTTGCCGCTGTCGTCGTACTGAAACTGCTGCCCGGCCATTTCGTAGCACAGCTGAAGTCTCTTCCCAGCTCAGCCTGACTGCTCTCTCACTCACACACACAGTCACACACACAGGCAGGGCAACACTACACCCACCCTCACTGACAAATCTCAAAATAAAAGACCCCACTTTCCTCATCACACTCATATTCTAGTGACAGGTCTGTCTACACCAGCCGACGAATCAGGACCAGAATCAGATAACTTTAATACAAATATCTAAATAAAAATCTAAATGAAAATATGTAGAAAAAACTTCAATTTGAAATACACTACGCTATATACACGAATCCTGGTTATAAATACTACTGAGAAGTAACACAGGTAAAGTTGTAATGACAAATGGTAGTTTAGCATGCCAATGCATTTAATACGTTAATTATATGTTATTTATTTAGTTATTTATATGTTGTACAAATCAGTAATGTATAAGTAATATTGGCATGAAGATTTTATTTTTCTAAGAGCAGCTAAGATCAATGTTTTAGTGC
The DNA here is from genome assembly GCA_037974405.1 of Brachyalestes nurse. Lineage (NCBI taxonomy): Eukaryota > Metazoa > Chordata > Actinopteri > Characiformes > Alestidae > Brachyalestes > Brachyalestes nurse. The sequence goes on along the minus strand of JBBPCY010000156.1, from coordinate 16,937,693 downwards.
CAGGTAATGATTACGAACACACTCACTCAAAGGGTTCTGACAACCTTTATTTTGACAGGTTTGAAAACTACATTGTTGTTGCTGAGACCCTGGATTCCTGACTCGTGTACAGAGACCGGGCCACTCTGTGAGAGTACGTGTTCTACGCATGCGCTCTAACACCCAGAACTGTAAGCTGGATATGGCGCATGTAAATGAAAAGCTTATTTCAGTTTAATTACTACGGAACGGAACTGTCCTGTGTTTGACCAGTCTGCAATCTTCAGCTCTCAGGCAACTGTGTTTAGTATGTAAGACGCAAGTAGTGGATCCGATCTTCAAGAAAAGGAGAAATTGTCCAAGAAAATGATCAAATGTGCAAGAAAAGTAGGAAAAAGCGTGAAAACATACACATATAAAACATACGTCCAGATTAACACAAAAATGCTTATATGACTACAAAATCAAGCATTTGACATGACCAGCCCAGTCTCCTGACCTGTTCTGATCTGAGGAAATTGTGTTTGTGTGTGGTGTGTTATGAATTTGTAGCACTTTTCCAGGTTTTATAGTACTACACTTTTTATAGTACTACATGTGTATATTCAACCTGCACCAGTGGTCCCCAGTCCCAGTTCTGGGAACACGTTTAAAAGTTTTATGTTTCTCCTAGTCTACACACCTTGATGACAAGATACATTTGGTAAAAAACTAAAATGTTTTCAATCAGGTCTGCTAAGTAAGAGTACACAAAAATGCAATGGAGCTGCATTTCAGTCATTATATTCCCTACACTCTCAGAAGAGGATGATGGCTTAGAGAATTGCAGTTAATTAAATACCTTCAGTCAGAATGCATTGCAGCATCATCAAACACAAAGTGGCACATGCTCTTTAAGAGATGTCCAAAGACAGATAGATAAACGTTCCTGCATCTTGTTGCCTGGTGAAAAACCCATTGCTCACTACTCCATACACAACTTGAAGTTCGCTTTTAACTGAGTATTTTCACTCCCTATGGCAGTTCACTCTCTCAGACATACTCTGGTGAGTTGAATCAGGTGTGTCCGAGCAGAGAAATCCCCAAACTGTGCTGGACACTAACATTCCAGGACTAAATTCAGACACCCCTGCCCTGGGGCTTGAAATCTCCCTTTAAATGTCTGAATGCCCCGTGCAGACCACTTTGCAGGGAACTACTTAAATTAATTTATGATTAGGATGCCCTCTTCTAGACTTACAGCACACAGTGGTCAAATAGCAATAAAAATTTATAAAAGCTTTCCTAGGAAATCAATGTCATGACAGACACAAAGTGTCATGAGGAAAAATTAAATGCTTTCAGAATACATTTTATAACTATGACAAACAGAATGAATTAAGCAGTGTCACACACACAGGTCACGTGATGCGCAAGGGCAACCGGAAATGAGCGTGTCACATGATATATTAGCAGTGTTGGGCAAGTTACTTTAAAAAAGTAATTAAACTACTGATTACTGATTTACTCCCTATAAAAGTAATCAAATTACTAATATGAATACTTTATTTCAAGAGTATTTAGTTACATTACTGGTTAGATTACTAGTTACTTCCCCACCCTCTAAAGAAACTCTTAAATCAGCTCAAACACACTTTATTATTGTGTTACAAACCTACGACAACTCACACAATGTTCTTGCCTTTAACCGAGATTAATTTAAAGTAAAGGCTATATTTCCAGCTACTGAACGCGAACTTCTGACTCTCTTTGTTTTCGTTTAAGCTGGTGTCGCACGCAGGTCTCCCATAGATGACATCACACGTGCGCCTGTCAGACAGACATTTGCCTGCCGCTGACAGGTTACTGTGAACTTGATTTTATTAGTAACGCAGCGGTAACGCAACGTTACCTGAATTGTAACGGTAACTTAATTACCAATTTTAAAATTATAACGCGTTAGATTACTGCGTGACTAAAAAAATAATCAAATTACAGTAACGCGTTACTGCCCAACACTGTATATAAGCCAGGTAATGCAGGTAGTCCACGCCCAGTCACTGAGTCATCATCCTCAGTCATATCGTTGTCTAGATCTCCATACTGTGAGTACTCCGGTGTTTGTCATACCTTGAGTGTGAATGAGAACGCGGATTCCAGTGGGAATTATAACTCTAGTTACAGAGCATTCTTATAGCAAAGTGCGTGATCTACCAACTCTCTCGCACTACTCTGCGTTTGGGTTCTTCCATCACGCTACACTAGTGTAGCAGCTGCCCTCTGTTGTGACAGAATGACTGAGCCTACAGCCGTGAATCCAGCGGCGTTTGCCGCCATGTGTGATGTTGTTATGCAGCAGGCTGCGGTGATCGCACGGTTGGAACGTGATGTGGTTGACCTGCGGCAGGCGCTTCACGAGTCCTTTGTGGCTCATGCTGAGCTTGCTCAGTGAGTCACCACGCTCGAGACTTCCGTGCGTGAGCAGGCTGCCGAGCAGGCAAGCACCACAGCCGGCACCCCGAACTTCCCTCTCCCTCTCCCAACTCCTTCATTAAATTTTGTACCAAAATTTCACTGCCTGATAAGTGGGATTGAGGGGATGGGAAGTGTGATGTATTCCTGACTAAAATTAACATGTTCTTTGAGTTTCTGGAGGAGTGCTATTCCACTGATTGCAGCCACATCATACTTCTCATCTCACTCCTTTCCAAGCAGCCACTGTGGTCTTAAGATCGAACTCAGAGTGGCCACCTTAACATCCCGACAGCGAGGTGGAAACCAACTCCAAGTTATATCACCTGGGTCAGGGGGAGTGCTCCGCGAGCCGGTATGCAGCTGAATTTCGAACGCTGGCCGCACATACCAACTGGGGGGATGCTGCACTCCGGACAGCCTTCTACGAGGGGTTGGCTCGCCATATGAATGACAAGCTAGCCAGGAGAGAGCTTCCTGTCACTGTTGATGGCCTGATACAGCTTTGCCTCCAGGTGGACCAGAGGCCAACTTCTCGTACCGCGCCTGTAGCTGCTCCATGGACTCGCCTACCATCTGCTACCTCTGCCACCTCGGAGTCCATGGCTGTCGGTTTTCCACCTCTACCTGTGGACCAATCCAGAGCCGGTGAGTAACCCATGCAGTTAGGGCTTGCCTCTCTGTCTCAAGAGGAGAAAGACAGACATTACTGCGAGGGGTTTTGTGCCTTCTGCGCCTCCCCCAAACATCATCATGCCATCTGCCCTCTTCGTCTGGGAAATGGACATGGTCTTCAGACCAGGGAAATGGTCTTTGGACCAGGTAAGTAGGGGGGCTCCTACCTGGTTCGTTGGTGATTTCTTTCACAGCTCCCTCCATTTCTCGGTTCATATTGCAGACTCACATCGAGCTGGGGCACCAATGGATCGCAAGGGAACTTTATCGATCAAGCCTTTGCTACTCAGCTGGGTGTGAGGCTAGGGGCATTTTCCCAGCCTATTACTATCACCGCCATTGATGGCTGGACCCTCTCAACTAGCCCCATTACACATCAGACCCTTCATTATTGACAGTCACACAGAAAAGATTTGGTTCTTCGTCACAACCCTCACTTCTCCTCCTCTTCTGATGGGATTCCCCTGGCTCCTGCACCATGACCCGTTCATGTCTCTGACCAAGAAGAAGATTCTTCAGTGGGGTCCATCCTGTCAGGAGCTTTGTCTCCAGGCAAAGGCCGGGACGTGCTCAGGGGAGTCCAAGGCCTCCGAAGTCAACCTGGAGGCCATTCCCGTCCCGTACCGTGACCTGGCGGAGGTCTTTAGTATCAGCCATACGATCTGGCCATAGACCTTCTGCCTTGGCGCGATCTTCTGCCCGCCCTGCTGCCGTCTTTATTCACTCTCCGTGACAGAGGAGTGGGCCATGGGGGACTACATTAATGGACCTTTGCCAGGGGACTATTAGGCCCTCTACTTCACCAATGGCCACAGGGTTCGTTTTTGTGAAGAAAAATGATAGGGGGTTCCGTCCTTGTGTTGACTATCGGGGGCTTAACCGCCTAACAGTGAAGAACCGGCACCCACTTCCACTCACTAATACTGCCCTGGACGCCCTTTATTTTATTACACCTACAGGCCATTATGAAACCTTGGTCATGCCGTTCGGTTTATGTAATAGTCCCGCGCTTTTCCAGCAGCTGATCGATGACATGCTGAGGGACATGTCAGGCCGATGGGCCTTCATATATCTTGATGATATATTAATATACTCCAAGAACACAGAAGAACAAATCCAGCGTGTCTGAGCGGTGCTCCAGAGGCTGCTGCACCCCCCCCCCCCCCAATTTTACTGTAATTTGGAAAAATGCGCTTTCCACCAGCGTTCCACCACATTCTTGGGTTTTGTCATCACCCCTAAAGTTGTGGCCGTGGATCCCCAGAAACTGGAGGCTGTGCGTAATTGGCCCCTATTTAAGACGCTTAAGCATCTCAAACGTTTCTTGGGTTTTGCAAACTTCTATAGGTTCATCCAGGACTTCAGTTCTGTTGCCAGTTCTGTTCACCTCTGACCGCTCTCATCAAACCACTCATCAGCCATTAAGGCCTTCCATTGATTGTGTCTGCTCTTCACTTTAGCTCCCATCCTTCTTCATCCAGATCCAGAAAACTCATTCTTTGTGGAGGTGTAGGAGCCGACCTCTCCCAGCGAAGTCCGGACCAGAAACTGCATCCGTGTTCCTTTTCCAGAAAATTTAATTCCACTCAACAGCGATTATGGGGTAGGGGACAGTGAGCTGTTGGCCATCAAGTGGGCCATGGAAGAGTGGTGCCACTGGCTCCAGGGCAGCAGTGAGCCATTTACGGTCTGCACCGACCATCAAAACCTCTTGTCCATTTAACAAATAAAACAGCTTAACCCGAGACAGGTGCAGTGACTTCCATCTTTCTTACCGTCCGGGGTTAAAAAACATCAATGGAGGCTCCCCGCATGATCCCCGTGCCTGTCCTCCCCTCTCAACTGCAAAGGGAGCTGGAGGATTGTATCCGCCAGGCACACACCTTGGAGCCTCCTCCGGCAGACACCCCACCTGGACATAATTTTGTCCCAACCTCAATGAAGTCCGAGGTTCTACAGTGGGTTTTGTCACCAGTCTGCCAGAATCAAGTGGAAAGGACACCATCTTGACCATTGTTGATTGATTCTCCAAGGCTGTGCACCTGGTGGCTTTAGCTCGACTCCCCACTGCCAAAACCACTGCTGAATAGATCTTGGAGCATGTAGTCCATTTGCATGGGTTCACCAAGGACATTGTCTCAGACAGAGGGCTGCAGTTCATGGCCAAGTTCTGGCAGGCCTTTTGCCACGAACGGTCGGATGATGTGGACCAACCAACAACTGGAGCACTTTCTGAGATGCTTCACTGGAGATCTTCAGGGCTCCTGGGCTCGCTACCTCACTTGAGCAGAACTATTTCACAACCTGCATGTTTCCTCTGCTACAGGTCTTAGCCCTTTTGAGGTATGCTACGGTTTCCAACCTCTGGTGTTTGAACATCAGGAGCTGGAGTGTTGATGTACCATCGGCCCAATAGTTGGTCTGCTGACGGCTCTGGATGAAGGCCCGGTTAGCTATCCAGCGGGCCAGTCTACAATACATCAAGCAGCATCACTGTCAGCACCCCCCGGGACGGTTGTTCCATGTTGGTGACAGGGTATGACTATCAACCAAAAACATTCACCTCCACACCCAGTCCAAAAAACTCATCCCCGGTTTATTGGTCCCTACAAACTACCACAAACTAAACCCTGTCACCTACTGGCCCCAGCTGCCTGCCGCGCTCTGGGTCCACCCAGTATTACATATTTCCTGTCTAAAATCTGTTTTCTTTTCCCCAATATCTCCCCAGGTTCCTGCCTCCCTCCTCCCCAGATAGTGGACGATGGCCCGGTTTATTCTGTCCGTCACATCCTTGATTCACGTCGGAGGGGCCAGGACACTCAGTACCTCGTTGACTGGGAAGGCTATGGTCCCGAAGAGGAGTCTTGGGTGCCTAGGCGGTTTATCTTGGATCCTTCCTTGATCCAGGATTACTGTCGGGTGTCCTCCCCGTCCTCCTCAGGCGAAGGTCCTGGATGTGGGTGTACTGTCACGCACACAGGTCCCACAAGGGCAGCCGAAAAAGTGCATCACTTGATATATAAGCCAGGTAATGCAGTTACTCCACGCTCAGTCATTGAGTCATCATCCTCAGCCATATCATCGTCTAGATCTCCGTACCGTGAGTATTTTGTCATACTCTGTGTGTGAGTGAGAACACGGATTCCGGTGGGAACTGTAACTGTAACTACAGGGTAACTGTAACTGTAGTTACAGGGTGTTCTTATAGCAAAGTGCGTGATCTACCAACACTCTCACGCTACTCCGCGTTTGGGTTCTTCCATCACGCTACACTGGTGTAGCAGCTGCCCTCTGTCATGACAAGCAGCAATGAAAATAAAATAAGGATGAACAGACTCAAAAGGTATTCAATCACAAACTTTTTAGCATAAATTATTATTGAACAATCATCTTGCCAGCTATGGTTGCAGAGGTTCTAACTGCAACCTGTGTTCTTATTCATTCATCATCAGGAAAAGAAAGCACAAATAAAGCCAGGTGTATTTCCATGAAAAAATGCTAATTGAGATTGCCTGATTGCTTTAAAGCCAGTGATTGAAAACACTCAGACATTAATTTTGTAGCAAAATACGTTTGCAAAAAAACGTTCTTGCTCCATGGATTCAATCCATGGTCTTTTGATTCTGAGGCCGCCACTTTATAGACTCATGGGTAAGGATAAATAGCTGCATTTACGCGCTGATTATTCTTAATTTAACCACAACAAATAAATAACTGACCTGAGGATTAGTGTCTTGAAGTCTTTTTGTGAGTCTGCTGTGTGTTTTGCTCCATGTTTATTTCTCAACTCTGATCACCTAATCGATTCGCTGTGTACAACGGAGGGCTCTAAGGCACTTGTCAGAGTTTTCCAATTACTCATATGATCTCGAAGGAGAAGCAACTCTAAAAACGGGTGGAATAAAAATAATAAGAAAAAAAGGAAAAAATTATATCCATTCCAAAAAAAGCAAAAGGTTTAGAGAATTGCATCTGAGTCTTCCAAGTCTCCAGATCTTTCTCCCATTGAGCTGCAAGGACAAGCTGGACCCACAAATTCCAAATGAGTGTCCAGCGAATGAGACAGAACTGTCTGCATGCTGGAAAATGTGCGGGAAGGATTTGGACACAAGTTATTTCCAAAAATTGCTGGAAAGTTACTGTGAATCTGTTCTGCTGTGATAAAGGCCATGCGTGTTTTAACTCTTGCCTTCAAGGCCAATAATGCACCTCTTTACCTGCCATCACTTATCAAGCACTTGTCACTTCTTGTCCTCTCAGAGCATCAAGCACTGCTTATCTTGAACCTCCGCTGCTAAAGAGAAGAGAAAGAGATGCACCAAGACTCAGTCCTGGCCCCCAGGGGTGGAATAAACCCTCTCTGGCAATCAGATCTGCGGTGTCCCTCGCTATCTTCAAGCATCGTCTGTCACGGTTCCACTCTGCGAACATGGGGGGGTCGCTGTGGAACCACAAACGGTGCCCCACCCACACCTGAAGATTATTATGATCTCTGATTAGTCGTGGTAT
>JBBPCY010000156.1:16888944-16929976 GCA_037974405.1 Brachyalestes nurse | reverse complement strand
ACAAAACACACAAAATAACCCCTGAAAGTAACCCCTGAAATTTTACTACACTCTGACCAAATCTACACAAGACTCTTACAGGGCTGCCAACTCGAGTTGCCGGATAGCCATGATACCAGAGACTTGCAAAGCTTAAAAAAAAAACAAAACGACGCGTCAACTATTAAATTAGTCGTCGACGATTTTGATAGTCGACGTAATCGTGACTAGTCGACCAATTGTGGCAGCCCTAAAAAAAGCTGATCCAAAATTGGTCTGATTCGGTTGTGTAGACTATATTTGTTTGGGAATAAAGTTCAGGCCAACACAATGAAGGTAAAGACTTTTACAGTTTTACAAATGTGGGTTTTATGGCAATAGACACACATTTTCATTTCATTTGACATTTTTAGTGATGTGATATTATTTTATTTATTTATTTTATTTAAATAAATGTCATAAATGTAAATCAGAGTGTTTTCTTGAGTCTATAAGGTAACAATAATATAATAATAAGATAACCTTGTTTGAATTGTGAAATAGGTTTGACTTAAAGAACATTTTAATTTTGTCTATTCTACCAGGTACTTATATGGAGGACTAGGAGTGCCAATATTGTTATATTTCCAATCTTAAACAGTTAATGACACATTTAATTATTTAATTGACATATTTATATATTTAATATTGGCACTCCTAGCCCTCCATATACGTATACGATATTGGCTGGGTTAAATAGAATTGCATTACTAAAAAAAGAGACTAAAATACAACCTTCATTGACTAAAACTAGACGAAAATAGTCATGGATCATTCTGACTTAAAATAAGACTAAAATGCTCAGACTTTTAGCCGACTGAAACTTGACTAGACTAAAAAGAGTATGGACTTGACTAAGACTAATAAACACTAAAATGACACAAAGACTAGACTAAAACTAAAGACAGGCCTCCAAAAACAACACTATATCAAATCTCAATCTCCAATCAGTCTGGTGTCCTGCATAGCAAGCTGGCAACTACATGCTACTGGTCTATTTTGAGTTATTGGAGAGAGTTTTTAGGTCCAAAATGCATTACTTTACTAAGCCTGCTATGGCTGGAACACAATTCTGAGAGATGAGTGACACTGACGCCGTTGAGGGCAATGCGGTCGCAAGCAGAAAAGGAGGAAGGGACAGCCCTATGACAGCACTGCAGGTACATGCTCAGAAACAGATTTGGAGGGTAGTGAACCCCAAATCTCTGTCTTCTGGCTTATAGTCTGGAATAAGTGCGTCAATATAAATATATAGATATTTATATCAAACTATTGCTTATAATAAAAATCGAGTACTCTTTTAATGAATAAACAAGTAATCATACTTTTATAGACAAACAATAATAAACAACGCAAAGCCTATGAGATTCTAAAATACTTTATGGAAAAAATAACACTTAAAAACCACTGAAAAAATTCAGTAAAAAATATGCTGTCAGTGACTTAAAAAAAAGGGGGGGGGTTATTACTTTTTTTGGAGATTTGGTTTTGTTCCGTCAGCATTTTATATATTATGTTGAAAACAAAAATAAACAGCAGTGTCCTTAGGCTCTGTTTTATTGGAAGACAGACAGGTAGAAAATGCACATCACCACACAAACAGCCAAGTTTACCTATTAGAAATATAAGTAGACATTTACTGCCTATATTTATTCTTAAATGTAATGAAATCTGTATAGGCATCAATATCAGATACTATCAACACCATTATTAGCAATTTCCATATAATTGTCCTCTCATAACTCACTCACATTGAGAAAGTTCACCTCTAAGCAAAGGATGGCTCCTTAACTAAATAAACAACCATGGAGTCTGTTGTATCCACAGCAAAATGTTCTCAAAGTACAAAACGCTGTTTGAACTGCATAATAGTGACACATAGCAAACCATCTATCACTGAGACAGGTTAGCAATGCTTGCTGTACTATGACACACACAGTAGTCAAGGAAATTTCTTCATTTAGTGGTGGATCGATAGATCATTAGAGCATTCTAGTGCTGTGTGTTGGCTTCATTCCACATGAGGCTCATTTGTCAGTCTCCAACTTCATGGAGCTGAGTTCAAGAAAAAGACTTTCTGCTGAGACAGTCGAACAAACTAAACCTCTACTCCAAATTTTAAACAACTGTGAAGAGGCAATTAATATCACAAAAAATGAATTAGTATTACACTGATGAGAAATGCAGGCAAATATCAACATAGAACAACACATGTACAAACTTGGAGAGACTGAGAAGTATGATGTAACATAACAACTGGGAAAACGTTAATGTCTTAGACTCTGTAAATGGCCAATCACTTCATTAAAATGCAGGCATGTGGTCAGCCTGATTCAAGATTTTATCAGCAACATCCTACATCCCTATTTTTTTCTTATACTTACTAATTTCACCTACCTTACACTCACTAATATAGTACCATATAGGTGCACTTTGTTATTTACAATTACAGACTGAAGACCATTAGTTTCTCTAACTCATCTCTTATTTCCCCATTCATCCACGGTCAGGACCCTTACAGGACCACCAATGAGATGGTGTGGTACTTGCATGTTAATGTACTGCACCAAGTGGACCACACACAGCAGTGTTGCTAGAGTTCTCAACACTTTCTCACTGCTGGGCTGATAATAATCCACCAACCAAAATTATCCAGCCAACAGTGTCCCGAGGAAAGGAACTACTCACTGATAAATGACAAGAAAATGAATGACACAAACTCTACATCATCAGATAAACTGTCATCAATTTTCTTTACATCTGCATTGTGGACCAGTAGGTTAGATGTGTGTAGTAGAGCAGCACTGTCCAGCAGCACTGCTTTGTGCAGAACTCACACACCAACCTTCCTCTACCATGTCAACTCTCACTGCTATGCTGAGAATGATTCAACACCCAAGTAATATTTGCTCAATGGTGGCCCTGTGGGGTTCAGACTATTGATGAATGGGGTAAAGGGACTAACAAATAGATAAACAGATAAACCACATTCTGTAAACTACAAGGGGCACCTAAATTGAGCTGGTGGAGCTGATAAAATGTGTAGATGATGTAGATGATAGGTGTACACCATGCAGTGGCACAATGCTGTACATGGTATATAGTATTTTAATTAATATTCTTCAAAATGATTTTTCATGTGATCTATTCTCACACATTCTCTATCATTCTAACAAGTAAAGAGGCAAAAATGCTCCAATGTCACATAATGTAAAAAATTTACTGCAGTTTTTAGAGATACCATTGGTTTTTAGTTGGTTTATAGTAAAATGTAACAACCTGCTTTTAAATGTACAGTGGTGCTTGAAAACTTGTGAACTCTTTGCAATGTTTTCTATTTCTGCATAAATATGACATAAAACGTCCTCCAGTTCTCATAATCCTAAATCCTATAGTTAGAAAAAAAGAACCTAATTAGAGACGAAAACATTAAACCTGATCATTTATTTATTCAGGACCATGTGTCACGGTTCCACTCTGCGAACATGGGGGGTCGCTGTGGAACCACAAACGGTGCCCCACCCACACCTGAAGATTATTATGATCTCTGATTAGTCGTGGTATTTAAGACGGTCGGTCTTCAGGTGTGGTGTGGAGCATTATTTACTGTTCTGGTTGCGCTGATCTAATTTCTTATCTATCTATGTTCTCCTTGTCTGGCCCCCGTGCCTAGTTTCAGTTTTGTATCGTTCTTTTGTGTTTTGGATTTCTGCATTAAAGTCCTGCTATAATCTTCAGACGTGACATCGTCTGAAGATCCACCTCTTCAAAGCGCAACTAGGAGACTAACTAGTGCTCATACTTATTGCTTGCACATTATTCCTGTATATTAAAAAACTCTTATCCATGTTTTTTGCTTACTTTGTACTAACCTCTGACTTTTTCTTTTCTTTTGACAAGGTCTGCTAATGTGTTCAATTTATTTGATAGTAACTTGGTTAAAAGCAGATGTTGATTTGAATCTAGCTTTGCAGGTATGAAGAACAGACACGTCGCTTTGGATAAGAGTGTCTGCTAAATGCTGTAACTCTGACAGTAACTGGTTGTTTTGATGAAACTTATTTTCACATCCACCAAACTGCACTCACTGTGTATATTGTTACACTACTTTTCAAAACCAGTTATATTTTATATTTGTTTGAAGTGTTTCTGATGGGGATTTTTTGTAATCAAATCTTTTTCTGGACTGTGCTGTGTTTGTTTGTGTGTTTGTGTGTTTTTATTAGATTTTTGGTACATGTGCCTTTTGGAAATTGTGTTTGTATTATTTATAAAGTAAGAGTGGAATTTTATATGTAGTAAAGAAAAAGCCTGTGCTTTAGTTGTAAGACAGTAACTCAGAGACTGGGGGAGAGAGCAGTTCATCTTTGTCAGTATAATCTATACTACAGTCTAGAGGAAACCATGGCAATAGACCAAAATGGGACATCTGGGTGCAGTAATGTAATGTGTCAATATGTGTATTATTATTTCCCTAACAGATTTTGATGGGAGTTGTGTCATGGAATGTAAATGTTTATTGAGATTATTGAGATTTTATTTATTACAAATATTTTAAAAATGTATTCATTAAGTTGTACCAGTTTAAACAAGAGCTATTTGACCCAGATTTCTTTACAATGGTGTTGAATGGAACCAGAGGCCGACCCTACCAGTCAATCTTCATGTGTCCTGAGTGTTTATATTGGAATTATGATGGTAATGTCATTTATAGTCATTTCAACCATATACACACAGTATACAGTGAAATAAAACAATGTTTCTCTAGTGCTATGATGCAACACAAAGAACAAAAGTGGAAACAACAAATGACCTGCAGGCAGGAAAGCACTAAAGATAGAGTGTAAAAAACAAGAACAGTAGAACACAGGAGTAGTGCAGTAGAAACGAGCAGTAACAGCACTAGTCTGAGTAAATTATACAGTATTATACTTATTCATTAAGTGTGCAAAAATGCAATGTAATGCAAAGCTTGAGGTAGGCAGCAATAAATAATAGCAAAAATAGCAAGTGGTAGCAACAGGATTAGAAAAAAATATATATAAATAAATAAAGGATATTTACGAGAAGGGAGAAGAGGGTGTGTGAGGAGTGTCAGGGGTCATTCACAATGCTGACGTCTGCAACTGAGGGGAGAGAGACCCTGATGATCTTAATAGCATTCCTCACTGTCCTCTGTAGGGTCCTGCAATATGATCTGGCACAATTTCTGGTCCACACCAGGCTGTAGCCACAGAGAATGTAGGGGGTTGTTTTCACTCTGCTTAGTCTCCACAAGAAACAAAATAGTGAAAATCCTTCTTTGAGACTCTTGCAGCTACCATTAAAAAGACCCACCAAGTCCTTCACTTCTTCAGGCATCTGAGGAAAGATCAGATGTCCATCGACGTCCTCACCAGGTTCTACAGGTGTGGTGTAGAGTCCGTCCGCACAAGGTGTGGTACAACTGCTCTGCAAAAGTTAGTACCATGTTCCTCAGTATTCAATATGCTGTGCAATATTACTGGATAATCACTGTTCCACACACACTAAAGTGTAATATGACTTACGTAATGCAATCATATTTGCCATCTGCCATACATACATTTGATATCTGTCATACTCAACTATCTGCAGCTATCGCTTTAATTATTTGGTACAAATTGTGTAAATTGCTAAAGCATTCTCTGTATTATAAACGTTGCCCACTGCAACACTTTATATTGCCTTAAAGAACTTTATTGTATGTGTTCTGTCCATTGTTAATTGTCTGTAGTCTTTGGAAAAGCATATAAGTAAGAATTTCATTGTGCATAAATAATAAATCTTGAGTCTATTTCGCTTTCCAACCTTCTTACGTGCACCTCTCTGCTATGAATGCATTCTTTAAGTCAAGTCCATTTATATATAAACATGTTCATATGTATACTACATTACACAGATTAGACTGTATGAAGCAGGTCTAGCTATCCATTAGAAATATTGATGCAGTTTAAAGGGCAACTGACATTTAAAACTAAAACAAAAATGAAAATCATCCTTTTTTGTTTGCTTATTTTCTTCTCAGCTCCCCTTGTTCTCTGAGAGATCCAGCAGATAAACTTCTGACCTACTCATTTTGTAACTTCATTAACTAAGTTGAGAATAAAACAACCACTGAAAATGAAAGAGCTGCAAAAATGGAAATGTGAGAGATTGATTGAAATTATTATAGCAATGCATTGAATGATGAGTAGTGAAGTGGAAATGTTGAAAGTATTCCTCTCATGTGGATGTAATATTTATACGTTCTTAATACTTCAGTTTACCAAGACATTTTGGACAACGCCACGCTTCCAACTTTGTGGACCCGGTTTGGGGAAGAACCTTTTCTATTCCAGCATGAGTGTCCCAGTGCACAAAGCAAGGTCCATAAAGACATGGCTGGATGAGTTCAGTTGGGAAGAACTTGACTGGCCCGCACAGAGACCTGACCTCAAGCCCAACCTTTGGGATAGAACAGAATAGAATAGAATATAGAATATATTTATTGTAATTGCAATACACGGGAATGTACAGTGCAACAAGATTTGCAGCTCTGTAGATGCTTCTCTTGTAACTATAAGTATAAAATATATAAAGCAAATAACAAATAGAGTGTAAAATTTAAGTGGATACCAGTATTTAAGGAGACAAAGTGTCAAATGTAGAATGTATCCACTGCACCAGAACAGACCAGTGTATGAAGAGATAGAATTAATAAATGACAGAACTAGTGTGTTACGAAAGAACTAGTATGAAAGAACTAGTGTTACGTCCATGGTCAGCGGCCACTAGAGGCCGCCACTCTTCAAGATATGTCAGACTCTGTATTTTCAAAGTTAGTATCTGTGTCCTGGTGTCTAAATTCACATCTTACGTCACAGCTGTCTTGGATTTGAGTTTAAGTGATTGTGTTTGCAAACTGGTTCATGTCCTAGTCTTGTTTGTATTTAAGTTGCCTCAGTTCATGCCCTTGTGTCGATCCACCGTCTTTTGTACCCGTCTCCTGTGGAATTTATGTTTCTTTGTGGTTTGGCACCCGAGCCACCTTTTTGTTCCTGTTGTAAATAAAAGTAAAACAAAATGGAACCCTGCATCTGCGTGCCGCTAACCAAGCTCCACGTGACAGATGGACCAACCTTCCCCAGAGGTGCTCAGAGAACGAGGATGAAGCAGATTGGGACTCCTGGGGCAGCCAGTTGGCGGACACACCCACAATCCTGGCTCCGGGGATATGCTGCTCACTCACCTTTGGCCCAACAGAGGGGGAGCTCCCTCTAAGGCGGGAGTTCCATGGCTCAGAAGCATAGGAGGCAAGGTGGGATGCCCCGTCTCCAGTCTCCCGATCGGGTGCGACTTCCTCCGGGGCAAATACACCCGCACTCAGGCCTGACTCATCTCATGAGGTGACTCCTGTGTCGGTCCGGCAAACCTCCTCCACGGCTAACATGAGCTCACATGCCCGCAAACCTTGGAAGAAGGCTGCCCCTACGCTGGCGGTTCAAAAGAGCTCGGAGCCAGTGCTGAGAGCTCTGCCCACACCAGCCCCAAGCCTAGCCCCCAAACCTAAGACCAATGGAAAGATGAACATAATTATTCCTTAATCCTTGGCCGGCTGAAAACCCTTATACCTAAAGCCGACCAGAGATTAGACCACACCCAATGTGAACATAAAAGTCGCCATAATTCTAGTCCGATGAACGTCACATTCACAAACAGACTCACTCTGGCTGACTTTGTTAGGGTAAGCTCCGTGTGCTGCTCAGGTCCTCGATATTGTCTTCCAGTGGGAAGAAGAGCTCCAGTGCCTGGCAGACGGTCATTCTGGGTTTTAGTCTCGGTTAAATTTGATTTTAGGTGCAAAAACAGTGATAAACAAACCCGTGCGCATGGCTCCACTCCTGTGCGCTGCGAGTTAGCCACCATCTCCTCTCCCTCTGCACAGGAACTCTCTGTTACGTACCCCCAGATTTTCATTACTTGTATTTTGTTTATATCACCTAAAATAAAAGAAAATTTGACGTTTTTTGTTGTTTAGATGTGTGTGACACCATCTTTAAATCCCCACTTGCTGTATGTTTAGATGTTTTTTAATTATTATAACTTTCCGTCTATGGGACACATGAACTCCAGACATGGCTCAGGATGACGCCTGAAGCTTAAAAAAAAAATGGCGGAACTTCCATGAAAGGAGTTGTTCCGCTGCGCGACGACCATTTAGCAATGTTTAGTACAACCTCACATTACCCTCTCCTATCCCCTCGGTGTGTACCAGTCCTTTGCATTTTTGCTTTTGTAGAGTTTTGGCGCTCAAGCCTTTCTTGTGTTTTTGTAAATAAAGTAAATCTGAGACCGATGGATATCCGCAGCTGCGCCTCCTTCCTTCAATGGTATGGAACGAACGTTACAACTGGATGGAAGTATTGTAATCTATTATTCATTACTTTGCAAATATTTTATCACCACCCTCTTGCATTTAGAGAAAAGTGCAAATAATCTACTCATGTAGAGCTCCTTTATGAAATGACTTCATTCTTTAAGAAAAGTAGAATCATTTTGTGATACATTTATTCACTACATTCAAACTATTTTATTTGTAATAGAGTTGTGTACTGTTATATGGGATTTGACCTATAAGAATAGTAGCCTAAGAATGACCACTTTAAGGATGAACAATATACAACAAAATGAACTATTATATTACCATGTTTTTCAAAGCTGTTCTAAATGTTTACACTTCATACCACCACCGGCCAAACCCTTTTCTTGAATCTTTCTTAGGCTTTCGCCCAAGTGATGCTGCAATGTCCTGCCTTTTGGATATTCCACCCAGACTGCCAGAGTGGCCATTAGGTAGTTCATGAAAAGGCTCCTGGACAACTGAGTCTTCCTCTATACATTCCATATAGACAGCATTATTGATCTTCAAGTACATGTTGTATAAGATACAGCAGGTCTTCACTGCCAGGCTTGTTTGAGTAATGGAATTCATTTGTAAAGATCTGAGCCTTTGGAATTTGCTTCTTAGACTCTTTAGAGAGCCTTGTACCACTTTAAGAGCTGCCTGCACTTTTAAATTATAGCGCAACTTCTTCTCCCCTAGTGTTCCATAGTCTGGGAATGGCGTGAGAAGATGTTCTGACAGAGGAAATGTGGCATCACCTATTATGTGCTTCCCACGTAAGAGGTTGACCGGGTCCTCCTGCAATGCTCGTCCCACCTCTGTTTCTAGAAGGACCCTGGAGTTATGCCAGCTGCCTGGATGCTCCGCTGTTATGTAGGTAAAGCAACCTTGGTGGTCGCAAAAAGCCATGAGTTTTACAGAGTATGTTTCCTCTGAGTCTCGATATAACTCTGAATCAGCCACATCAGTAGGCCTCTCAATGGGGATCACACAGGATCCCACCACACAAACAGTACCTGGCAACCCAATACTAGAAGAGAATCCAGACACCGAAGCATCAGCTTCCTTCCACTTGGGCCAGCGGATCTTGTCGATGAAGTTTGCCGTAACGTGGGTGCAGAATTCGTTCAGCTGCTGGCAAATTAGAGTCTCATTAGTATGGAAGCGGGCTGCTACACTGCTGTGAGGCTCCTGAGTAGAGAGCGTCCACAGACTAGCCAGCACTGCATGCATCACAGTCCATCCTTCAAGCTTACTAGTGGCCCATTCACAAGGGGACAGCAACCTTACCAACTCCTGAAGAGGAACGAAAACAAACTCTATTGGACATGCTGTTGCTGTTATATGATTATTACAATACTGGAATATTTATACAATAAATATATATTACATTATGATGTAATGTTCATGTATCATTATACCCATTTTTTCTTTTTAATATGTTTTAATATGTCGAAACAATATTACAAAACAGTGCTTCCTAAAACACAAAATGATTTTTATTCAACATTTCAAATAAATTTTACAAGTGTAAACATGCTCGCTTTATAATGAAACATTAAAAAGGTCAGTGTTGATACCAGTATGGTCAGAAAAGTATACTGTGACAATTTATCATGATATGGAAAATAATTATTGTTAAAATATTGTTAATTCTATTAATCCTACATGCAAGGTATACAACTATCTAGGCTAATGTGGTTTCATTAATTATTCATTCATTCATTTTCTGTAACCGCTTAATCCTAACCAGGGTCGCGGGAATCTGGAACCTATCCCGGGTCTATGGGTGTGAGGCAGGAACTCATTCTGGGCGGGGCGCCAGCCCATCACAGAGACGCACACCTACAGTCAATTTAGAATCCCCAATTCACTTGACACACGTTTTGGACTGTGGGAGAAAACGGAGACCCCGGAGGAAAACACACACCACTGTGAGGAGAGCATGCAAACTCCACACACACAAGGTCAGGACCCGGATTTGAAACCCCAACCCTGGAGGTGTAAGGCAACAGCACTATGCGCTGCACCAATTAATTAATCAAATCTACTTGCAAAACAAACTAAAAAGCTATCTGATTAAAGCAGATTTCTACCAATTATTCGGTAAAGTTTTTGATGTGAAAGGGTATACTGTCAAAAAAAAATTAAATAATGGTGGTAATAAGAACCAGGTGTCTCCGTGTCTAACTTACAGAGCAAATACGTAGTGCCATTTAATTTTCTACACAAAACAACCACAGAACCTGGTGCATATTATGTATATATAAACTGCTGTAATTCCTCTGTAATATACTCAGTAGACCTACTTCAACTTGGGTCTGTGTGAGCTGAAAGCACTTCTGAAAATCCAGGACAGAGAGACTGGGCACAGCAGCACTGAAATAGTTCTTTTCGCCCTCATCTTCATCACACCTTTAACAAAACAGAGCAGAGGACAGTTCCATAAAACTAAACGTAATGCACACACACAAAGAGCATTAATTATAATGTCATTGTGTACGCCTGTCTCTGGTGTAAACAAACCCTAAATTATAATATTATAAATGTCTGTTTACACTTAGAGATGCTGCAGACGGTCCTTGAGAGCTAATCCACACCTAGCCGCCTAGCTTTATTCCCCTTCAGTCACTCATTTATAAAGTAAACCTGTCGGTGACATTAAAACGAGAATATGTCACCTGTTGTCTCGTCCTTTTAGGGATGTTTTTCTTTTAAAACTGGTATATTCCGCGGCGTCTAACTCATCTGCGAGTAAAAAGGCAATACTGGTCTCAAGCGCCATAATAATAACGCGTGTTTCTGTCGGGGTTGCCAAGTGCCTCCAAACAAATCACTCTACACAGAACTGCGCCTTAGGCACTGACAAATATGGATGTCGCCCTCACAATTAATAACTACATATTTCTCATTATCTGTGTTCAAACTTCCCATACTTGTTTTAGATATAGTTTCAGATATAGATATAGATACATATATGTGGTACATTAATTATGAAGTATATATTGGGTATATTTATATTCGAAAGTACAATGGACAAATCAAAGAGTGAGGCTATAAATATAGGGGGGCCAGATCCACGAACGGCACGTTAAGTGTAGGTCAACGGTACAGGACTGCTGACCTCAGATCAGTTCTACACTCACTTTATCCAATAGCTGAAATACACTGCTCATTCTAATTAAGTCTAAGGGTTTTTGTACACACGTTTCTATATCTAAAAAAACACTGATTAAAAACACTATCTTCTATGTTAATAGTGTTTATACAACAACTCCACACTAACTTGGCAACCCAGCTCTGGGAAATTCACCCAATAAAGATCTAGACTGCCCTCTAGTGGCACGTGTGGGGAAATTTCACCACCTGTAAGAAAAATCCCCTTCCCCAGTAAAAGTCGGATAAGTATGTTGCAAATATTCGTTTATTTACAATACTAGTCTCTCATTTTAAGAGAAAAACATTGAAAATAAAAAAATTAAATAAAAAAATGACAATAAAAAGACATGTGATTCATATGAAGGCGTGATTTACAAAAATATATATTACAAATATAAGTAAATATGCTGTATCTAAGTAAATGTAAGTAAATATGTGTTCAGCCCAAAGCAGTCTAATATTCCTGAACAGCACAGTGTGATATTGACATTTGTCCAGATTTGAAGTCCACGGTTTAGATTTAATTCTGTTCTATTCTGTTATGATTTAATAACTTTCAGGCCTACTTCCCATCACCAGATATAGTTTCCCATCCCATCAACAGGAGGCAGCAGTGTAACACTAATAGTCTCATCATTTCGGGAGGCTTTGGTCGAGGTGATAATTAGTATCAGATGAAATCAAGAGACAAAAAAAGATATTAATCAATTCAGTGCCAGTAGAGAATCAAGTATTCTCTACAGAAGCAACTCATACATAACAGGACCACACACACAGGCACAGACGGGGAGGGAGGGAGAGAGAGACAGAGGAAGAGAGCGAGAGAAACCCTGCTCAGTAACCTTTGTGGTTCCCTCTTCAATCCTATTGACCCTTGTGATGATAGGAATATCAAATGATGAGAGCCCCAATGATGAGCCATGCCTTGTCCAAACTGGAGAGGTGCTCTTACCCTTGTGCCCTAATCAAAGTTAAATATGCATGGAGCAATTACAGGGGTCACAACCTCTCTTCTTAATTTACTTTTCCCTAAGATGATTATAAAACAGTCATATTTTAGCAGGGCAAAAAGCTGCTAATCAACATATGAATAGAAAAGCATCAGTTGTATATGTACACATGACTACAGACTGGGCAATTAAAGCTGTCAATTTAAAGTATTTAATATTAAAGCAAATCAGTGTTTTTTTGTAAATATTATTAAACATTTAGTATTATTATTTAATCATTTATTTCTTAATATTTAATACATTTGATGACATAATCAGAGATCTAACAAAAAACAGTTCTCAAACTGGTCATGATTGGTTTACCCACACCTACTATACCGATCAGCCATAACATTAAAACCATCTAACGTTGTGTATATCTGACCAAAACAGCTCTAACCTGTCAAGGCATGGACTCCACAAGACCTCTGCAGGTGTGCTGTGGTATCCGGCACCCAGATGTTAGCAGCAGAGCCTTTAGGGTTTTTTATATTGGTGTTGTATATTTGGCCAAAAGTAAAATAGTGTTTTAATGTTCCACTGTCTTTGAGTTTAAATTCTGAGAGGCTGCACACAGTTAAAGCGGCGGATGGTAGAAAAATGCATAAAAATAGAAACAATGCATAAAAATAACTTTTCATTTGACACTGTCACTATGTGCAGACAATAGGACTGAATGTAAAAACAATCTACAACTTTACAGTTAATCTAATTATATTGAAATGCTCACAATATATATATATAAATTTGTTTTTTTTACAGAGCAGTAAAGCATGCACAAAGACTAAAGACTGTAGTCTGTTTGAACTGATGACTGCAGAAATCTGTCCAGTATTAAGCACAGGCATGTTTACTTGGATTTTAAAAAAATTATATGCTGTCGTTTCTAAATTTTATTTGATTAGAAATACTTAAAACAAATGTAACTGACTGGTTTCCCATATTTTATAGTCTGCAGTAACATATTATTTAGCCATAAAGCCTCAAACTGTTGGTTTTGAAGAATTCATATCAGATCTTAAGTGCATCGACATTCACTTTGCGTGTGATCACCTCTTTCTTCAACATTATACAATTGATCCTGGTTTATATATCATTAGGAAAAAAAATCCAACAGGATAAGCATTCAAAATTCAAAATTGTGCCAAAATCATGTCCAGTCCAAAGAAAAGCAAAAAGCTTTGAGAATTATTTATCGTCCTCCCTGTCTTGAGATCTTTCTCCCTTTGAGCTGAACTGCTGTCTGCACGCTTTAAAGGGGCTTGGGAGGGTTCAGACAGTTATTTCCAAAAATTGCTGGAAAGGATAATTGCTGTGATAAAGGCATGGGGTGGTTATTTTGATGAAACTCGTACATAAGCGTTTGTGTCCATTAAATTGCACTTAGTGTATATTCATATCACATTACACTTCTCAATGGCCCACTTCAGTGATGCAGAACCATATAGATATGAGGTATTTATAAATATGTCATAACCTTTGCACGCTTCACATTGTCTGCCTTTTCCAGCATTACTTTTAAACTGCAAATAAACAGTAATTGGACCATTAAAATGTGAAATTCCTGATTTTCACCTAGAGATCAGCAAAACATGTCATTTTGTAATCAGAAGACTGTATTATAAATAGTAAATGTCCTTCAGATTTCATTGGCATCACAATGGCCACCCATTTCCTCCATGTGCATCCATTTATCTTCCTAGAGGCTTTGGGACATTGAAGCCGTCTCTTCCAGCTGATGGGCGATGCACTGTACCAAAGAAAGGCAGGCAGGGTGCCCTAAAGGGTCAGATGTTCCTGCCCTTATGCCATGCCCCCTCTCAGTGGTGCTTTTATTCTGCCCGACCCCCTGGATCTTTGTCTGGACTGCCTCTGAGGTTTGAGAGCATCTTGTCCTATCAGTGCTACGGGGAGCTGAAGGAACAGAAGTCAGCCACCAAAGGTTTCTGACACGGCCTACCCTCCAGCATCTGTGATGTCACTGCCAGCTGACCTGTCATAAGACCTTTGAGGTTTCAAGGGTGTGTGCGAGCTGGAGATTGATTGGGGGAGCACAGAGATTGCAGCCAAAGGAGCACAGCCAGTGCCAAAGCCACTGAATGACCACTGTAATGAAGTGATTCTATAATCTATCATAATACCCTAAACCCCTGATCTAGAGACTTTGACCCCTGTCAAGTACAATAATACTGCCCTTTCATACAACTGCACATGATGCATCTCTCTGGAGGACTCGCTCCTAATCGTGACCTGCTGGCCTATGTTTCTAACATGTGCAACAAAGCACCATATTCAACACTTTCAGCCAGTTAATAAACTGATGGTTTTAAGGGCGGGTTGTGTAACAAGCAACACTGTAACTAACAGTTTCTTAATATTAGCCTAAATTGCCACATATACAGCAGTTGACAAGTGCTGAGAGGAAGTAGAGGGAATTTTTGAAGGAACTCGAAAGAATGGACCAAAAAGAATAAGGTCTCAGAGCTTCAGTAGATGTTATTTTGTAGAATGTGGGATGGATCACACTGAGAACAAAGTGTGTCAGAGTTATGCTTTTGGTTCAGCTGACTAATGTGCTCCTTAGGTGGTATCATTTGAATTCTAGTTAAGACACTGCAGTTTTGATAAACACAGGCAAGCATTAAAGGACTGATACAATGGAAAGCCAAACTGTTCTTGTTTTTTTGGAATGAAAGAGTTTAACATAATTCATAAACACTTTTAAAACTTATCTGTTCACTCCTCAGTTCATACAGACTCCTTTGAATCCACTATTTTTGTGATGTCATGAAGGCACAGTAACAAAAAAACAACCTGTTTATTCTAAAGGGATGACAAAAGGTGGGAAAATGAATTTGAAAATGAATTATGGCTGTTTTTAGTTCATAACCCCGTAAGTGGAGTAGAAATAAAATTCAAGAAAACTATAGGGCATATACCCTTTAGTTTTTAGACATGTATTCCCAAATAAAAAGCCCAAATAAAATCACTGACCAAGGTCCAAAATACTTAAATTCAAGAAAGGTTATTTGCATTTAGCTGGTTTTCAGTGTAAAAAAATAATTGAACATAAGTGAACATGTTCTGCAAAGGATAATGGAATATTATTATTATTTTTATATTAAATAAAATATAAAATACAAAACCTTTCCACAGGACACATGGTTTTATTTATGTCCAAATGTGAAATTTACAAATAAACAGTAGTTTAAACAGTGGCCTAAAGTGTATAGAAGTGTGTTCTTTGTAGACAATGTGTATTTGTCTGCCTACAAAATCAACAAAACCTATAATTTGATCAGGGGTTCCTTTTTCACACCATATGTGTTGGTTGCTATATAAAGACCAGCCACTACACAGCGCATTACAAATGTGTAAATGCCTAGTTTTAATGTATCAGAATCAGAATCATAAACTTTTATTTATCCCGGAGGAAATTGTATGACCCTGAGGTCACTGCATAACACCTTTATTTTGTGCAATAGAAAACGCCTGATCAGCAACACAAGCCCTAGTGCTCATAACACACAATGCAGAGGATGAAACTTTACACCAGACCTCTTACAGAGGAGGTAAAAATGGCTTCTGTAGTTCAGCTACGTTGGGAATTGCAACAGGAATAACATCCAATAAGCATTACAAACACCTTCAGAGACCTACAATGGATGTCAGGATCACAACTGGACAATGGACCAAAAGAGAACGTTTCGACAAAGAAAGCCATACAAACACAATAAGTGGACCTCAGAGAAAAACGCACAGGTCCTTTAAACGAAATGTATATGCAAATATGTCTTAGAATTCATTTTAATTCAGGCAAATGTTTATACAAGCACAAGTCATAACCACACAATAAATAAAAAAATGGGTTTCAGGAGTTCGTTTTTTAATACAAGATTTTCGGAGGGGGACAGATCACTGAATCATGTTACACAGCAGGCCTCGTATTACTGTGACTTCCTAAGGGCTTCTGCCCTCATTTAACACCTTAAGAAGCATGGATGCAGGCCTAAAGTAGCACATAAGGGCAAAGCCTAATTTAGAGCGGCATGATCTCATCTCATAGGTGTTCTGCATAATAAAGACATTCATTAGCATTAGAATTTTCACTTTAATGTTTTAAAATGACAAAAAAAAAAAAAAGTACTGCTCATGAAAAGCCAGTTCAGAACCTGCACACACACACAGGATGCTTTAACTACAGGCTTGCATTTATTCGAGGCCTAAGTACTTGCTCAGTTAAGCGCTCAGGGCATTTCATAATACGCTCATTACTTAAGGTCCAAAGTCACTGCTCTGATTCGAACCAGGGCAAAGCGTGATGAAGGATAATCTCATATTCCCTCCCGCTTCCCTCATCCTCTCTAAGGGTCTTGTCAGGCAAGGTTGGACTTTGCTCATGCTTTGCCTAGGTATTTCAGCTTTTACACCAGTTTCTTGGTCACGTGGATGTGTGATTGGCCTCCTCGATACATGCGTGGCTCAAGTCAGGAGGAATGACTTTCAGCCCCCAACCTGGATTGCTTACGGAGCAAAGAAAGGCACACGGCTTATGGGAATGAAAGCTGTCATTCTCACTATGATGCGAGCTTAACGCGTATGAAAAGGCTATTTTCCATCTATGGCTCCCTTCACGGGCACTATGCAATCATATGATTCAACAAATCAGGCACAAATGCGCTTAACGGCCAGTGTGATAGGCAGTGGCTCTGTTCCATAAGACCAAAAAGCCAAGGCAGCTTAAACGGATGTGTTGTTGAGATTTTTCCGCCAAGTAACTTTATCCTACATTTAGATTAGCTGCTAATGATGGGGAGGAAACGGTCCAAAGAAAGGCCACGTAACCTGAAAAACAACAGCCTCCTATTAACAAGAGTGGCTTTTCAGCCGCACTAAGGACAAAACTCAGAGAAATAAAAATATGCCTTTCTAATTAGTCCAGGGTTTTGAGCAAATTATACGAACATCCCGAGGTATTCAAATCATCCTTCATGCCACTGTTGCAGTAATGAGGCCTTGTTAATAACAACACAAAAATGAAAAGCATGGGGATTTATTGGCATAGAGAATACAAACTACAATGCAAACAGTCACTCAGTAGATTTAAGAGGAGTTAACATTTGGGAGATAGTTGCTATGTTTTGTATACGGCTTTTAAAAATAAGCCAAAAGATAACCTAACAAAAGGTAAGCACAAAACTATAAATAACACACAGGATTTAACTCTCTCCCTGATATATTAAACATCTCTTCCATTCCTGCTCAAATTACCAGGCAGGCCTCGACATCATGACCGGTTACTACTTCCAAACGCATTAGCAACAGAGAGGACAGAGATGGTTTTTCCTCTAGAAAAAGGAGGGGAAAAAAGCCCTGGCCAAAGCAGCACGTGACCTGTATAGTTCTTTAGCTTCTTGTGAAGTGCATTCTCCTTTCATTTCAGACATTGCTTTTTCGTCCTCACTCCATGCATGCACCTTTGACCTTGCACCACATATTTATTAATGGGTCCTTCACTAATGGACATCAAGTGCTTGCTTCAGTACCGTTGCTGTGTTATATGAACGAGTACCCCACCATGCTTGAAATAAATAAATAATAAAAGCTGAAAGAAGGCATAAGATGTTCTCTTGGTTGCAGTGGGACAACAGCATAACCAGCCAGCCTCACAACCACAGTTAGGTCTCCCTCTTCCAAACCCCACAGATCCCTACTGATATAGTATTCATATTAATCTTCACAATATATTAATCTTATTTAATAACAAATAAACAATGAAATAAAAAAGGGAATCAAAATATCAGTGAAAAAAAAACATCATCAAAGGAATAAGCCATATTTCACTATTGCTAAGCAGCACAAGTCACTGAGCAGATATGGAGGATGTTTTCAAGTCCACTCCTATTAAGAGAGTCGCCCATCCGTCCCAGAAAGTGCTTGTTGACATACCAGGGAAAGACAGTGAAAGATCATTGTCCTGTTCTTTCTCCTGTTCAGCTGAACTTGTCCTGAATATTCATCAGGCTGTTGTTGGACTTGGCTCTCTTGGCTGCAAAACAGTTGAATTGAAGAGAATAATCAGATTGGTATGTGATTTATAAGCGTATTGCAGGCTACAGGTTCAACTTTAAAAGCCAGAGAACTAACACCGAGAGCTTACTAAACTCCTGAAAAATGTGCCAACAAGCTAACAACATGTGCAAGGCCAATATTTTAAATGAAAGCCTAACTGAGCTATGTTCACCCACATGACAGGTGACTTTTTAATTTTAAGTTTTTAGGGCACATACAATAATCCAGACCATGTGTATCTATGCCAGCACAATTTGCTATGGCAAAAAATTGACATTTTGATGCAAAAAAGAATGAACAGTCAATGCTTTTGTTACTGGACTGCCTACCTAATTGTAGCCCCCCCCACCCCCCCGAACTTCATTAACAGAGTATGACACCTCTGCCCTCTCCGCCCTCCCTGTAGCACAGACAATAGGTCTGGCGAAGCAAGTTACTCACGGTGTATGAGCTTGCGTTTCTTTTGTTCCGAGTGCAGGAAGTTGCTCAAGTAGAATATGACTGGGAGGAAGAGCATAAAGCTGGACACAGCGATGACTGGGACCGTCTCCTCACGTGAGACCGAGCAGTTGTATGTATTGCTCCACAAATGCCGCGTCATATTCATCTTAAAAGGTGGCAAACAAAGGATTGTTAAGATGCAGAGATTAGGGTGAAATCTAGAGGCTTTAAGCGCTTACATATTTCCACTCTCCAGTTTTATTCTCCAGTAATAAAATGAAAAGCATTTAGTTTAGTACTCTGTATATTTCCAATGCAAAGTTCACTGGCTTCTCTAAATTACAAGTCTTTAAGGAGTTAAAATACAAATATTGATGCATCCAAGCTAAAGCTGCACACTGAAAAGATATCCTGAGCCTGGCTATCCCAATCCAACTCACAAATTTGTGAATGTCTGGTGTTGTTAAAATGCTTTTAGAGAGAAGCAAACTTACTTTTGCTTTTAATTCCATGTCGTTTACACATGAACCTAAGCTTGCTAGTAGCATTTATGTAGCAATATTTGTTCTTTATCTCTGCAAAAACATTGTAATTCAGAGTATTCCAGTGTCATTCAAGGAAAAACACACTGAAAAAGAAAATATTTATAGTTACCATTATTTTAAAATAAGAAAAAAAAGACATTTTATTGGAGCTTTTCGCTCACTACAAAATGACACATGACTGTCTATGTGCCTCCAAAACATGGTAATTTATTTAGCTCAGTTGTAATTCAGGAAACATTTTAAACGTAAAATATCTACATATAGGTCATTACAAAAATCTTTATACATCAACTGTACATTTATGTGTTTTATTTAATATAAATAATTTGGTTTGACTACAACAGGAGCAATTTTGTAGTCTGGCAGTTTATCTTGATTGTAAAGGCACAGTGCATTACACAGCAGCATCAGAAAGGATGAAGGTTCCAACTGTGGAAACACTTGTATTTAAGAGTAAAGTCGTAACCACTCAGTGGAACCCCAGACATCATAACATATTGGAGAAAAAAAAATATCAGATTGATAGTCCCTTATGCACAACAGATATAAGAACTGTCTTGAAACAGTCTTGAATTTTATTTTTGTATCTATAACATCTTCTGCAATTTAAAGAGGTTCAGTATCAACATTCTGTTTCAAACTTGGCATTTCTGGTCTTTTAAGGCTTCAGCTCAGGTCTCTCTCAGTGTACAGATTATTGGTCCAAATAGTTTCACATTTGATTGACAAATACACCCCATATCCCTCAGTCATGATAACAGTATGTCATCAAAATCAATGTCTGCATCTAAAATAGAGTGCTTCTATAGTGTATGCAGTTAATACTCACCGCATCCTCCATATCGATACAGACATTCTTAGCTTTACTGTACACCTCATTAAGCCCTTTGTACAAGCCCTTGCAGTCTACGCACAATTCGGTGTGGTTTCCCTGTTTGAGCACACACACAAACACACTTATGTCACTGTAGAAAATTAATACAACATTTTTAAATCAAATTTGGTGCTTTTTGAAAACTCTTTAAGGCCTAAACATACATAAAATGGAACAATTTTATAAGAAGACTCAAGTATGTCATGTATTAATCCGATTAATAACAAAAACAAAAACAAAAAAACCCATGCATTTATCCTTTGAGAATGTTTTGTGCACAATTTCACTTTATTAGTTCTCTTTCCACTAGTCTTTCATCCCTGGTCATTTTTGACCACAGGACTGCTGCCAGCTGGATATTTTTTATTTGGAAGATTACTCTCAATTATACACAATATTACAATTTAAGTTGTGATTCATCTTTTTAAGTCGTGATTCATTTGAATACTTTCAAATTAACTATTGTAGAGTCAGATCCATTTATCATGTTTTCTGCCAATTAATGCTTTATTAAAACATCGCAATATAAAAACAAACAAAACAATTAAACTCACAAAAATGTTTTTACAAATTATTTTGCTAATATGTCACAGCAGCATGCTTTTAATTTTGATGTGATGTTTCCACAGCAGTTTGTGATTCACAGTTGAAAAATGTTGCTGTAATGTTTTTTCTGGTTTGGATGTAGCTCAAGGTAAGCTACAAAAAACATTCTCTAGGTGTAAATAGCTGCCGCTCACAATTTACATTCTTATGAAAGATGAAAGAGTTATTTTTAAAGAAGGTAAAACACTGTCAGTGCAGATATTACAACTTTTCATTTTCCATGGCAGAAACTTAGTGCTTGGTAACCTTCTCAAAACATGTCATGGTCTGGATGTTTGGATGTCTGTTATGGCACCTCTACATCACAGGAGTAACGAGTGCAAAATTAAATGAAGGACTGGAAATTGATTTTTTTTTAAGCAGTAATACTTCAAACACTTTTTAATTCACCTTTTGAAGACATAAGATTTAATAGATCTGCGGGGATGCCGATACACACACTGTTCTTCTATCCATGTAACCCTGTGTACATTATTACAATGAATCTGCCCAAAGCAAGCTTTGTTACCTGATCTTTCTCAAAGCAGCTCAGGGTCTGATTGAGGCTGGCTAGGAAGTTTAGGGTACCATTGTTCAGGCCATTTGTAGACAGACATTCTGATGAACACAAAAGCAAAAGTGTTTAATCATCTTTAAGATCACAATCGACAAACAGTATAAGATAGCATAGCATAGTATACAAACAGTTAATGAACAACATGCACAACACTACTGTCCAGCATTAGCCAAAGTGGCCTTAAGAACCATAGACCTATTTATTATTTAAAATGATCCGGCATGCTTCAGCAATAAATATTAATAATACTTACAACGCAAACGGACTCTAAAATGTCCTCTTCCTGTTTCTTAAAAAGATGTCACAGATACTGCCTGTTCAAAACCAGAAAATAAGTGCCCACTAAAGTTTTGGGCACAAATACATTTTGAGTTAAGCTGATGAACAGCCATCCATGTAGTACCAAATGGAGAATGGAGTTGGGTCTTTTGTCAATTACTTCCATTAAACTTTCTTGGAATAATCAACTTGTACTTTATGTTGTAGGCCTAGTGGTTGTAGACCATTAGACAGAGACAATTTATTCAGAATGCTGCTGCTAGATTTCTAACAAAAATCAAGAAAAGTGAGGACATTAGTCCAATCCTCAGGTCTTTACACTGGCTTCCAATCAGATACTCAGTGTTTCTAATTGTTTATGAGTCACTAAATAGTTTGAGCTCTAAATACATCACAGAGATGATTGACAAATATTAGCCTGGTCCATTTCTTTGATCAGCTCGAGCTGGATGAGCGCTGCCCCAAAAAAGCGAACTGTTTTCTGTTGCTTTCAGGTAAACTATTAAGATCTGCACAAAACATATGCATTATTTTAATTTATCTTAAATCCCACTTTTATTCCAGATTAATTTTGTGGTTACTTTCTTTGCATGCTTGTATGCTTATTTATTCTTTGTAAAGCACACTGAATGACTACTGTGTAAGATAATGTGATATACAAATAAACTCGCCTATCCCTGATTAGGGCAACCACCTTGACTATTACTTACGGGCGCATGCAGCTTCATTCCACATATCCATTATGCTGCTGTAAAGGTTGTAAAGCAGCATCAGCCTATCAGCCCGAAACAGCCTGTCCTGACAACTGACATTTCCTGGCCCAATCTGTGGGGGGTAAGAGCGTAATAGAGAGAAAGAGAAACAAACAGAGAGAGAGTGAGAATACAGCTGCTTTATGGCCGGTCTGCTTAATTTTTTTGCACATCATAGCAATGATAGCACGATATCAGCATCATATGACAGAGCATCATAATGATGCACGATATCTGTAAGAATAAAGTGATGCATAATCAAACCTATTTGCTTAAAGCTACAATCCCATATCAAAATATCTAGCCATAAAATGTGATACGATTATGGTTAGCTCTAAAGTGCTCAATTCCAGGCTAACTTAACTCATACTGCCTCAAAAGAAGATAAAAACTTGACACTGTAAAATTCAACTGAACACTATAAAATCATCCAAGAGGAAGGTCTGTATGGTCACTGTTGAGCAGATTGCTCAGAGGTTCCAGAAATGATGAGCTGACCACAGTCATGGGATTTCACAGCATGTGACCCAGGCTGAAGAGAAGGGGGGGGGTGTCTGTGTACTTACAACACACCCAGGATTTTAAATGAATTCAGCTGCCTTAGTCTCGAATGGAGTGAAATGAGATGAATATTTTGTCATACATGTATGTTTTTCTGTATTTAATACATTCACCAGGGATTCGAACCCACGACCTTCTGATAACCACTAGGCCACCAGTTGCCCTATGTGACCCCTTTTCCCACCACTATGAAACAGAACTCACCTTGTAAGACGATATGTTGTTGTATGTCTCCAGGAAGCTGTTGTAGACAGAGTAACAGTTCTGACAGATTCTGACAGGTCGAGCATAGGACACTAGACAGGTGGCGAGGGAGTCATACCGCTGACTATACACCTTCAGGAACTCCAGACAGTCCTCTGTGATCTCCACATTTTCTGGAAAGGCTGCAGCCAGGCTGAGAGGAGAGAGGGAGCCCGGGCCTCTGTCCTGGAGGAGTAGGAAGGACGAAGGAGACTTCATCTCGCTGGACCCAGCGGCATAAACGAACAGGTTAACTGCTACGATAAACGTGACTACGTTCCCCCCGAAAAAAAACCGTAATACACCACAATACATCGCGAATACGCTCATTTTGCCTGCCAGAGGTCTGTTTCTCTGCCCCTGTTGTATACACACTTCTCCTTCCTCCTGCTATCTCTCCTACTTCCCGCCGATCACATGATGAACTCTCGCGAGAACTCACTCAGGCGACAGCGAGGCATGTGTTTACCCAAAGGTCCTTCCGACTTTACAGCAACAGTAAAGTAAACTCTTAATACATTAATTAGGTTAGTGTCTCATTTAAATTATACAATTATTCACTATTTGGTCTGCAGGCTATGAACAAAGTACATATGCTGCTTTGTTTTGTGATATATCTTATAATATATTTAAACACATTGTTAAATAAATACTTACTCTGGCATGGCTAAACACTGGCCTATATATACAGTGTTTTATACAGGCTCTTACTGCCTACTGCTGGTTTTAAACTACAAATGTGTCTTTGTGCTGTTCCTGTTATTCAGACTAAGTTTGCCATGCTACAAAGCAGGATCACTGATTTTTTTGTAAATAGGATTAGATGTACAGTACTTCATGCAATATGCACCCTACCTAGCTGTTTGTCTGTCTGTCTATCAATAACAGTCTACTGATTCCAATTTCTGCACTGTACTAAGACTCTTATCCAACAAAATACTGTTGTTGTTGGACCATAACCCTTGTATGTCCATTTGTGATTGCTGTTTTTTACATTTTGTTGCAACATTTTTATACATCAACTGACTTTTACACTTTGTCAAGAATTACTGATGAGTGGAAAATGATTAATCGGCTGCCATTAAAAAGGCTCAATTATTTATTCTTTTTTTTTTTACATTATTGGGTTTTGTTCAGATAGCAATGACATGCTTTTGCTATTTTTCAGGTTTGGTCATTTATGGTTAGGGCAAGTCACAGTAGTGAGGGCTTCTGAACTCTTTTGATGTAGTTATTTAGTTATTTAGTATTTCGTTTTCAGCATTTTTTCATAATTAAATGATAATGTTTAAATAAATTCATTTACAGTGGTCTGGAATTTCCATGTTTGGGGTGTCATTTGTGCCCCGGTAACAGATGGCATGTCTGTTAACCTGCTTCAGATAAAGAACTCAGATAAAAAGAATAACATTTTTATATAAAATAAAATAACAATCATCTGTCCTCAACAATCGCACAAATGTTTGAAATATTCCACAGGACACATGTTGTGACAAATGAGGTCACTTTGAAAGTATTACTCTGTTTTAAAGGTATAGATTAAAAATAAATAATTATAAAAATAAGTCAGAGGTAAAATACATTTTAAATCAGAATGTTCTTAATGTCCTCTACCATCCTGAATGTTTGCAAAATTGTATGCATTTACCCTATTTGATCCCCTGTCAGTATAGAAACCTTAAGTTATATTTCCTGGGCAAAATTCACACATTTTTGAATTCAAGATTCCTTAAATATTGAAAATGTACTGTTTCACAGTACCATTTGGTCATTTTGGATAGTAAATAAAATAAATATTTTCATGTATCATGATCACTGATTTCTATCACAGTAGAAATCTGTCAGTTTGTCAGTGTTTCTGAAATACAGTACACTATTTCACATCAGACCTCTCTGAATACCTGTTGATTTATGTAGCTGATTTATGCAGAATTCTTGAAATCCTGGAAAGCCAACATGGAAAAGGATGTAAAATCTACATGACAAGGAACCACCAGGTGATTTTCTACGTCAGAACAATGTTTTAAAAAACTGTCACTGCACAACGCTGTTTGTGTGGCCATACCAACACATTAACTGTGATGTTTCATTTGGACAACAGCAGTGCTGTCATGCACCCCTGAAAACATCATGATTTCCCATCTATTCTCTAGGTACGTAGTTACATTGTTTTTGCCTGTAATTTCAAAAGAAGATGCCTTTGTTTCTACTTCTATTGTGCAGATACTAACCTATTTTGGTTGTATTTCTGCCCTTCATGGTTAGTTCCATAACTGTTTTTAATCTCACTCTGTTCTAATGATGATTCCATCTGGACTGCTTTGCTGTTGCTCTAACCCCTCACATTTGGGATTTAGCATTTTATTTTAGACCAAAAAGATCCAGAAGAGAGAAGAATAGCATCTACTGATAGATAGATGTATTTTTTTCTGGCATAAATTTTTGAAATTCTTGTGTTATCTCATTTGAAGATGGCTTTGCCCAACTCTGGAATCTGATGGTGGTACTGGTGGTTTTCTTGGGTCTTTGTGGGAGTACTGGTGGTGGTCTTGGGTCTTGGTGGTGGAATTGGTGGTGGTCTTAAGTATTGGTGGTGGTCTTGGGTCTTTGTGGTGGTCTTGGTGGTGGTAGTGATATTGTTGGTGGTGGTGGTAGTAGTTGTGTTGTAAAACTGTTTTCCTGGCTAGTCTCAGGCCCAGTGGTGGCGTGAGGGGGGTAGGTTGACATGGAGGGGATGGTGTGTGTGTGTGTGTCTGCATGTTGTGGGGGAGTGCTTAGTCCCTGAATAGGCCGCTCAACTTCTCAACGCACAGCTGGAACATTGGAAATGACGGAGGTCGCCACGCTATATGTGCACACACTGAGTCTGAACGACTCCACTCACACGCACTGCTTGAGGGGATCCCCTAAAACATTTCCCACAATACACCCCCCAGACCCGTATATTAGACAGAGTGAGCTGGCTCAGAGTCTCTCACTCTCTCTCTCTCTCTCTCTCTCTCTCTCTCTCTGTCTATGCTGCCCGCCACTTTTTTTGACATCGTGCAATTTTTTCGACCACGTGAGCACATGCGTCCACGAGAAAATAATTACGGAGTCAAGGTAAACGATCTCGGGCTCCGGTTCTGATTGTGGTAATTGTGCCAAACCCTCGAATCAAGGCATAGCAGTCAATGGTCTTTAATGCGAAATTAGTGCCTCTTGATAACTTGCAGTCCGCGGCAATACCGCAGTCATCAGAGCTAATGGAAAGCGGGGGGGACGCAGGATGCCTCGCATTAAGGCCTATTCTGACAGAGAGTTGCAGCTTGAGCATCAGCGCACGCTGTTTTGTGTGTGTGTGTGTGTGTGTGTGTGTGTGTATGTGTGTGTGCTGGATTGTGGCTTTATCTCTCCAACTGAGCTCAGTTAATGTGAAAACCTCCACTGGATGGCCAAAGTCATCTTGCTGATTTTGATGCACATCAAATGAGAGTCCATGAGTCTTCTGCAGAATATTAGGCCTACATAAGACTGACTGTTGGCCACTAATGTCAGTGCAGATGAGTATCTTACATAGCAAAAGTACATTTATAATAGATTCTGAAGAAAGGGGATCCTTAAGCAATGTGTTTTTCAACACTGTCTGCTATTCAAACAGAAGGTAAGCTGAGCACGCTAAGATTGGTTACACTGAATACACTCATAACATAAACCACTAGAACAGAGGTCCCCAACCACCAGACAAAATAAAACATTTTTATTGATTATCAGAGTCTGGAAGATCTTTTATTTTGAAAAAAAAAACCGTCGTCTCGTGATATGGTACATCAAAATTTAGCCCACAAGCTACCAAAAATTAGTAAAAAAAACAAACACACTTTGTTTTTATTTGTATTTAGACCGGCCCGTGAAAATATTGTTTTACATTAAACTGGTCCATGTAGAGTGCCTTGCAAAAGTATTCACACCCTTGGCATTCTCTCTATTTTGTTATTTGCAACCTGAAATCAAAATGGATTTTTAATTTCATTTTAAGTGATAGACCTAGAAGGCAAACTAGAGACTAATGAAGGGGAAACATTTGTTTTAAATTATTCTAAAAAATGTAAAACTGAGAAGTGGTGCGTGCATATGTTTTCACCCCCTTTGCTTTGAAACCCCAACCACTACCTTCAAAAGCCACTTAATTAGTTAAATAAGATCCACCTGTGAGCAAAGTGTCAAATGATATCAGTATATATACACTTGTTCTGATAGCACCTGAGTCAACACCAGTGCAACACACTAAGTAAGGGCTACTATCAAGCAAGTGACAGCATGAAGGCCGAGGAACTATCCACACAGGTCAGAGACAAAGAAGTGAGAAGTACAGATCAGGGTTGAGTTGAACATCCCAAGGAGCACTATTTAATCCATTATTAGAAAATGGAAAGATTATGGCACCATAGCAAACCTACCAAGAGAGGGTCAGCCACCAAAATTCTCAGACCGGGAAAGGAGGGCATTAATCAGAGCAGCAACCAAGAGGCCAAAGATAACCCTGAAGGAACCGGGCGTCTCTACTGCAGAGATGAGAGTATCTGTCTATAGGACCACTATAAGCCCCACACTGCACAGAACTGGGCCTCACGGAGTGGCCAAGGAAATAAGGGAGACCGTTAGAAGGTGCCTTGGAGACTCCCCAAACATGTGGAAGAAGGTGCTGTGGTCAGATGAGACTAAAATAGAACGATTTGGCCATCAAGGACAACACTATGGCACAAACCTAACACCTCTCATCATGCTGTGGGGATGCTTTTCATCGACAGGGACTGGCAAACTGGTCAGAACTGAAGGAAAGATGGATGGTGCAAAACATAGAGAAATTCTTGAGGGAAATGGGACGGAGGTTCTCATTCCAGAGGGAC
This sequence comes from Brachyalestes nurse, assembly GCA_037974405.1. NCBI lineage: Eukaryota > Metazoa > Chordata > Actinopteri > Characiformes > Alestidae > Brachyalestes > Brachyalestes nurse. The sequence goes on along the minus strand of JBBPCY010000156.1, from coordinate 16,901,588 downwards.
AACGACCCTAAACACAGCTAAAGCAACACTCCTGCAATGGCCCTATGTCCTGCAATGGCCCAATGTCCTGTAAATGTCCTGCAATGGCCCAATCAAAGTCCAGACCTATTTGGGACTAAAAAAAACACCTTACAATTTAAATTTCTTTGAATATATTTTTTATTTTAATTTCCCAGCATGTCCACCGCAGAGGACAACAGGATGATTTCCGTGTGAAAATAGAACTGAATTTAGAAAATAAAAATAGTGATATTACCCCAAGAATACATTCAATTTTATCAAAACAATAAAATTCTGTATCACTCTTCTGTTGCTTATTGCTTGCAAGGACAATGAAACATGCATTTTAGTTCAACAGTGAACTATAAGTCACAGAACATCCTCTGAACATTTTAGGTGAGATAGTCCCAAAAACATGTTCTCTTTTTGGTTATTCAGAGGAAAATTTTGCATTTGGTGCACTTCATGTATGTCTTGCCACTGCAGTCCTTGTTCCCAGCATGCAAACCCATCACATGACACATCACTGGAAAGCCCAGGATGTTGTCTACAGAATACTATAGGGCTTGATGGGGTAACTCCAAATACTTAAGGAAGATACAGGTGAACAAAAAGTTCATTATAAAGGACATAAATGAATGGGCTGGGCCTCAGGAGGCTACACAAGCAGCGCCCATCCAACTTGAAGTAGCTGGAGCAGTTTGGCCATGAAGAATGGGCAAAAATACCAGTGTCTATGTGTGCCAAGCTTGTGGAGATGTACGCAAAGAGACTTGTCATTGTAATCGCTGAAAAAGTTGGCTGTACAAAGTATTGATTCTGGGAGGGTGTGAATAGTCATGCACGTACATGTTTTCTGTTTTTTGTCTTATTTATTGTTTGTTTCACAATAAAAAAAATTATTTGCATCTGCAAAGTGGTTGCTGTGCTGTGTAAATTCAAGGATACAACCCCCCCAAAATTCCTTTCAAATTCCAGGTTGTAAAGGAATAAGATAGAGAGAATACTAAGAGGGGGTGAATACTTTTACAAGGCAATGTATGTATGCATGAATGCATATATATATGTATGTATATGGAGTGGGATATATTAGAAAACAAGTGGACAGTTGGTTCTTAAGGTTATTGTGTGAGAAATAAAAAATGGGCAAGTAGGCAAGATCTGAGCAACTTTGACAAGGGCCAAATTGACATGGCCAAAATGGCAGGTCTTGTGGACTATCCCCAGTATGCAGTGATTAGTACCTACCAAAAGTGGTTTGGGGAACTGGCAACTGGCCAGTCCCACAGAAAAATGACTGTGGCACAGATTGCTGAAATAGTTAATGACAGAAATGTCCCAATGCATTGAACCCAATGCATTGTAATTTGCTGCTTATGTTGCTGTATAGTCACTGATTAGTCAGAGTGCCCATGTTAACTCCTGGCCATTGGCAAAAGTTTCCATGGTGAAACTGGACCATAGAGCCAAGGAAGAAAGTGGCTTGGTTTGATAATTCACGTTTTCTTTTATAGAGACAAGGACTGGGAGACCTTGGGAGGAAAGCAAACCAGTGAAGGCAGTGTGAAGCTCTGGAAATAGTAGGAACAGTAGTTCCTCAAATCTTTCCTTGACCACATTTGCAGTAAGGCAGGAAAGATTTGAGGAACAGGAAAGATTTGAGGAACAGTAGTTCAAGATGTTGATCTGGCCTCCAAATTTCCTATATCTCAGTTCGATCAACCATCTGTGGGATGTGCTACTAGTCCGATCAATGGAAGCCCCACCTCGCAACTTACAGGATACAACTGCACACCTTCAGACGTCTTGTGAATTTGATGCCTCAAAGTGTCAGAGCTGGTATGGTAGGGGATGTTATGTTATGGCTTTGCTTGTGTCTGAGCTTCTCTTGTGCTGCAACATGTATCGAAAGCCCTGAAGTCACTAATACTCCTGAAATTCTGCAACTATATCACCACCTAGCAGATATCTTTGTTAGAAAAAGGCTACTTGTCTCCTTGCGCATTGCTCTAGTGATTGTACAATCAGCTTCTTGAAAAAGCTTCTCCCCGTTGCAGTAGAAGTTACCCTCTTTCCTCTTCAGAAACCAGTGCCATGGAAGAACACATAAAAGAAGCAATGCAAAATTATTTCATTTATCCAACATCATCCCAAGCTTCTTCAGGGAAAAAATGGAGATTTAGATTTCTAGATAGATTACAGAGGTTTGAATATCGATACCTTCTCTTGTCCCCGCTGCCTGAGAACAACTGTCAACTGGAATTGCTTGCTTTGGTAACATACTTATCTATTCTGAGGAACATGAAGCACTTAGTAAAGCACATACTTTAGGGCAATCAAATGTACATGATAAATTGAGAAATATACTTCTCAGTCTGGTGATTGTTGATCGTTTGGCTGATGTTGTGTCCCATGACACATGTGTCCACACCACTGGAATCTATTAAGTATTGCAAGATAGTCACTTGCAATACTTAGTAGACTGGGAGGCTTATTGTCCCAAATTAGAGATCCTGGGTTCCGGCAGCTGATTAATTCCATGGTTGATTAAAGATTTTCATAGTCCATGCCTCGATTACCTGGTGCCTCATCCCCGGGGCCGTCCACCTGGCTGGTATAGTTCCATGTTGGGAGCCACATATGACTTCTGTCACACCTCCTGCCACTCCTGCTTCCCTGTGCTGGTCTGATTTGCCGGACTTCTGTAAACTGCGCCAGCCAGGGTCACATGGAACGCAGCTAACACTAATCAATACTTCCTACATAAGCTACTCAATATCTCATGAACATTTCAAAGTCGCTGGTGATCTTACCCAGTTTCTAATCCTTTCTATTGTGTGCTTCGCCTAGTTTTCAACATTCTCTACTACGATCCTGGTTTTGTCTTTGATATCCTGATTTGTCCTGTTTTACTATAATTTGCCTGCTTTTTGCCTACAAGTATGGATTGTGTTTTTTGAGACTGTTAATATGTTTCTCTTCATTCGTTTATCCAGCTTCACTCTAATACTAAACTAAACCTTTGCCATTGAATCAAGTGTGCTTTGTTAGCATCTTTTGTTTTTTCACATTTGTTTGGACAGAAATGGACACTGAATTCAGGGTGAATTCTACAATGCAAGCATGAATCTAGACATTCTGGGCACCAGATAATATGGTGCTTCCTCGTGTATTCTCTCAGTTGAAGTCTCTATTACAAAAAATAATCAGTACAAATCAAAAAATGTCATTCAGACATGATGCCACATGAAGCCACCTGAATTTGCCATTTAATTATAAAAATCATGCTCAAAATACTGTTGACTTTCATATTAGCTGTTTATAGTAGTTGCCGATGACCTAAATGCTACAAAACAAGATGCATGTTTTTAATTATCCTAAGCTGTGGTTTTGTGTGAGAGGTAAGGGTTAACTAAAGGCTGCTTTCTTTCTCACTAAACTCCTCTGGCTCCCTTAAGCAGTGAGCCAAAGGAGCTGCAAAGTTATGCAGGAGTTATTCTCCATCCTTTGGGCCGTCCCTAATCCCCCAAAACCGCCTTCTTTTATGGGAGAGCCGTGGTTCTTTTCTTGTTCTGCACTGCCTATACAACATAAAGTCAGGCTGCATTTAATGCTTACGGTGGGATGTGACGGGTGGGGAGGGGTTATTTTGCAAATGCAAGGCCCCCATTTTGCTGAAATATTATTGCCCTCTACGTCGTGTGAGTCTACCAGCCTGGTGTGACCCCCCACCCCCACATACACTCCATCTATCCCACCCCTCCAGCCCCTGGGTGTCTGACTCGAATGACAAACTAGCCCGATTTTCCCCCCACAGTCGCTGGGAAATGCTGGGGCTGATAATAGAGATTTCGTTTTCATTTTTTACGCTCGACTTGGTTATTGTTGCTTCGCTTTTCTCCCTTCTAGAGATTAAGTCTGACTTCCCCCGCCAGAAGTGGCCCAAAAAGTGGCCCAAAAAATGGGGATGACAACTGGTGAAGCTCTGGGCTCACGCTGCTCTCCGAAAGCAGAGAGCTTTCCAGAGAGCGCACCCTTCCAAAAAGCCTTCCAAGAGAGTCCTGCGAGCTAATGAACTGCCCCCTAACTTTACTGTTTGGGCCAGGAATATCAGGGTGCCCCACTCCATTAGGGTCTGAAGCTATTATGATGGAAATGCACGTTCCTGCAACCTGAACCTGCATATGCAGTAGTCTGCGAGGCCCTCCTTCTGATTATGCCTTGTCAAACCATGTAAACCAAAAATGCACAGTGGTATAAAGAAGAAAGAAGAATTTGCCTGTCCTCCAATTTAAATATGCCTAAAACATCTCTTAGGTCCTGCAAAAATAAATGTTTCAAATGGAACATAAAAGGGTTCTTTTAAGGAATACCATAGTAGAACCAGTAAAGAACCTTCAGTGGCTTGGCTCTACAGTTCTAAGCCAAGTAAAGAACCATTTAGGATCCATTTTTAAGAATAGGCTATAGTGTTTCCACTCCAAGGATTTTTTTCAGTGAAACAGACCCCATGGGTCCAACCAACTGGTGGCGTTGTGTGATTGATGTCCCTGTGCTTGGTGAAGAAGTTAATCGTTGTTGACGGTGTTGTGCTCTGCTCTCGTCGGGCTGCTTGGCTCCAGGTTCCGGAGACTCCAAATACAGACGGGATAATTACCAAACGCGCAGCCGGCGAGGGCGGCACAAAGGCGGCTTTGACTTCGTTGCTGCTGGGCTCTACCACCCCTCCACACACACACACACACACACACACACACACATACACACACAAACACACACACTTTCCCTCAAAATCTCCCCAGTCCAAAACGGGACACGCACACGGCTCGTTTCATAACAAGGCATGATGCTGACTTCTTTCAGCTCCAGCGGACTGGACATAAAGCCCGACTGACAACCTCCAGTGGCCTGGACAGAAACAGACAGACAGAGGGAGAGAGAGAGAGAGTGAGAGCAACAACAGGAGAAACTATAGAATGAGTTTTTGGACCATCAGGTAATAAGGGACAGTGTGTTCTATGCTTAAGGGGACAGTGTATGGTATGCTTATAGGTGACAGTGTGTTCTATACTTAAGGGGACAGTGTATGGTATGCTTATAGGTGACAGTGTGTTACATGCGTATAAGGGACAGCGTGTTATATACTTATGGAGAGAGTGAGTTACATGCTTATATAGGACAGTGTGATATATGCTTACGCAGGACAGCATGTTATGCTTATATAAGGCAGTGTAATGTATACTTATAGGGACAGTGTGATATATGTCTATAAGGGACAATTTGTTGTATGCTTATATTAGACAGCATGTTATTTGCAAGGGACCATGTGTATTACATGTTAATATGGAACAGTGTGTTTTATTCTTATATTGGATAGTGTGTTATTTGGTTAAGTAGTGTGTTACAGGAACACATACAGTACTGTGCAAAAGTCTTCAAGCTTTGTAATGACTGAATGATTCATACATAGGCCACTGTATGTTTTAACAGACAAAAAACAGGCAACTGGTCAGGTACTAGACTGAAATGAAAAATTGGACTGGTCAGGGCTGGACTGAAAATGAGAGCTAAAATCTTTGAAAGACAACTATTCCTCAAGACTAAATAAAAAAAATACAAGAAAGTCTGTTTCATTGTAAGCAAAATATGAAGAAATTAGTGGTGGTTCACGACTTTAGATATCATAGACCTACCAAAAATGCAATTAGATCATTTACAATTTTGCCAATTTACAAGCAGTTTAAAGATATCTTATAGATTACCCTATTCCTGGATAGTGTGAACTGTAGAAAAAAAACAGAATTCATACTCTGAATTAACATACCACAGTGTAACCATCACTGCAAGAACTCCTATGTTGTCAAAATGCCAATAATATGGTTCCCCCAAAGGTTTCAGCTCACTGAAACTCTGATAGTACATTAACAACGCATGCAAATATTGTTGTGTTATCTGAGCAACAGTGAGAAATCTAAGCTGACTCATTGTCATGCAAAAAGCAAAAATACGTATTGTTGATTCTGCCCTTATTTTCTTAACCCAAGTCATTTTTGATCTTGTTTACAAATGAGAAGAGCAGCAAACACTTATAGGGCCAAACACTGAGTTGGGCTTTTTTTTTAGTGTGATATTGCTGAAAGAAAGACCCCCCCTGTGCCTCCTTGTTAGTGGCCAACTCTGAACTTTTTTTTTTGGCCCTTGAGTGCAGTTTAGTGTGAGACGGCTCTCCTTCTCCTCACGGGCCGCCCTCGCTTTCATTCCTCCGCGCGTTACACCAATTAAAGGAGGACGTGCAGCAACTGTAATGGGCTGGAGAGTGATTGTTTTTGACCAGCAACAAAACACATAGACCCACCCCTCCGATTAGGCTCCTGGGTAAAGGGGGAGTAATGGAGGGGGGGAGCTGGTGCCCTATAAGCAGAATGGACTGAGAAGGAGAAAAAGAAGAGGGGACTGAGGGGGAACCTCGTCTTCAAGGGTAGGAGCTTCTGAGCACAAAGACTGGTCATGTCAAAAGGGCGGGCAGAAAGATACCCCCCCTCTCTGCTGTCAACCACCCAGCTCAAAGCCTTACACAGCTTACTGGCTGCCTACATGAGTGTCAGCTTCAAAAAAACTCAGTGACTAGATCAGGGGGTTTGGCCAGGAAGCCAAATGTACAAAATTTAAATACATGCAGCATGGATTTCTGAGTTCAAAAAGTGACTTTTCTTAAGATAGATGACATTAGACAACATTCTAAAACTTAAGATTACAAAATCGGTTTTGGATGTTCTTTCAGTTCCTGCAGTGCTATTGCGTTGCGTGGAGGTGGAGGTTCTTCACATTCATGCATCTTATTTGCGAAAATGTTAAAGAATCATCATTCAAAGGTTTTTAGTTGCCCAAAGGTGGAGGCCATCGCTCAAAGGACACCATTATTTCCATAGAAAATGACAACATTTCGAATAAGAAAACAGTATTTTTAGAATTATAGATTTAAGAGTGCCTGAGACCAAAAAGGGATATTTGTCCTTTAAAGCCTTTAAAGGTGAGACATATTTGAATTTCTCCTATAGCACCTATAGCAAAACTGCATGAAGTATTATGTTGGAGTAATCAAATATAAAAACATGACATACTGACACTACCAAAATAAGCTGGAAGAATGATCAGACTGAATATGATCAGACTGACTAGTTATTTTTTATATTACTAGTGTACACTGCTGCCAGCTATGGAAATTAAAGTGCTTGATGAGAGTGTAAAGAACAGAATCGGAACGGGATCTCACTGAGAGAAAAGATGAGACATCTCTGGAGATGTACAACCTTTAAAAAAGGTTGTGGGACATAAATATCTTCTGAAGGTGTACTACAATAGAAAAATGGCTGCCTAACGAGTGAATGACAAACAGTAATGACCATAGCTTCAATTAAACGAAACATTTTTATAACTACTTGAAATACTTGTTTGGTATCGATTTTGATATGTTTAAGCACTAATGTTAAGAGAACAGGCAGGCCCATGGCTACTGAATTGTATATATTTTATAGGGTACAAAAATGTGTTCCCATCTTGATGTAAAAAATATTTTCAATATACTGCATTTTTTTATTTTATTTTAGTCTATGAAGTCCGCTGATGAAGTTTGTATGGTTGTATGTGCCAAAAACAATTTTAAAAAAAGCAATAAAGCAATAACTAATTTTTGCTTGACCATTCCCTAACCGTTCTCATTTAATCTTAGAATTAAACAGCCTGGTACAGTTACTTTAAGACTTTAAGACTTTTAAGACTGATTTATGCAAATGACATCTATTGTGATTGGCGCTGCCGTATTGTGTCTTTTTCAAAAAGCATTCAGGGCTGAAACACTCCTTATTAGTTTAGTGTGAATAGGTGGGGCTAAACTGCTGTAGAGTCATTGGATGTATGTAAATGCACTGTTTTTGTGACATCATAAAAACAATTAATTCAAAGTTATTTTTGCTGCTTACATTCCATATACTTTGTGCACTGAGGAGTGAATTTTCATACAACATCAAACACATTCTTACCAAGTGAAACCCTTTTTTTTTCAAAAATGCATAAAACATATGGTCTTGCATGAAATAGGTCCTTTAATTTTAATGTTTAATAATAACACTCCAATTTTTGCAAAGAAACACAGACTATAACGAACACCTAATCACGAGTATGATATGATGCTGAAGCAATGAATTAGGCTCACTTGCTGCAATCAGCGTAATACATTCAAGCTTGTGACTTTTTCCAAATAAGCTAATGATGCTTATGGTAAAGAAGAGAGGTGAGGAGAGGGTTCTGAACAGTAAACGGGTTGAATATGTGTATGTGTGTGTGTGTGTGTGGGAGGGAGAGAGAGAGAGAGAGAGAGGCAAGGGTCCTCTACAGAAAAGGCTTTGGCCCAGATGCAGTAATGTTAAGTTTGAGTGGCCTCCGTGGCTGGAGACTGCCTCCTCCTTTCCTTCTCTTCCCAAGGCCCCAGGTTGCCTTTGCATGACATCATCGCCGAAGCATGAGCCCCCCTCCCTGTAAAAAAAGAAAAAAAAAAAGAAAAAACCCTGTGAATCTCCCCATCACTCCCACTGAGGCTGGCTGCTCTGCAACCCATACGTTTCTTTCTCTCCCTCTCCTTTCTTTCCCTCCTTCTCTTTCTCGTCCTCCTCTTCTCCGCCAATCCCCTCCCTCTTTCCTGAACCAGGAGAAGGCATTGTTTGGGGCGAGGGCCTGATCAAAAAAACGCAGCCCGCCCAAACCGCGGCCTTTCTGTAAATTCAATAAGCCCACCTTAAAGATTTGCCTAATTAATGGATGACATCTTTGGCTGGAGGAGAGGCGAGGTATTTTGCTCGGGCTCGCTCATTGTTGGCCTCCTAATTAACTTTCCCAGGTCAGCCCGGGTCTCAGCAACCTGAGAGTGAAGAGCTCCATTGTGCGAGGAGTTGTAAACTTACTTTTTTTGCTTCGGCACTTAAAAGGGAGAGCGACTATAGGGAACAGAAAATATCCTATTTAAGGCCTTTGTGAGTGAACTGCCTGCACATGGTCCAATAAAGGAAGTCTTTTTAAATAAGCGTTCATGGTCCTCCCCACAGTCCTCCCGCGCCCTCCCTCCCTCTCTCTTCTCCTCTCCTCTCTTCTCCTCTCCTCTCTTCTCCTATCCTTTATTTCAGAGCCATGCAGAAAGGTTATGAATGATAGTTTGGGGTCTGGTGAGTGAGAGGCGAGGGCCAGGCTTCTGTGTACCATTTGTGTTTGAACCTTTTGATGGAATTCAGGTATGGAAAAAGAAACAAGTCGAAACACTGTCTGGCAACTGCACGATTATCATTTCCCCTGTGAGCAAAATAATACTTAAAAGTTGTTAAGTACTGTAAAGGAAGTGACACTTATTGGAACCTGTGATTTCTTTTTTGCGTCCAATTCCAGAACCTTCTTAATATATGTCCAGCTATTCCACAAGTCAAGAAATCCAAAGCAGGCAGGTCACAGTGTAATTAACGACCACGATTTGAAATAAATGCAACACTTGAATATTATTAATCCACTTAGACAACAACAAAAAACATGCAAAAGGAGCATAACAACAACACAAACTGTTCTTTTTGGAAAACAATGGAATCCCTCAGTAACACCTACCCCCCCACCCGTCCTACCACCCCACCCCTTGCTGTCCGTCTCCCCGGGTCTGAACCCAAAAAATGAAGCTTCCTCACTTAATGAGTGGGGTGTGATCTTCCCACAGTCAGAAAGGCCAACGTCACACAGTCATAACTGCTCCATTCACCATTCATTCAACTAAGCAATTTTAGCCATTTCCACAAGAAACAGTTCCTTTAGACATTTGCCTGTGTATTTACATATAGAATGCCAATCAGCAACACAACCAACAACTTAGCATTTAAAAAAAAAACATTCGAATGTAATAACAGCTCAGCTGTACTCTGTTACATCCAGTCTGTTAAGTTCATTATATAACCCTCATTTCCATAACTGGTACATGTGAACGATGATAATTGGGATGAAAATCCAGAGGGGGTGGGCGGCGAAGCAGAATGTGACAGGCGCGATGATGATCAAGCAAGAGCGAATAAAAGCTGAAACAAATTTTTGCACATTATATTCTGCAAAATATAGCTACGTACACAACATCTCAGATCTCAGGAGTGCCATGTTACTCGGGTAACGGGAAAGACTTTTCAGGTGTTTGCTTCAGATTAGTGATAAATGCACTGTGACTGGGATCCAGGCTGGTGATTTGTGTGTGAGAGGAGGGGGTTATGTTGTCGAGAGCTGTGACTCCAAACCTTTGACCCCTGTGGGCAGGTCACAGAGAGGCCGGGCAAAACAGGAGAGCCACAATTAAGAGAGGAGTGGTGTTTCAAAATTTTGCCTGACCAGGATTTGGGAAAATTGGAATCCACTCTTTGCCCACAGCATACTTGTAGTATACATCATTTAAACACAGTTGCACTTTAATAAAAATGTTTACGTTAGATGTAAAGATGTACAGAATGGTTTGTCCTGTAAAGTTATCATCATGGACAGAGACAGTGTGTCTCTACATAGTAATTAAATAAATAAAATGTTATTAAATAAATCACTTTTTAGGACAGCTCATTAAAAGTTTGAGTTTGGCATTATATTTCTCTCTAAATGCAGACAGATTTGAACTGAAATACAAAAATATTAACTTTTTTAATATTTCTCAGGATACAGTAGTCAGTTATCTTTTAACATGATCTGAATAACAAACTTTTTCACTGTTGTTTATTACTGCTCACTTGTGAGCAGTTTATTTTGAGATTCACAGTATGCATTTGTAAGTGAAGTGACGGATTCATGTAAGTGCGGTTGGTGATAGAGAGCGTCAGTTTAGGATGAATGATGCTGAATCTCAGGCGCTGCATCATATCGCTATTATATCAGGATTATCATAATCATATCGTGACTGGATAGCTTCTGGCAGGCGCATCATTTCTCTGGACTGTTCCATTCATGAACTGTCACCTGAGGAGATCAATAAGCCGTGGCGAACGACTAGAATGAAGTTGAATGTCAGTGTAAAAACGAAGTCTGGTCATTTTGAGCCCCCGAACTGTTTGTCTAAATGGTGTGAACGGCCAAAGCTTCTCTAGCCAGCTGTCATAATTTGTTAACGAGGCCTTTCAAAGAAGAGAATGATAATGAGAGGGCAGGAGAAAAAAGGAGGAGGGCAGGAGAAATGTCGGGGGGTTGGAGGTGGGTGACTGGAAGCAGAGAGCACGGTCCCCGGGGAGTCCTGAAGGGGGGCTGGTGGTGCGACATCAGACCGATTTCAGCGCAGCAACATGATGGCATCTCTGATATTTTAATATTAATGAGTAGGCTCTTCAGCTCAGCTCTCTCAACAGGTGCCACGGCGGCACACACTACATAATACTGAGCCACTGGCTTTCTTCTAAAGCCTCTCCAGTGTCCTCTATACACATGACCGGGCAAGTTAGGACCAGGAGGAGCACTGTGACTTAAAGAGAGGAGAAGAAGTACACAGAGAAAGAGAGAAAGAGAAAGAGAGAGAGAGAGAAAGGATGGGAGAGAGAGTGTGTCTTAAGTCACCCATTTAAAAAACTAAGACGAAGGCCAAAGAAAGAAAAGGGAGCTCTCTTTTTGAGTCACCTCTCCCTGAAGCTGAAACACGAGGGTCCGATATTTCTCCTCTTCTCCCAAACCCCCTTGAGAAAGAAATTGACTTTTGTTTGGAGTTTGTGAAAAGTGGGAATCAGGAGCAGGACAATGGGGCTCCCCGTGGAGAGGACCCGAGTGAAGCCATCTCAAATCAGTCAGCCAAGGGACCAATTAATCCGGCCATTGTCAGGCCCAAGCCACTGCCAGCACATCAACACATTCACGGCCCATTGTCCCGACCCTCCTGCAGTAGGATTTAGTCCGTCCAACAGCCAGTTTTGTCCGGGCCAGCTCAGGCGGAAGTTTCTCACTGACAATTTGCCCCAAATAGATTTGTCAGAAAGCGTCCATCGACCTGCCAGTTAGACTGGGCGAGGTGGCTTTGCAGGGGCTTGTTTGAGATGAGGTGGTCTTGCCATTGGGTAGACAGTAAGCACGCAGGTGTGTGTGAACATCTATAAACACGTGTAGGATGACCATTCATTTGGCCTGTTTAATCCATGTCTAGATCTTAGGAAACTGACAGACCTAAGTGAAAATGAATGACAACAGAGTGACTATAGTAATTATCATGATGATGATAATTACTCAGTCTTCATTAAGATGCAAAATACATATTATTGTTCATGTAATTTGTGGCCACATAGTAAGAGAAGGACAAATTCTTTGAACTTGTGGCATGTTTTTCAAATGGAATGTGTCTCAGACCTTAACTCTAAAAGTGAAGAATTATGAACCAGAATATATGCAGCCATATCTCCTTCATAAAGTCAAATTGGGAAGCTGTGATTATAATTCAAGAATTTCCAAGTGACTACACACAGCTGAAAAGTTTATCATCTGTCAGAAAAGAGTGTTAAATCAGGCACAATAACAATGGCCCAAGTCAGCCACTGACGCAGAAGTATTTATTGTGTAATAACCATTTTATTGCAGAGTGCCCTCATATCTTGTGCTTGCTTACTGTTGTAATT
>JBBPCY010000156.1:16883944-16886444 GCA_037974405.1 Brachyalestes nurse | reverse complement strand
TCGATCACCCTCCGATCCAGGTCGTTTACAGCTGAAATTCAATAATAAAAACAGTCTCTCCAGGCTTTAAGGAGGTTTTTCGGTCTCTACAAGACTGGAAGAGCAAGAGGCCCAAGATGAGCAAAGCTGCCAGCTCAACAAGTGGTTGTTTGGATATTTTAAACGTCAAGTCCAGTAAGTAAACTCACCTCTGCCCCTCTTCAACTTTGCGTTTTACCAAACGCTTATTTAGCGCTTATAATTTTAACCAACCAGAGACCAGACGACAACTGTTATCACAGAAAGTTCACATGCAACTGAACCTACTGAACATTATTTTTAATGAATTTAAATACAGATAATACAATTCAAATGTACTTACAAAATACGAACAAAAGACATTTTATTTTATTTAAAAATATATATGCTCACATGATCCGTTTCTAAGGGCTGCCAATATTTAAACTGCTGTACATTTCTGGAGTTCGCATCACCGCACCGAGTTGGGGGAATGATCTGTGTAATGGGCCAAATCTTGATGTGTGAGTGTGTGTTTGACTGTCAGAGAGTTTGTAAACCCTCCTGACAGCTGCCTCACCTGCTCTGTCTCCTCCATTAGGAGCCCCACAGTGACACAATCTCTCTTTAGTACATCACTGTTCACCTTTACTGCATTTAAGCTTCAGCTTCTAAATTAAACTGACTTCAGTGCGGGACCGTGTTTACGTACAGAAAAAAAGATACATATATAGACGTTAAGTGAGAAAGCACGTGTTACGGAAATCTATTTAGATTTTAGCTAAACTTATTTCCGAGAACATCTTTATAAAATTATGGAAACTTTTGAAATTATGTGATTTGTTTTTAATAGGCTATATATATATATATACACACATTTGTATTTTATATAGCCTATAATTGTATTTACATTTACATGTACACATTTCTTACTGGAAATAAGTAAAACAAAACATTAAATAAACACTCTGCGTTATTTGGAAACCATTTCTTATCTAATCTAAAATTTTAAACTATTAAAAAGTGCACAGTTTATAAACTCAGTTTGTCACAAAATAAAGTTCTGCAATCCATCAAATCAGCATTCAGATCCTTCAGCTGCGGCCTGAACTTGTCTGGAAAACTTTCTGTTCTCTCTGCAGAACATTTCGGAAACCCTTCTGATGCATCTTGTAGAACTGCTCATTATTACTGTTTTTGACGCGTTGTAAGGATACTCTAGGTGGTCTTGATGGTCTGGGCTCCGTCTGGACGGAGATCTCGGTGTCCAGGCCTGAAACTGATTACTGTAATGAAATATGCCACAAGACCCCCAGAGCAATTAGAGCGCGCGGGGTCCGGGACACCCGCGCACTCTAACACCTCTCTTCCAGTGCGACTTCAGGATTTATTACAACAAACAAACCTTCAGCACTTCATATATGAGATAATATAGAAGGGGGGATCGGCTCAGGCGCTTACATTTATTTATTTATTCATGTATTTATAAATTCGTTAATTTATTTATTTATTTATTGGGGGAGGCGTAGCCAGATATCTTTTTGAAACTTGATTGGTCCTAGTGCAAATAAAAATCTACTAGCCAAACATATTACTATTTCATACAGAGATATCTATACAGCACTAAATATCAACAACGTTTTTGTTTTCAATCATGTGTTTAAACTTTTTAAAACTCAGATTTTTAAAAAAATCATGAGGAACATTTCTTCAAGCGCCAGGACGGAATTACTGAACAGTTCACAAATATACAATTATGAAACCGTCTCGAGCATCACAAATTTTAATCTCAACACAAATGTTTAATTTTGCTTTTAATTTTACCCGTAGCCTAACTTGCATTTATCCTCAAATCAGTGAAATAATACAGTGAATAAGCACCAGTAATAACATACAAATCACATCATAACAACAAAAACAATGAGAAGAAAAGGACAAGAAGAAGAAGAAGAGGAAGAAGAATAAAAAAATTGTATTATTATTTATTATAACTCTTAATTATAATTTTATAATAATAACAACAACATCAATAATGGTAATAACACTAATTATAATAACAATCATCATCATCATAATAAATATCAGTAGAAATAACTCAATCGCCGTAATTGTTAAAATCGTGTTCTCAGATTGCACGCGTGTTTTTTTTCCCAGCTCATTTATAATCACCGCGAGCGATGAGGAGCAGTAAATGCTAACAGCTCTAAAGTAGTTTTGAACGAGCGGTCCTTTGGCTGGAGTCTGACATCAGACCGCCCCGCGCGGCCTCAGCAGCCACATCCGAATTCCCATGCTACCGTTTTTGACGGGTCACTGAGAAATCAATGAGCAGGTGGACATATGTCAGTAATTACACGGCCGTTCCTCTGCACCACACACACATCCTACACACACACACACACATACACACACACACACACACACACACACCAATCTACATGCAAATATAGCACCATTAACGGATTTGGACGAAGAAAGGAGGAGAGAAAGAGAAAGTTTTATG
>JBBPCY010000156.1:16872743-16882887 GCA_037974405.1 Brachyalestes nurse | reverse complement strand
GGTTCAGGGACTGGACTGGAAATGAGAGTCTCTGAAAGTCCTTCAGGAAGCCTGGAGAACTGTTCCTCAAGAACACACTAACATACAAGAGAGTCTGGAACTCTGGAAGCAGAAGAAGAAATGAGGCTTGACTCAGGATTTTTGCACAGCACTGTAAACTCTAAATACTGACAGTCTGTTCTGAAGTGCAGTTTTTGGTAAGAAGGAGGTCACCGGCCTCATGTGAGCCTCGTCTCTCATCAGTTTGTCTTAGTAAATCACAAACTAAATGTGTTTGTTTTTTAATAAACAATGTGTAGAACGCAACAAAAAATAACGCACAAATAAAAACGATCTAGAAAATGTTCACTAAATGTAATTATAAACATAATGAATGTTATTATTAATTGCTTAATGAAGCAGTAATGAGCAGTCAGTTAGGTTTGATAAGGCTCTATTAAGAGCATTATTTTTTTTCATTTTAGGCTGAAAAACACATGGAGATATCAAAATCTCCTCAATTTTTATATACACACAAAACAATAAGACTTTACAGATATAGTGTAGTATATTACAACATACAAATATGTAACACATACAGTATGATATGCTGTAAAATATTACAATAGTCATTTTAGTAGTAAGCTATATAGCTGCAATGTAATATGTGTGTGTGTGTGTGTGTGTGTGTGTGTGTGTGTGTGTGATTTTCCTAATTACTATAAACTAATGAAGTTGGACAGGATGATGTGCCACATATCCGAATCATTTTATAAAATGTCATTTATTATCACTGAGCAGAATGGAGGAGGTGGATACGGAGACCCAGGAGGGTTAAATGTAAGACATTTTAAAGTGTCGGAGTCGCTTAAGATACTGAATGTAAAATATCACATTCATTTGACAGATACACACACCCACAGCCCCCCCACACACACACACACATTCTGAAATTTAATCAGTAGTTCAACTTCAAAGCCTGTCCCATTTTTTCTCATACAAATATAGATCTGCTTTTAACATTGATTTGCTCCAGATTTTTAGGGTCCGGCTCTTCAGATATGTTTATATTTGGAAGTCCCAGCTTAACTGCACCCGCAGGGAATTCAGACTGCGATAAAACAAAACACACACAGACACACTTCATCTGAGATGAAGAGCCTGAGGATCTTCGCCGCCGAAGCTTCTCTGAAACTTTAGCTCCGCCCACTTTGCTCCAGAGTCATCTGTATATCACAGAATATCACAGAATATTTTAGGGCTGCAACGATTCATCAGAGCCAACATCAACATTGACACAAAATACATACTGGAGATCCATTACATGATTTAGCATTTGCAAAATAATGATTGACACACTTCTCAGCCAATCAGAACAGCTTCTAAACACTGTTTCATCAAGTAAAGGAAAAGTACTCCCAAGTACACTCCTGTGTAATAGTTGCCATGGTAACAGCATCACTGTGTGTGGAGTGATGGTGTTAGTGACAATTTTATCCTAAACGTGTTTTGAACTCACACTAGTGTTTCTCATTTTCACACTCGATTTGATCCTGTCATCAGGAGATGCCACAGACATACGTAAGTCCATAGAGCGTAACTGTCCTCTCTCTGGGGGGCTAGCCTTCACCCTCCCAGCAGGGACGGACTGGCAATCTGTGCATTCTGGAAAAGTCCAGAACGGCCATCGGCCTGTGTTTCTCCTTAACTGAGAAACCAGCTAACAATGGCAGAGGGCGCTGATACAATCATTTATTAGGTGTAAAATCCATATTTTAAAGTGCCTCCCAGTGTTGGTGCTATCCTGAATCATAGCTAATGGATGGAATTGTGCACAACTATATAAATGAATGCACATCTTCCACAGAGACACATTTTTACACAACGAAGGTTTAATTGCAGAATTTGATATACCAGGGAAAATGTTTTAAAGAAAGTCAAATTCTGTGTGTTCTCTTTAGAGGTGTCATCTCGTGTTAATATATTATCTTACGGCGTTAGACTGGAGGTGTTCAGACTTTTGCACAAAGTAAATAAGCGAGTAAATTATTAAACAAATCAATAAATGAGTAAACAAATAAGTAAAAAGGGAAATGAGTAATCAACATTTAAATAGGTAAACACATGCAGAACTGATGTATTCACAAATAAATACATGGACAGACAGACAGGCAGACAGACAGGCAGACAGGCAGACAGGCAGACAGGCAGACATAAGTAAATGTTTAATTGGCTTAATTAAAGAAAGTTTATGCCGGAAGAGAGGCAGAATTATAAGTTTTGAAAGTGAAGGGGGTCCTGCAGGGTGGGCTGCAGTCCTGAAGCTAATTAGAAATCATGACAGAAGTTCAAGAGGGACCGGTGATTAAACTCTCATGGGCTGTTCATTATAACGGCTGTAAAATTGTGCGATTTTTGGTGTTTTTTGATTTGAAGGCTGTTCTCGGTTCTGTTATCCCGACTCTGTAACACCGGCTCATATAAACATCTCTTAAACTCATTTGTGGCCTCGTTAAGTGTGTAAAAACGGGAATGCAGATGAAAACTACACGCTAATTAAGTTTGTCAGAAGAAACGCTCTCCATGAATATTTTAGGCCTATTAGTGCGGGCTGGAGAATCTTTATACAGTCGTTACAGCAGTGAAGCAGGAACGGTGGAGTTTATAGAATCGACTGGTCAGTTTGATTTAAATGATCTTCAGGCACTAAAAGGCCTCCTAACGGCAGGAAATGATCAGTTCTGTGAGGTTTACACTCCTCACTGAACGTCCTGGACTTAAACCATCATAGTCGACTCTTTAACAAAGTGCTGTTTTTCCTTTTTTGCCAGGTTTTGTTTTGACGTTTTAGTTTTTTAAGTTTCAAAAGTAAACTGGAATTATTTGTTTATTTATATACTTATTTATTCATGTATTTTCACAGCAACATCGATTAAAAGATTGGGGGGGATTTCCTACGTAAGATTGTGTCTCTCCTCTTTCTCTCTCTCAACCTCTATCTATCTATCTATCTATCTATCTATCTATCTATCTATCTATCTATCCATCTATCTGTCTGTCTGTCTGTCTGTCTGTCTTTCTATCTTTATCTCATTGGGAAACCGGTTCCCTCCGTCTTTATAAGTAAATTAACAACAAAAGTCTCAGTAAAAATCTCACTTCGTTGTGCAATAATCTGATTTTCTCGCTGCTGCTTTTTCCAGTACTTTATCATTTACAGTCTGGGTGTAAATTTTGTGTTTGAAACACACGGGATGTGGAAAGGTGTTCTGGATGTTTACACGTGTTTAACATCTTTTTTTTATTGTGAAGGTCGTATCCTGGACATCCCGTGTAAGGTGTGTGGGGACCGCAGCTCGGGGAAACATTACGGTGTGTACGCGTGCGACGGCTGCTCGGGCTTCTTCAAGAGGAGCATCAGAAGGAACCGCACGTACGTCTGCAAGTCCGGCACGCAGGTGAGGGGTTCTTTCTCTCTCTCTCCCTCTCTCTCTCCCTCTCTCCCTCTCTCTCTCTCTCTCTCCCCCTCTCTCGCTCGAGCGCCCAGCTCTCGCGGGGCTTTACATTACAGCGCCGCGCGCTGCCTAATTGAAAGATTATGGTGGGAGCGAGCCTCCTCCCGCGCCTTTGAGGGCCCTTTGGCCCGTCTAGTGGAACAGGTGTAATCCAATCTAACGCACCGGCATGACTGCGTGGATTTGGAGTGGGAGGCGGGGATGAGACTATTGGCCGAGCGGCAGGGGAGCGAGTCATTACAGCACCGTACCTGCACTCTCTCTCTCTCCCTCTCCCCCTCTCTCTAATTAAAAAAGACTAGTAACTTAGTAAACATCAGATTACCAACATGTTCGTTAAATAGATTCAATTTCGGAACACTTACTAAACCTCTCTTCCTCCCTCCTCCCTCCCCCTCCCCCCAGGGTGGCTGTCCGGTGGATAAAACTCACAGGAACCAGTGTCGCGCCTGCCGACTGAAGAAGTGTTTGGAAGTGAATATGAACAAGGACGGTAAGTACCACCCTTACAGATTTTCCCCTGAAAGTAACCTTTAATACCCTGTTAGACTTCTGCAGGTGTTGGGAAATTTACTGTGAAACTGTCACTTATAAACAATTTTGTTCTCTATTCCCATAAAATTTAAATAAATAAATAAAATATATAAACGCCATTCAATATTTTAATAAAGGAAACGTTTTAATTATTTCTATTTTTGTCAAGTGTAATTTATTAGCTAAGAGTGCGTCATTATTATTTACAGTCAGAATTTGGTACATACACCTCTTCTGCCAAAAACTGAGAACACACACTCTTTTAAGGCACTGCTGAGATCTTTTTGGTACTTCATTTTCAAATATTCAAGTTGTTCAGTGAAGCTGAGGTGTGCATGGTGATTTTTGTGGATTAGCTGAAAAAAAATCTTAAGTAACGTTTAAAAGTCTTAAGTAACGTTTAAAATGGGTTAAAAAATGTAATAACTACAAAAGAAATTTGACTTTTTATACTATAAGCAGGGTTAGGTGGTGGAGCTATTTTTTGTCAAAATTGCAGTGAATCTCTGTATTTGAAAGTCAAACCCGCGCACGAAAACCTCTATGTAAAAAAGTTTTTCTTCTGTCAGTTTAGGGAAAATAACGGCCGCGTCCCAAACTACACACTACGGCATTAGTACACATTAGTACACAGCCATTAGAAATGCTTTCAGCAGTGTAGTCTGTAAAGTAGAGAAGTGTGTGGTTAAGGAGTGTGGTTTCCACGTGTCCTCCATTCTATTAACGTATTACTGGAAGTTCTGAACTCAATATTATTAATTAAATTAAATTAAAATGTGCGCTCAATAACCTTCTTTCGCGCCCCCGTTTCTATCTACTTCCCCCACTTTACCACCCTCGCCCCCTACAGCCGTACAGCACGAGCGGGGTCCCAGGACGTCCACCATCCGAAAACAGGTGGCGCTTTACTTTCGCGGTCATAAAGAAGTCTCCGGCTCGGCCGCCCCGTTTCCCGCCACCTCCCTACCCGGACCACCCTTCTTCACCACGGTCAGCCAACTGGACACGCACAGCCTCGAGCTCAACACGGTGGCCAGCACGCCAGAGCGCCAGCAGACCATGGTTGGCCTCGCTCAGCCCACTCCTAAAGTGAGTCCAGCCATGCAAGCTTGGAAGGGCTGTGTGCAAAAGTCTGAACATATCCTCCCTCAAATTACATGATTTGTTGACAGTAAGTGCCCATAAGGGAGCACTTTTAAATAGGACTTTTTTGCACATTTTAATGGGCAGTTTCAGTTTATTCAGCAAATACCCAGTAGAACTACACTTAGATATACTCATCAAATTTTAAATACATTAAAATGACCCTTCTTATTTTCATTAAAAAACACTTCTTATTTTCTTTGTAAAATGCTGTGTAATTTAAATGCTGCAGTATTTAGAATTTAAAAAATGAATACAAGCATGTATGTAAGGGATGGCCAGCACTGGGGTGTGTATATTATTTTGTACCTGAAGGGTCAGATTCTAAATTAGAGCAAAGAAAAAAAACATTTTATGAAGTGACATATTTCCTTTTGCTGGGTTAGAAAAGTAAAACACCTGAGGACATCAGAAGAAACTGGAGTAAAGTTTTTTTTTACAGTTACCCCTTTTATCTAATGGCCCATTATTTCTGATCTGGTTTCCCCTTATTTTCCCTCTTTCCTCAGTATCCTCATGAAGTGAGTGGTGCTCCTCTGTATCTGTACGAAGTGGCCACGGAGTCGGTGTGTGAATCAGCAGCGCGCCTACTCTTCATGAGCATCAAATGGGCCAAGAGCGTCCCTGCCTTCTCCACTTTGCCCTTACCTGACCAGGTAGGCTGCTAACAACCTGTTTACCATGAAACAAACATCGATCTGAGTGCTAATGAGTGCTGTAATCCATTTTGCAGCTGATCCTATTAGAGGAGGCCTGGAGGGAACTGTTCGTACTGGGCATAGCACAGTGGGCCATTCCTGTAGACTCCAACACTCTGCTGGCTGTTTCAGGTATGGGCAGTACCGCACCATATCAACATGCACAGTGTTCTAGAATAGCAAGGGTGGATTATATAGCATGCAAATCCACTGGAATGGAAGTAAATAACAACCTCTTTCTTGCCTCAGTATTGTTCATTTATGCGTGAGAGCTAATGACTCCTCCCTGTTCATGTTGGCTTGTGCAGGGATGACGGCTGAAAACACAGAGTCGCAGAGGTTCAATAAGCTGATGGCGGAGATTCAGGCACTGCAGGAGGTGGTAACACGCTTTAGGCAGCTGCGACTGGACGCCACAGAATTTGCCTGCCTCAAGTGTATAGTCACCTTTAAAGCAGGTGAGGCTGTTAAACACACACCCCCACCACCATCACCACCATTAAAGTGATTTTAACTCTTAAAGAATCTTAACGTGTTTTTTGCAGATCACAGTTATGGTTGTTACCAGTTATCCATGTAGCGATGGGTTGCATACAGCCTTTCAAATAAACAAACAAAAAAATACAGAAATAGATGAATGGATGGATATATGGATGGATGGATGAAACAACAAAGGAAGGAACAAAATGACCATTTAACAAAATAATAATTGGCCCCTTGTTGCATTTGCTGCACAGTACCAACGCACAGTGGCTCGGAGTTGAGGAGTTTCCGGAACGCCAGCGCTATCGCAGCCCTGCAGGACGAAGCTCAGCTCACTCTGAACAGCTACATCCACACCAGGTAATGCAAGTCAACAGCTCAAACATCCCTATCCACTGCACGGCAGCATCTACTGAGCAGATTAACATTTAGATTTGGATTTCCCAGACAAGAATTAAGTGTCAGTAGAGAATCTATATTCAGACTGGTGTGTCATCTTGGACTAGGATTAATTCCTGTTCAGGAAAGCGACCCAATTCACTCTTGTGCTTTTCCTTTCCCTTTATTCAGTTTAATAGAGCTGAACTCACTACAACAATGTTAGAGTTCGTTTATGTACACCTGGAACAAGCAGAAGCGTTTTAAAGGAAAAGTCTATGGATTTGACCAACATTCAGCATCACTAAATATTCAGAGTGGTTTGACGTGAAACGATTCAGTGTGGAGAAATGTACTGACTGTGATTGTGTTAGGAGCCAGGGATCACCCTGTCTATAATGAAAATGTTGATGTTTTATTTACCGTGCAAAACAATATATTCTGAAAAGTATCCTGAAACAAAGCCTTCCGGCAGCATATTTATAAGCATTTGATGTAACAAATTTAAGCGAGATAGTGCTGAGAGGCATTTAATGCCTTAGATGTCTGACTGTTTTTTCACAAGAACTGAGCATTTCACACCAAACTGCAATGTGTTAACATCTTAAGAACTGAAACGTTCAGCAATTTAAAAAAAAAATCTCCTGGGCTCCATTACCTGATGGCGCAGAATAACTGTATTCAGCCTGTGTCACAGAGTGAAATGAAACGTGAATAGAGGAGAAAAAAAGGCTGTAATTCAGCTAGAGCTGGACTAAGTACCTCTGTGAAAACTGCTGAGAGCACCTGTCTGATTAGGCCTGTTTTATTTCAGGTACCCGACTCAGCCGTGCCGGTTTGGGAAGCTGCTGCTGCTCCTGCCTGCACTACGCTCCGTCAGTCCATCTACCATCGAAGAAGTGTTCTTCAAAAAGACCATTGGTAACGTCCCCATCACACGACTCCTCTCCGACATGTACAAATCCAGCGACATTTGAAACCTGCCATGGATAAAATGACACAAAAAAAACCCTGCCAGGACTTGGAAAAGCTTTTGCTATGATTATCTTCATGTAACACAAGGGTCCACAATCATTTGAGAAAACACCTCGATGACTCTTCTATTTACAACGTTACAAGATCACATGGGAGACTTTGAGCAAGTGGATTGTCAAGATCAAAAGCAAGAAAACTGTAAAGACTGTGAGGGGCTAGGCAAGTTCAAAATGTTAAATCATGATCTAAATGATATTTCTAACCTGTTTCCATCTAATCTACAGTATTTAAGTGTACTTATTGAGATAACTCGCACGGTTCATTCTTTTCCTCCAACACCAACCGAGACAAAAGAGGGGTCTTTGTAGACGGTTTGACTGATAGTTGCATACAGTCAGAGAAAGACTACTCACTGGACTCTAAAAGACATTTTACGAACTCTAAAAGACCAATGACCTTTTCCAACCAATGTCTTGTTTTCCATTATAACGTTATGTTCTTTTGCAACTTCCTATCTATGAGAGTTATGGCAGAAACCAAAAAAGAGAGAAAAATCGAAGAGGGAAAGACAAAGAAAAAGAGAGAGTAAGATATACATACATAGAAAGAAAAAGAGAGTGAGTGAGAGAGCTGTGAGGTAGTAGAGCCATGAGGTAAGGTCGCTGTCCATTCGACATGGTGCTGAAAACCAAAGGGGCGACCATGAAGCATAAATTCTGACCTTATCCCCGGCTCACATCAGCGACTCTTAAATGGAAAGATGGACCACTTCATGCACTGCAGCGGCTACTTCTGCTGAAAGGAACTTTAAATGAAGAATGAAAACACAAATAAATAAAAAGTGACTAAATAAATAAATGAAAACTGCCTATTTTGTGGTGGACGTGCCTACGTGCCAACATTCAGAGCTTACTATGAGTAGCCACTAACACATGTTCACAGATATGTTCAGCACTTGTGAAGGTTTTGTAGTCTGTACATATATTTCTTGTTGTAAAAAAATAATAATTTTTGGTGAAAGTTGTCTAAATATTAGAATAAATATTGAGTATTGATCTTTGGGTTCTCTTTACTGTGCCTTGCCTCATCTTTTCGATTTCTCCGTCTTTCTCCGCAAATTTTTTTTTTTTTATCATTGGGTTGTTTGGAGTCCAACATGCTCGGATGCTGCAAAAAGAAAGCTCCACTTCCCCCCCTAAGCTCCCTCTAAACGAGGACATAGAGAGGTTCATGTCTGGCCTGGAGTGCATATTGAACCATCGCCGATACAATGCACCCGGACCTTGAGTTAAGTTGCTGTACCTCGCTTGGCCCCCGAAGGTTTCAAGCACTCTTTGATAAATCAAGGGCTTTGCCCAAATTGCATTTTTTAATCTTCATTTTTGATAGAAAGCAGGCACAATGGAAAGAATCATGATTGCAGATGACAACGTACAATTCAATTTACCTTATTCCTTAAACGCGGGGCTGCTCTGCCGTGGAGTGAACAGCAAGGTTGCCAGAGGCAAACGAATGTGCCCTTTAGCATCTCTCTCCCACCATGTAAAGCCAGCTTGCAAATGTCTCCTCCTACCACAGCAGTCCAGTTTCCTATACTCTTAAAAAAACGGGGCCAAGTAATAGCACAGGATAATCTCTTTTGGCTTCTTTAAACCCTTTCAATGTATACATCTTTTAAAAGAAACTTTTAAAGGTTTAAATAACCTCCAAACAACATAAAGATTCTATACCACTGAAAGGGTCAGGAACCATTTAAGAATCTTTTGAGTAGAGTATCTTATTCTATTTTTAGTATCTTTTTCTATTTTTTATCTACTTGTTTTTTTTCTGTTCTGTACCCCAGTACATTGGATCTGCAATGAAATATGACTGTATATCATGACTGGGTCTATAATGCAGACATCTCAGTCTTTACTTATTAATGGGGCCTTTAACTCTCAGCTTTGGCTTCAGTAAGTGAAATTTGTCAAGAACATTCCCATTTTTGACCCTGAGAAACTTGTTTCCTAGTTTTGAAATACAAATATGCAGAAGGGTGCAATATGCAAATGAGCATCTAACCTTTAATAGCCTATATGGCTGGCTGACCAATCAGAGCTCCAGATGAGTTACCGGGTGTTTTGATTTACAGAAGCATTACTCCAACAAAATTCTGATTATATCTTTGCCCATTAAAGGGGACATATTATGCAAAACTCACTTTTTGCATCCTTTTGTATTTCCTTTTGTATTTCCAGTCTCTACTGCTCCTATAAACACTCCAAGCACGAAAAAAAAAACAAAACCCATCCATCCATTTTCTGTGAGTCAACTGAAAGATTGTGGTGTCAGGAATCATATGCTTCTATGAGCCATCCGGAGGGCTCCCTTATTCTGACATCAGGAGGAAATCTGCATAGAACCACCCCTCACCTGTCGAGCCCCCACCCACTAGATTAG
>JBBPCY010000156.1:16829910-16859323 GCA_037974405.1 Brachyalestes nurse | reverse complement strand
ACCTATTGCTCTGATGACAGCTTTGCACACTCTTGGCATTTTTTCAATCAGATTCATGAGGTATCGACCTGGAATGCTATTTAATTAACAGGTGTTCTTCATCAAGAGTTCATTAGTGGAATTTCTTGCCTTCTTAATGTGTTTGGGACCATCAGTTGTGATGTGCAGAGGTAGAGTTGATACAGTTAGTAATCCTATTCAACCACTTAAACAAGTGTCCATCATTACCTTATTACAAAACATATTCTGGTTTGTTTAACTCTTTTTATTTTGTTGACTGCATAGTTCCATGTGTTCCTTCATCATTTTGTTTGTATTCAATATTAATCTACAATGTAGAAAATAATAAAAACAAAGAAAAAACTGAGAAGGTGTCGATGCCGGTACCAATTAGTAATTAGCGAGGGAACCAATAACTCCTGGTGTCAAACTTTACACAACACAAAACAAAACCTTGCTGAAACACGTTTAGGTATGTTTATGCTTAAGTTGGAAACAGCTTCAGGACATACTTTAGTGACGTTACTAGTAGTTGTGGGTTGAGACTGAGATATGAACAGCCCTGGCAAGTGACGTGCAAGAAATAATACTACAGTATATCATTTTTTGCTTGGCAGCCGGATAAATTATGGACCAACAAAAGAACCTGTTGACGTTCACTGCAGCATTCAATTTGGCTCTATGAGACTCAACATTAGACTACTGTGCTCACAGGTTACTGTGAGCATCAGCTACCTGAAACACATAAAAACACCAAATCATAAAGCTGAGTAATGTTAGTTTCACAATATGGTGAATGCAGTTCAACTGCACTGGCACCAACATTACTGAAAGATACAGTTATCACTAAAAAAACACTATTATCTCACTACAGGGGGTCCTCGAGTTACACCACAGATCTGTACCTTCCACAGTGATGTAACTCGAATTTTGGTGTAAGTCGAAACACACCCTAGTCTGAGTCACTTCCCAAAACAGCCACAGAAAAAAGAAAAGGAAACTCCCTCACTCATACGCCGCGTTACTGCATATTCTTCCACCGCACAACCAAACTAGTTCACCCACGTAGTCCGTAAGTACGAGGGAGTGGGAGCGAGCGCTGTAAACTCGAAGCCTTGTATGTTGAGACCGTTGTTACCTCGAGGACCCCCTTAACTGTTCACTGCAACAAAGTTCATCATTCAGGCAGTTTCAGTGTAACTGGGGAACTGGTAGGGCTGGCCAAGTATTTGCTTGGTAGTTTGTCTATATTAGACCCCAGCAGAAGTCTCTTTATGACATTTTTTCAGGTAAAGGCTTATTTATCACTGTTTAAAACAGAATATCTTTATCATAAAATCAGAAAAAGTGGCTTTTTACACACAAGACATGATGTTAGGAACTAAAGAAATCATTTCATATCCAGATCCATATCGTTAATTAATCATTCTAACCCCAAATTTCACAACTCACCACTTTTCTCTGAAAGACTGAAGCAAGATAAGTAAGTAAAAGATATTAAAATGGCCACAAACCTGGAGCACTCAGTTAACCATGAAAGAGAAACATGGTTTCTCTCGGTCAGCTCTAGAATCTGGAGTTCAGTACTTCAGAGCAGAGGACTGTGATGTTTTTTGCAACTTTGGAAATATGTTTATTGCAAAATTTACTGCATCTGTTTTACCTGTCTTGAATTTGAAACGCAGCTCCAGTCTGTAAACATGCTCCTCTGTGCCAACTGCTCTGGCAGAGCAGCCTTCAGGGTTGATCAGTTCAGTTGTGCTGTGGGTGGGACATGGCA
Source organism: Brachyalestes nurse (assembly GCA_037974405.1). Classification (NCBI taxonomy): domain Eukaryota; kingdom Metazoa; phylum Chordata; class Actinopteri; order Characiformes; family Alestidae; genus Brachyalestes; species Brachyalestes nurse. The sequence continues at coordinate 16,857,543 of JBBPCY010000156.1, read as the reverse complement.
CAAGACCACAGACAGAGCAAGGCGGCTGCAGCAGTTTTTAAATCAATGTATTTTATCGGCAGTTGGATAAGAACAATAACAATACCAAATAACATGGAATTATCTGATTAGTAATCCAATATGACTAATGTAGATGCACACACACACACACAAACACACACAGTGTACTTACAGAGAGAGAGAGAGAGAGAGAGAGAGAGAGAGAGAGAGAGAGAGAGAGAGAGAAAGAGAGAAAGAGAGTGAGAGAGAGGGATGTAAAAAAGAAAAAAGGAAGGGGTTTTCATTCTCCTGTCTGTAAACAAAGTAGGATCCCAAAGTCCTCTCCCATGAGTTTCCACTGGAACCAGAAGGGAGGGGGGCTTTGACTGGGGCCAGGTCTAACGCCACTCAGTCTCTTCATTCTGTAAACAAGTAGGCGAAAAACAGACAGTACATCTAGACAGGAGGTCAGTTGGCACAACACTTCAAACTGACTTTCTCAGGGTAATAGAGCTTAAAGTGGATCGTAATATATAGTAAAATAAGTATATAGTAAGGTTTCACTACTGTCCCTCCTCACAGAATGAACTCAATCAGCCAAGTTTAAAGTTTAAAAAGTTTTCTTCTTTAATTTTAATATTTTTACATAACAGTACATCACAAAGATGCCAAACTCTATTTGAGATTGCTTAACAACTTATAGTGCGAACATGTGAAGCTAATTCATGGGGTATAAGCTTCTGTTACTTGTTAGCTACATTAGCCTTGTGCTAAACTGTAGAAGCAGACCCCATGACTGACTGATTATATTTGGGGACCTTAAATTGTTAAAACAACCAAATGTCCTCCACACTGAAGAGGATATAAAACCTTCTACATTGAGTAAGCAAATGATAAACAAACAGAACAAACATTTTAATATTCATGCCTAAATAATCTTTTTTATTAACTTCAGAAAGACTTCCGGTATGCCCAAAGCCTGTGAGAGCAGTTAAAGGCGAAGCCAAAGATGAAGGTCAGAATACAAAAAGAAAAATTAGACTTTGAGTTTGTAATATGCGCTGCAGTTATGGCAATCTATAGAAAATTCTACACTAGTAATCTACCAATCCTATAACAAGACTCCACTGAGAGCACAGTGCCAGATTTGTTCTCAGGCTCAAGCCACACAAGTGCTTTTGCACTAAACCCTTTAGAGATCAATAGAAGCAGAAAACTGCAACAGGTCAAAGGGTCTCTTAGTTAACCTTTGCTACAAAGCAGTGGCCAAACGTTTGTCGCCTTCACAATTTCGCCCTGTGGACTGATATGGAAGTTTCTGAATAAGAATTGGGAGACCCTGTAGAGTAGCAGAACTGAATATCCCTTATTTATCCGAAGAGGAGATGTGGCATTCACCCGAGTCGATCCTGGGATGATAACTAGGTGCAGGGGAGGGGGAAGGGGGCTTCGGTGTCATCCAGTAAAGGGTGGAACAGGGGGTTAAAATGAGGTCTACCCCTCCTCTCCACCACCACCACTCATTCACTTCACTCTTCTCTCAATGAGGGGATTAAGAAGGCAGGCGCTCACCCTCTTTCTCTCGCTCTCACACGCTCACACACACGTATCATCTCCAGGGTGTGGGACATGAAGACAGCATGAACGAAGGGGGGGTGAGACTTATTGTGAGTGCAAGAACGGTGCAAAATGAAAAAAGAAGGAAGGTGCCCCTGTCACACGGGACCTCATAATCAATATGGGCGCTGCTGTTAACTTCGACAAGCGCAAAACATGCGCTTCCCTTTCATCTCTTCAGATAGCAGCGCTTACTTCAGAAGCAAATCAAAAGCTGACAGCTCCTCTTCTTTCTTCGCATCTTCAAGGCTGGAGAGAGGGAGTGAAAGAGCCGAGAGGCGGACGAGCAGGGCGCTCCCTTATGCAAAGCAGGGTCACCATGGGCTCCCAGACACACAATAATGCTGATTACACGCATATGCTAATTATTACACGCTAATCAAGTACAGTAGCTTTAGATTCGGGCTAATGGCTGGCGATGGCTCACTCTGTAGGTAGAGGAAAGCTATAAATACTATAGGAGAGCTGGAGGAGCCTGTGGTCCATTATCAAACACAAGAGCGTCTGTCAAAACTCATCAGCTCGGAAAATATGACTGCTTTAAATTGATAGGGTTGAGCTGTCTTGAAATGAGAGTCTTCTTATCTGCATCCATTTGCGTGCATGCTTTACGTTGAAAAGCATAGTTCATGTCAAGAAAGAAATTACTTCTAGGTCCGTCTCAAAACCGCTTCACAGCTATGTGTCAAGTATAAAGAACAATACCTAATCAAAATTAGTTTGAGGCAGATTTTTGCAGTTGTGAAATTCCATGAAAATATTCCGCTCTTCCAAAGGCTTTGGAGATTTTTAGGGAAAGAGTTAGGGCACAGTGGTCTAAATAATCCTCTCAGTTGGGTTAACAATACAGTTCAAGACATGGAATTCTGTGGCGTCACCAGGACTCAAATTCATGACCTCCTGACAAACACAGTTAGACAGTTGCATTGCTCCAGAGCCGTATTAAGATTATTAAGGACTGGGGGCTGGGCTCTGTGTTTTTGTATTCGGTCTCAAGGTCTATAAACAAAAACTATAAAATATGAGTACAGTGTAACGAAGCCAGAAGAACAATGATTCAAATATTTGTCAATATTTTGAAATGTGTTCTTAAAAAATATAAAACTATCCTCTAAGACTATGGTTTTATCCAGGACAGTGCTCTGTGTGAACATGAGGATACTTTAAGTGGCTTTGCAGTTGCAGATGGCCACAACTGTAACTATCTGTTTTGTCTAAGTAAAAGCCTTGGAGTTTGTATTGCAGCCATTTCTAGTGGTGAGGCTGAACACTGCGGATTTTACTTTTACTGTAAGGTTTCAAGGCCGTCACACACACACACACCCACACATGAAAGTTGCGGTATTCTACTGTTCCCTCTGAAAACCAGCATTCCTCTTTTAGCACTTCCACAGAAAGTGGTCACTCTTATGTTTACCAAAATATTAAAAAATCAAAAACAGGATGTGAAGGTGACAAAAAACTATGTTTAAATTAATCTACACATGGAAATCTATTATTTAGTAGGAAATGGATCACAATCAAGTGGGCTCCCTTGGGCTTTCCAGGCCTTCCATTCCAACCTAAATAAGCAGGAAACTGAGCTGAAAAAAAAAAAAGCTCGTCCTACCTAGGAAACAGGAAACTCAAAAAACACTCACACACCAGCATGAAAACCAGCATGTCGAGTTTCTCATGAGTAACACTCTGAATCTGACCAAGTAGTTGATCTCAATGTGTAATGTGAGACAAATAACATATTTGTATTGATTTTATAACATTTTGTATAGCCTAAGTATTTCTCCCCTCCCAAATCCACCAAAAGCATTCTATAACTTTCAAAGAAAGGAGCTGAAGACGAAGGAGTCAAGACGCAAGCAGATCACACAGCTGCACTGGTAGATCACAGAGTTGGAACAAAAATGGATCAGATAAAATAACTAGAGATGAAGCCAAGGCTTATGGAAACACTACTGGAAACAATCAATCATTTTAATATCACAACTTCCAGATTACATGAATACCTATTCTTACCATACATTCCATAACAGAATCCCACTGTACACAGAACCTGTTAAGCTGCGCACACACACACACACACCAGAGACTTTCAAACATTTTTTGGTTTTTTTTTCCATTTCCATTTAAATCCAAAATAAAAAGAAAAGTTTAGAATCTGAAAAATGAATGAATACTATGAACTATTTAAATTCCAGATAATCTGTGACAATGACAATTTTAAGGCCGTCCAACAAAAACAAACTTCGGACAACTCTTACAAAATCATTAAAGGAAAAGATGAATACTAAGAAATTCTGACAATGAAGGTACTTAAAAGATTCTACAATTGACTCAAAGGATTTGATAACTGGAAAACTATAATTAGAAACAAAAACAGGATTTTTACTATAGATTTCAGATCACAATTTATATATTTTATTAAAAACATTTTACTGTGCCCAATATTTTGTCTATGTTAAATTCAGCAAAAAAACAGCCATTTGACTGTGCACAGAAACACATGAGGTTGTTTGCACATATGTCTACAGCCTGGACGAATTATACATTTAATAAAATCACTCATAAAAGTTCACTAATGGGAACACATGCACCACCTGATGCTGCAGGGCACTAGAACTCTGCTTCATCACCACTGACAAAGCAGCAAATCTGGCACCCTGTACTGAACAACATAGGATTAAAAGAAAGATGATGATAGTAAGACAGGTTTATATGTATTAAATGAGGCATGTGTGTGTTTTGCCGTCAAAAGACAGGTAGTATTTATGCAAGACAGGAGAAGAGAACTCATGCTAAATTGGGATTCAAATAAGGTGTCAGGAGCCAGTTCTGTGTTTAAACCTTTAAGCAGAGGTTTTCATAACAAAGCTCCCTCTTTTGTTGCACAAAGTACAAATGTTCTAGGTTAATAAACAGAACTGGCATCGACGCATGATGAACTATCCTGACAACAGTGTGGATTACACTGAAATAACAGGAAAAGAAGACACACACACAGATTATAGGTCAGTATTTAAAACATTAGAGCCTGTTATAAGATACAGTATCAACGTATACATTAAGAAAATCTTCAAAGGCAAGAGAAAAAACTACTCATTTTGGTTTAGTGTGTGATTTAATAATATGTCCACTTGCTATTGACTCAAGGTGCCACAATCGTTCTACTGGTCAGAAAGTTCAGACGTGAACATTCCACATCACGTCAGTGTGTCAACAGCAACACAAACAGGACACATCAGTGCCAGTACATTCAATAAGCTCTTTATCCAATAAGCTATGTAGGCTATTACCAAGGCCTGGCAAAGTTCAAACACCTACAGTCTTAATTACCTAAATATACTCTGGTTCCTTTCTAGGGCTTAAACACTGTTCCTTCAACTTTGGAGAAGCAAATGTTTAGAGTTATGTTCCACCACGGATTATACTGTTTAGTCAATTCTGACTTTCAAATTACGCAAATGAAGATTTTGTTTGCCTTTATAACTTAATAGGTACTATGCAAACTAGCTGACCATGAAAAAGTAGAGTCTCAATGGTTAATATTTGACAGAGTTTTAATATAAAGCACCAGTACATTTCTTCCACTACAAAAACATGTGTGAATATAACTGAAATATAATAAGATCACTTCAGCCCGGCCTTGTAACTTTAAGTCCACTTTGTGAGAGAAATCTACATCTACAGTTTTTTTTTCAGAGTAGGTATGTTTGACTACATAGAAAGGACTTAATAAGTAGGTTAAATGTATTTAGTTATATAATACTATGTTCTGTAAAAAAGAAAGCCATTACTAGAATACATATAGCTCCTTCATTATTTTTAGATAATTAATTAATAGAGGTAACAGTTTATTCTTTGTAAAACGTGTATTGTATGTGACTGACCGCGGGCCATTAGGATCACATTTTGTATCTGTGACAAATACTATTATCTTGGTCATGCATTCCAAGGGTGCGGTCACACAGTTCTCTAGTTCAATTTTTCAGATGAAATCTGGTAGCTGGTTAAATTATTAGATCCAGTGTGTTTAACAAAGTAATAAGAGAAACATTAAATACAATATGCGTCATATAACTACTAGTAGTGTCTAATTAACTTTCTGCCTCACTGGACTGAAGGAAAGGGGTCCAAAGAGCAAAGTTCCATGAGAAAAATTCAGCAACAAATCTGTAACGATACAAATGATGGGTATGACAAAAATACTTATTTTAATGCTGTTTCAGACTGATGAGCTTTAAGTCTGCCCTCCTCCTATCACCCACAGAGAGCTAACTACACTAGCAGGGTAGGCTAGACACATTCCAGCACACTCAGATAGCTAACAGCCAGCTTAAGAAGTTAGAATACAGAAATCAATGACAAAACTACATCATTTGTCGTTTTTATTAGACATATTTGTTATGGTGTTATGATGCAGGGGGAATGGTTAGAGAGAAGAAAGGGGTTTGTTGACATGGTTAGCGCGCTAACACAGTTAGCTAACGAAGTGAATTAGTGACAGCAGCGTGTCTGCATAGAGCTGACACGATTCAGTGATCTTTTTTGATAGATATTAAACACGTATATGTGTTTCTCTTTCACACTGACAGCAGGTGAGTGGTTAGTAAACAGTGTTTTAAGGAGGTAAACGAGGCCAGTGAACGCCCTCTCTGAGGCTAGCAGCAGCCTGCTCCCAGCTCACCTTCAGTCTGATCTCGTACGTAGTGAATCTCCCCCGACCGACGCCCACCGTCTCGGGGTTGCTCACGTCGATCTCTAGAAAGTTACTCGGCGGTCCGTACGCATCGCTCAGGTTCTGCGGTTTGGTGTAGAGCCTTCTCGTATCCGCCACCGCGTCAGCCATCGCTCCCGTGAAGCTGCAGCGCCTAGACGGACAGACCTGACTTCCGATCAGCTGAGGCGCAGCTGACACTTGGTGTTGTGAAAAACAACGCAAGCTTCTCACCGCTGCCTAAACGCGCTATGCTGTGGTTGGCTAATACGACTCCATTAGCAAAATGGACCAATCGTAGCATCGCGCGATGACAAAAGTGTTGCACTCTACTGCATGCTGCCTTTTCTGGGGAATTTTTAGGGAAAATCGCTATGGGCTGTTTCATAGTGATCTAATATGATTTTAGGTACGGCTTCTTAAATATTAAATTAAAAATAAAAAGTACGTGTGATTTTAGTTAGGTGTGCATTCATGGTCTCAGGCGTGCAGACAGAAGCCGCGTGTTTGTCACATAAAGTCGTTTTTGAAGTTTTGAAGAAAGATGGCAGCGCAGACGGCAATGTTGATACCACGATGCCTTGGCAGTTGTTTAAAAGGAGGACATGTCTCGAAAAGGACGGTATTTGTGCTAGTAAGAGGTGAGCGTGTACATGCTGTAAATGTGTATTAGCATCCTGGTTTCTGAACCAGTAGCTGTGGTTCAGCTCTCCAGCCTCCCAGTATAAACTAGCAGCCCAGTTCCCCTGACATGGTCCATGGTTCACCTCACTGGAGGTGCTTTTCCCTCACCTGGTTGCTGAAATGTGTTACTACTGAGTAATTATCTATGTCAAACAATTCTGAGTATGCTATTTTCCTTAAAACGTGCATCTAAGCTCCATGCCTATAAGAACTGTTTTGGGACATTTTTAATGACTGTATGAAGTAGAATACTTATGGTTTACTTTTAAGTATGTACATATTGCTTTATTATACCATTTTTGTCCTGTTACTTTTGCTTAGTAATCTATTTCAACTACAGTAGTCACGCAAGTGAACTAAGTGCTGGAAGTGATGTAAGTGATGATCTGCTGTTTCATTAGTATCATGTGGTTCTTTTAAAATCTGCATTAGAGAAGGTGAAGTCAGTTTCCCCTACAAGTGGCAGCTGTAATATAATGACAACAAATCATCCTTGTGCACTTCTGCAATAAGACTAAATCTAGGACAACGGTCTTCTGATGTCCTCCACCTAGTAACCACCTTAGGAAACCTGTTCTCTGTTTCGCTTTCCACTAAATATGAAGGCAGACTGGTTTTCCTAATTTGTTTAAGTCAGCTTACATTTCGATTTGTTGAGAATATCTTGCATGTTGTCACATTTACTGGACGTACAGGAAATTATGACACTGTTTATGATGAAGTTGATACTGGGATTTTTGTTGTAACATAGAAGGAGTCACTCTTTGAGCTTTACACTGACATCTAATATCTGAAAGTAGCAAGCAGTGACTGTAACTTCTGTCTTCTTATAGGTTGTTTCATGTTATCTCCAGGACATGCTTCTCTCTCAGTAACCTCAGCCTGCACCATGCACAGTGGACCCATTTCTCACTACAACAATCTGGTGCTCTCTGGTTTACTCCGTGAAGACATTCAGCAAAAAAATGCACTTTGGCATTTGGAGCAGTTGCATGGAACGATAGAAGAATATACCAATGTTTATCTCCCACTGGTAGAGACGAAGATGAAATGCAGTCGCTTACGTGATGAAGTCTCAGAACCAGAAAACAGACTTGCGACAAGGCAGATTATAAAGGATGGACAAGTAACACAAAACTCCGAATACGTTACATCTATTAAAAACCGGGAGGAGGAAGAGGAATATGATGTAGAAAAAGTAAATAGTCTGCTTGTTTTGTGATCTGATGTGTGCAACTGCTGTAAAAGTTCCATGACCCAACCTCAACCCAGACTTGACCAGTTTCAGTGTGCCTGTTTGTTTCCCATTGTGGGGTAGATTGTTTTTTTCTAGGTCAAAGCAGTTTTTTTGTAGTTTGTGCGTGTGGGTATATAGAAGGGGGGCAGGTTCAGACACAGGCCTCTGTGGATCACAGCAGAGTCCCCACTGAGACGAAGGGGTGTCTGCACCCCCTCCCACAAATAGTGCTTGCTGTAATGAGGGGTCCCTATGGTCTGGGAAACAGTTTTCTTTCCGTTTTTCTTTTAAATTGGGACCGTAAACACAGTAACACAACCAAAAGTCTTAGTAACTTCACTTCAATCTACTGTAACCTTTTCCCCATATATAATCTGTACAATAGATTTATACAGATTGAATGATGGCCGTATTATTGTATAAAATTGGGTCACAAATGTTTTTGGTTAAAGTGATAATTGAGATCATCACATGCCTCAAACTGTGTCAGGTTCTCGAGCAGATCAAAACACTTCTGAGAACACTTCTGCTGATTTCTAGGAACTCAAAATGCATATATCTATAATAATTAGTTGAGTACAGTGCAAGTATTGTCATTACATTTCATCAATATTTCATTCAATATTCTTTCAATAGTCTTATTTTGATGGTTAAGGATAAAACATTAAATGACTAAAGAAAAATTAGTTTTTGTTTTCTCTGGTATCTTGGCAGTTGCAGCCAAACTAGCTCTCACATTAGTTCAGGAGCTGGACAGAAGGCCTTACATTTCTGGTTAACTATCAGCATAATTAAGAAAAAACAGTTGACTCAACCAGTCACATTTCAATTTTTCAAATTTGTGACCAAAATCAAGACATCAGGCCCTCTGGATTTCTAGATCCGTCACTGTAACATGAAATGTCTTTTCAGATATTTGTGTTTAAACTGAAAAGTTGTGAAAGTGCCAATGTTGGCTTAATGCTAACATAGCATTACAAGTCCCATAGAGAACTAGCTGAAATTAGCATTATTGAAGCTGTGTTTTGGAATTCATGGCTCAAACTGAGGACAAGCTCTATGAGTCAAAATTCATCACTGTTCTCAATTAAGGTCAAATAGGCTTGTTAATGTGGTTTGTAACACTGTAAGGCATGCTGTCATTGTTAATGTCCATGTTTCTAGATATCAGAAACAGTGTCAGAAACCACATAAGCAACACTTTGAACTGATGAAAGATGTCAAGTGTTTTGGCTTGTGTATTGTTTTCACTTGGGAAAGGGTTTTTAATTCTTTTCTGAGGTGGCTGTAAGCGTCAGTGCAAGTGCCGAGCCAAACTAAGAACAATTCCTGTGCTGTGTGGAGAGAGCAGGAAACAGAACTCTTCCACACAACAGTGCTGGCGTGTGATGTGTTGGCCCTCAGTCTCGGACAGAGCGCTGTGAAAGCATGAAGGGTGACTCCACCTTGTGGGCCGGTCCTCATTCAGTCAGTCCGCTGTGTTTAGCCACTCTAGCGTGACTAGGCCGCTAAGAGTTCTGGAAGTCAGCGAGAAGTCACAGCGCTGTTGTCCACGCATGGCTCACCTCACTGCTCAGCTGCCTCTTTAGACCAGCAGAGGTGGAAAAAGAGAGAGAGGAGGGAAAAGAAGGAGAGTCGTGGTGCCTCTTTATGTTAACTGAGTTTACTACAAATCCTCCAGACCTTTTGTGGCTAAATGAAATTTGTCTGAATTGTTGAATTGATCTCTTCAAAGACAAAGATATGTTAGTTATATATTTTAGAGAAAATATCGGTTATAAGAGAGGAGTTGTTTTTTTCCCGAGGGCTGTTAAATATTGCCAACAAAACTTTTATACTTCTAGTTTTGAAAAAATTAATACATATTTATATATTCATAGATTTCTTTCATCAAGAAGTATTTTCAACAGAATAGGATTGGGTTATATCTTTGCTAGTCTAGCACAAATTTATACTCATATATAAAAAATACATTTTAAAATCAGTTCTGTGACCTATTATTCTCATGTGGAGGTATGTGAGGCTCTGTGTTATATTTGTAATTGAGGTACATTTTTGCATATAAATAAATGTAAATATCTAAATTATTTGTTGTCTCGTAGGAACCTGTGAAGCCATGTCCCCCTCGTGGATGCTATATTCATGGTGGTGTTGGTGAGTTCAGAAAACCTTATTCCTGTTACAAGTTACATATACTAAGGACTTTATATAATAATGTATGTAATGATCACTTTATAAGTAATAAAAACTTTATTCCTGATACATATAATAAGATGTACTAAACGGATACATCCTTTGGTATTTGTTAAATACCTGAAAAATATATATTGGCTAAAAATGTGCTTTTTCAGTTTGTTAGAGTATTCAATATGACTTTATAAAAGTACAGTAAAATAATTGCTTTATAGAATTCCAGTCTATGGCTCGAGTCTCAGGATAACATGCTGGTCACAATACAATATGATATACTGTGAAGCAATTTGATACAAGGATATTTTACATCCGTATGCAGAACCATTATTATGATATATAATTGATACACTAAAAAAACATTAAAACTGCAGTATGTTAAACTGAATGCCGACTTGTAGAAATGGCACATTGCCAGATTTAGTCTTTTTTGTAAGTCGCTCTGGATAATAACTTGCCGAATTAGTAGATGTAAATGTATATGTAAGGTTTTTTGTTCTAGAATGCATTATGGGCTATTTTCTTGACTTATTTTATTTTTTTGTTATACACACAGAAGAAATATCGATACTCTGTAGTGATTAAAACCTCCTTACCGAAATTTTTATTAAAAAATTGTTTTGGATTTCTGGCCAGTTATAATAATTTTTTTAATTGTTTAAAGTCAAAGTTGTCCCAGATGGATAAACAGCAGTGTAAAATGAAACAGCATGTTGAAATACTGACTTGGTTCTGTAATTAACTAATGACAATCCATATGCTTGGCATTTTCAGGCACTGGAAAAACTATGCTGATGGACCTGTTTTACTCTAATGTGAAGAACAGTGGAAAAAAGAGGCTTCATTTCAACAGCTTCATGCTAGACATACACAGGAGTACGTTCTCCATACAGTGTTCTAGATTTGTGTTTATAGTATATCTCTATATAGTTACTTGTTATTTAATTGCACAGTGTAATGACCACAAACTCAGGCTGTTTTTCTCTTTTATTTTCATTTGCATGTCATCCTTGAGAGCAACCGCAAATGTTTCTGCTTTTAGGGATTCACAGACTGAAACAGAGTCTACCGAAACGACAGATAGGCAAAATGACAATGTATGATCCCATCTTTCCTGTTGCCATGGAGATTGCCGCTGAAACCTGCCTCTTATGCCTGGATGAGTTTCAGGTGAGGAGGGGGTGGGCTGAGGAGTTTGAAAAGGTGCTGAGGGCTCGGCAGCCTGGGGTAGGTGGGTGGAGGGGATCAACAGGTGTTGCAAATCAAGAACTAATAACACAAAGCCAATTTGTTAAATCATTAGCATGGAAATAACAACATTGAAATGCAAAGTAAAGCGTGTGCGCTGTATAATGTAACATTCATAATTCAGTGCTAGGCATTACTGTAGTTGTGTCCTATCAGACATCATTGTCGCCCACACTGATGCTTTTTTTTTCTGGTTGCTTCTTGAATGCCTCAAAAGAGACAACCAACAATAATTAATATGCAGCTGAAGGGCCCTGAAAATAAAACATGAAGCCATGTCTGCTAAACCAAAAATGAAAACAGTGGGCCACTATTTATAATAATAGGCTAATAATTATAGGCTATTAGTAAAAGACAATTGTAATGAGAATGTGTTCAAAAAAGGTGGCATTTAGAGGAAAAACATGCCATTCCTGAAAATCAAGTAAGTTACCTTCTTGCAGTGTTAACTTTGTTCATTGCCTGTGCTAGATTTGGTTGACTTGCCACAGAAAAGTTGGCTGGTGGTCTGCCTGAAGCTAGATTACAAATCTGAGTACCAGTTTGTTGTTTATGAAGTGAGTTCAGTGAAGAGTGTAAAACAACTTTGTACATTTTGGAGCCATCTAGTGGAGTTTGGTACCTAAATACAAACAGTTCTACAAACTGAGTTAGCCCAAAAAGCAACATAAACTCACTGAAACAACAAGGTCTGCTACATTATTATTTTAACCTCCAAAAGAAAAATTAACAAGAAAATAATATAAAACCTTAGTAGGTTTGAGACATTAAGGTTCCTTCGTCGTTACCAGGCATAGTCAGGAAATGTTCTATACTTCACACAGTGACTGAAGGAGTGACTAATGATTTCCATGGGCACTTCTTTTGGAGAGGTCATCCACCTCAGAAACTGACATGTCCTGGCATCATTATATATTTGATTTTTATACACCCAGCCTGAAATTTCCTGTCTACATTTCCCATAATCAAGCGTCTGTCCCCACATGCACAAACACAAGCAGAGGCACTCATGTTCTCGCTCCTCGTGTCTGTCAGGATCAAGGGCCGCTCTTTTCATTAGTGCCTTTTATAATTTAAATGTTTACCTCGGACCAAATATTCCTCTGTGTATGTGTGTGCAAGCGCACGTCATCACCCATACACTAGGCTTTCGATCTGCTTATGGACCGCGGTGAGCGCCAACACGGAACGCTCACACACATGTTTTGTTTTGCGATGCATAAATGAGGAGCCTGACGGGCCCTTACCAATCAGGAGCCACGGCCACTTAGGCATGCAAATGTGGCATCGGGTTTCAGCCGGCCCCTCTTGCTTCCTTAAGTGAGGGGTAATGGAGAGCAACCGCGGCGGGTCGCATGCATCCATGCCTCTTAAATGCTAATGAAATTTCTTCGTTCTCTTCATTAGTCCGGCGTCATTATCAGTAATTTGTAGCCTTCCCCTTTTGTCCCCCTCAGCTCCCTTAATGAATGCGAGGTATTGAAAGAAGGGCAAAAGAGAGATATAGAGGGGAGAGCGCGAGGGAAAGGAAGAGGGAGTAGCAACTGCTTGAGGCATTGTCTTGGCCCCCTCAGTCAGAAATTACTCATCGCTGGATTTGGGTAAGTAAAGGTTTAAGATCAAAAGAGCGTAATTTGGCACCCGTATGCGCCGCACAAAAGTGACTCTTTGCCGCCGTAATTGGATGCTCATTTGAATATCCGCGCCGTTGTTTTCGAGGTTGTCCTCGACAACACCGAAGTACTGCGCTCCGCTTTCTTCTGCTCAAACTGGTCAACAATGCCCACCGAGAGAGCGCGTGTGTGTTTGTGTGCCATGGTGCCTGCGTGACAAACAAAAAACACAAATACAGGAAGGATGAAAAGGTCATAATTAAATGACTCTTTTGAATTGGGCCATAGAAAAAGGCGGTTAAAGGAAATGTGATCCAATTTAGGCAGCAGCACCTCGGCTTTGTAACACCCCCCCACACTCCTCATCCCCCCCCACACCCTTCTCGGGCTTACACACCCACCCACACACATACCCAAAAGTAAGATTGTGGCACTGATGCTAATGGGGTTAGATTGAGGGCTGAAGGTTTAGTATGCAAAAAAGAGAGCACTTCAATGTAAGAAAAACAACATATGCTGGCGGTATGGCCGACTTAAGTGTCTCCTTTTTGCAGATAATGTCTGTCAGTGTATTGGGGGTCTTCTACATGACAAAAACCATCTCCAGGTCCCTGGAAGATACCCAACAGTGCCAACCTCAAATGCTAATAATGGAGTACAGTAGGCTATAGCTAGGACGAAGGCTAAAGCTAGGGCAGAAAAATCAATAGTAGTCCACTAAAGAGACTTGAAATGTGCTCACCATAGGCTACATGTCTGCTCTCAAGGACACACATACAAATATACTGCTCACTTGAGTGCATATTAAACATAAAAGATTGCAGGAATGGAAGGATAGCTGGAAAAAGAGAGAGAGACAGAGCGAGCGAGAGAGAAAATGAAAGGAAGAGGATCTCATTGTAGGTTATTGACTAAAGGGCTCCTTTTGTTCAGGGAGGGTCAGCAGCTCCTATGTTTTTGCAGATGTGTGTGAGGCGACAGCTCGCTGCTGTGAAAAAGGCAACGTTTAAATGATAATAACGACAATGATGATGATGAGAATGATAATGAAAGAACCACTCGTCCCCCCCGTGCGGCTGAGATTCAGGGACAGCCATGCCAGGCCCTTAAGAGCACAATAGGGAACGCATCTGTGTGTGTGTCTGCAGTGCATGTGTGGCCATCTGGCTGCCATTGTGCCACTGATTTTGCCTCGTATTGCCTTGTTTATTTATTTATTTATGTATTCATTTATTTATCATTTCATTCTCTGGCTTTGTCTAGCTGTCCTGACTTGATTAGCTCAGATGAGCCACCTCGAGACACTCATCCTTGTCTCCGGCAGAAAGCTGTAGCTCCGCTGTGGCCATTTTGCCGTCAGGTGGAGTGGCTTTGTGCGCGCGCCTGTGTGTGGTGGTCAATGGACCTTGGCCAGTGTGCGGGATTTGAAATGTAACAACACCTGGTATTCATTCAATCGCGTGTACACACACAACAACAATTGCGGTAATTAGCTCAAGGCAGAGTGAACGGGAGGGACAGGGCTTCAGATTGTCTTCAGCCTTCATCCACCTGCGTTTGCTCCCATAGGCCTCTGACCGTCCTCGACAGAGCACCGAGCTTGGACTGGAGGAAAAAAATTTACTGGCTTTGGGCCAGGGATTGAGGTTCTAGTTCTAGTTTAGTCAGTTTAGAGGATTCGTTTCATCGAAATTCCGTGTAAATACATGATGAAGTGTTTTTTTGTGGCACTGTAGAATCAAAACTGACTTCAACAGAGTTGGGGTTTATGATACTTTTCTCTCTCTTATTTGCTCAGGTGGTGGACATAGCTGATGCTATGATTCTAAA
Organism: Brachyalestes nurse; assembly: GCA_037974405.1. NCBI lineage: Eukaryota > Metazoa > Chordata > Actinopteri > Characiformes > Alestidae > Brachyalestes > Brachyalestes nurse. The sequence continues at coordinate 16,842,434 of JBBPCY010000156.1, read as the reverse complement.
GCAGCTTTTCGAGGGCTTGTTTTCGTGTGGCTTGGTGCTGGTGGCCACATCAAACCGGCCACCAGAAGGTAAGGGGATAAACACTTTCGGCACGATTCACAGTGCATATTTAATTTCACATGTCACTGTAACTGATTTTAGATAAAAAAATAATAACAAAGAGAACTTTGTCAAACACAAACCGCATTCTTTAAATTATTATTCATCTTAATTAAAGAGCAAATGTATGCAACATGTGAATCACATGTGTGAAAAAAGTAATCGTGCCTTTAAAATTAACAATGACCTTTAGCAGCAGTAACTACAATCAACCTTCACACACTGTGGAGGAATTTAAGACCGTTTTCATTGCTACTAATTTCAGATATATTCAGACATATTAGTTGGTTCATATCAATTAGGTGACTCCAAAACATTAATTTTGCTTCTTCTCAGCCATTCAGATCTGGGTTTGCTTTGAGATTATTGGGTTAACTTGATTATGGTTCAGCTTCAGCCCATGGGCAGAGGATCAGATCAGAACAAATATGGGGAAAATTCAGTGCCAGATGTTATGCCAGCCTACTTAAGCTGAATAGAATGGGTTTTGGAGGCATCTCCCTTACTTAGAAAAACTTCCTTCAATACAGTTGATCCACGGTTAACTAGTTAAAGTAGGTACAGTGGACCATATTGTATTTGCAATATGATTTCACATCATGCTTGTTAGCCAGGAGTTTAGGTGGATGTTTTTATTCACTGTTCTAAGTGTACACATATGTGAATCACTTCATTTGAATTACAGAAGAATTCTGATACCAAGCAGAATGAATGGTTCCTTCAGTAATAGCATGTTGTCCAGGTCCCGAGGCAGCACAACATCCCCACACTCAATAAGATCATGATTGGAAACTGTGTGATGTTCCTATTGTGAAATGCAAAACTTGCTATATGGCAGATATAAATGGACCTGGGCTACACTTTAGACTGGTCTGTCCTTACTGATTGTGTTTTCTGCTTTGATGCTCTTCTATGAGTATCCCAGCCCCTTTCTGTGGAGTCATGAGCCTAGCTAAGGTTAAAGAGACCTTTGGTGTTCAACTTTGATGTTCTGCTTGAACATTTGGTTACATCCTGCTTCATTTGTGCTTTTGGGGTTCTCAATTTGTATATAACTGGTTTCACTGGGTTTGGTGATTTTGTTGGATTTGATTTCACCAATGGCCTAGTTTACTTTGTGGCGACTCTATCACACTGACAGTATTCGAGTGAGGTTCAGAAGTCCTGGCCGCATTCAGTCCTGGCTGTGTTCAATCAGTTTAGTCTCATTACCAATAAAATTGGGGTAATTTGCTGTTACTTTGCTCTTTACGTTAATATATAAAATAATTTAAAATGTTTGTTTAGAAAGATTCTCTTTGTCTACTATTATACTTTATGATCCCCAGTGATACCACAACCACTCATGAACTGGCCTTGATTTCACTGGGTGGGTAGGATAGCTCTCCCTCTCTCCATTACTCAACATGATGCTGCCTAACACAGTGTCTGCTAACTGATATAAAGAAATTGAAAGTTAGCATTCATCGCTTTTTGCCTTGAGCAGTTCAAAAAGATGCAGTGTCTTCATGTCACTCAGAGGAAGCATGAATAATTGGAGAGAAAACTTTGGAAAATATTCTAAAACCATTTATTGTAATGTATTGTTATAATCACCAGTAATATAGAGAAGGAGGAAGGGGTCAAATACTTAAAAAAACTGCATTTACTGTACAGCATTTAATGATCATTGCTCTTCAAGTATATTTGCATGCATGTAGCTCATGTGTAGAGGACTGTATGGTGGTTTATACAGCAAGGACAAATATAAGAACAACTCTATTCAGCACTGTTTCATTAATTTGATATTCAGTAACATTTGCATGTTTTTTAATGAAATCTGGTTATTGTCTGGATTGCTTTATCAATGACATTGAAAATGTAATGTAATTTTCTTTGCAAAGAGGTCTGAAATAGTACATTGTGTGCAAACACCACAAGGAATGCTTTCCTATGCTGGAGAGTTTACTTTCCCTCATCTGCACAGATATCTGCTCAGTGAAGCTTTCAAATAAAAACCCTGTTGATGTGAAAGGGTTCTTGTCTAAATGTAGGCTACGATATTGCACAAACGGAACATGACATTCAAGCTGCCGTGTTCCGCGAAAGTGTGTTTCTGATACTGACCTTGTCACCTGCACAGCTCACATGACCTCACTACTTTCTCACTTTGTATTGTTGTATTATCACCTCAACACAATTATCAACAATGGTTTGCCCTCTGTCTCCTCTATTGCATTTTTGTTGGCTGAACAAAGTCAAACATGTTCTTAAAGCTCATGGCCTTCTCGTGTTCTTAATCCAGTTCCAAACACTCTCACATGTCAGCCTCTCCTTTTCTTTTGGCAGCTTTTGTTCGACTTGTCTATCCTTTTCACCCTTGCTTGGAGTTTTGCTATGTCAGAACGGTTAAGGACATTAATAATGTAAATGACGTTAACCAGGGTCTGTCTTCTGTCACATGATTTCTTAGTGTGAGCTTATGTTTGAATTCTTTCTGAGGAGTGTTGTATTCCTGAGTTGCCTGAGAACTGTCCTTTATATATAGCCTGGCCTCTAACTTCCACAATCCTGGGATTCTTCCTCACAATGCTGGGATTCTTCCTCTCAGCCTCTACTAGGTCTAACTTTGTGTGTCAGACACTGCTTTGGATGTGGACTGTGTTCTCTAGATCTCGGTCTTCCACTAACTCCCAACTTTTTACACCTTCTGTGTTTGACAGGTGTAATTTCCACCAGAACACTTCTATCAAAGCCTCTTCGCCTCCACACCATTCATCATTAAACGCATAAGGCCGCAGCCTGACCCCTGCCCAGAATCGCTGGCAGTTACTCTTTAATCTCTCTCCCCGCCTTGCCCTTGCTCTTTTTCCTTCTTCCTTATTGTTGATTCAACAGTTGCTGTTTTGTAATAGCTGTGATGTTACATTAACATGGAGAGCCTTAGCAAGCGATAAGGAGAGAGATTGAGACAGTCAACCCTGTCATCTTCTCTTTCTCTTTCTTCGCTTTTGCCGCTAATGTCTCATCGCATGAAGTGGCCTTTGCGTATGGAGTGTGCCACAGGCGAGTGCTTGCATAAAGACACTCTCTCCTAACATTAACCAGCCACTAAGGAACAAAGCGCACGCTAAAACTTAATAGCCAGCTTATTTCATTTTAATTAGGACACTAATGGAAGGGCTGGCTTACATGAAAGACTGGGTGCGGGGGTCGGTGAAGGGAAAGCGTTCAGGCGAGATGATGGAAAGATGTGTCGGTGAAGGGCCGTCAAAGAGGGTGGCGCGTTTGAACCTCAACTTGGAGATGCTCGCTTCCACCAAGAACAATTGCTTTAGTCTTTCTTCAGGCCCACTCGGGGGAAACGATGAAGATGGAAGCGGTGAAAAAAGGGGAGTTGATGTTCATTTTGAGGTGAATCTAGCCATAACTTTGCTGCTGCTGAGCAACATGGATCATATGGGTTTCTTCCCATTAGGAAGCAATCATGTTATTGTGCTGAAGGTTGTGTAACTCTCGGGATTCAGGATCTCCTTAACGTCTGTTATCCAGTAACTACTATCAATTAACTGGTAGATAATATGTAAGTTACATAGTTATGAGAGTGAGGAAGGGAAATCTGGACTTGCTGACTGGCCCATGGAGTTTAAGGGGCTAAATTAGTTTATGTCTTGTCTAATCTCTCTCCTCACCTTGCAACAGTTGCTGTTTTGTAAGAGCTATGATACATTAAAGTGGAGAGCCTTAGCAAGCGATAAGGAGAGAGATTGAGACAGTTAAACCCTGTCATCTTCTCTTTCTCTTTCTTTGTCTAAAGAAAGAGAAACTGGACGGTCTAGTGGTTAGGGTGTTCAGAAGGTTGTGGGTTTGAATCCCAACTGCTAATGTTACCACTGAGGTACTGTTGCGCAAGGCACTGTCCCCACACACTGCCCCCTCATTGGTGGCAGCCCCCTCCTTTTTAAAGATAAAAAAAGGTCCACAGGTTATCATCATTGCTAATGTTTTAAAACGGTGCAAAATAAACTCTATGAAAGTTAACATGTACGTTACTTGTTACTGTATCCACTGCAAATTGTGAAATCAATGCCAGTTTAAGTAGAGCCTGGCCACTTTCCATATATACCCCTTTATGTAAAAAACATGATGACAAAATGCTAGAGCAGGGACCACACCCCTTACTGAAGCAATTAAACTCATTAGCATACAAAATACAAAAATATGTCTCTAAGTTACCCACTGAGCAAATTAGACAAGTGGCACACACTCTATCAATTTTTTTTTCTTTTAAAAAGGATATAGACCTACTATAGGCAACAGAAGAGGAGAACTATTGCCACAGCTTTCAGGAATTGTCATCAGTAGCTTTGTACCTCTAAAGTCACCAATAACAGTATCTCATCATCCTCTCCTTTACATCCAGTAGTATGTGTGTGTGTTTGTGTGTGTTATCAGGGTTTGTAATGCCTGTGGGGCTAATTGAAGTCTCTATTTGCTCTGATGTTGTCCTATTGTCTGTGCTGAAAGAGAGAGACTTCTTCTCCTGAGCTCATTGTTAGGGAATGTAATGAATTTCATGTGCTGTTGTTCTCCTGTGCTGCACACAGAAATCAATTTCTGCCTCTCCTCCTCCCTTTTGTCCCTCCTCCCCTCCCTACCTTCACTTCATCAATAGACACTTTATTTGCCAATCACAGGCAGAAAATGACATTATGAGGAGGCTAAAGAGTGTTGCTGACACTAACCAGGCCTGACCATTTCTCTCTCTCTCTTTCTCTCTATTTCCTTCTCTGTGTTTCCCTCAGAACTCTACAAAAATGGGCTTCAGAGAGCTGCTTTTGTGCCTTTCATCGGCGTGCTCAAGGTAAAGACAAAGTCATTCTCTCTGTTAATTTATTTATCCTTTCATACTCTTCGTGTCTCTCTCTCTCTCTCTTTATGTCGCCCCACCTCTTTGTCTGCTTTTTGATGTATTTTATAACTGGCGCAACACACAAGCGTGGCACAAGTACGCAAAAACACACAAAACAGAAAAGGCACCTTTGATCATACCTGGAGAAGGGAGAGAATATTAGAGACAGATGAGAACGAGGGAGAAATGGGGAGAGAGAGAGAGAGAGAGAGAGAGAGAGAGAGAGAGAGAGAGAGAGATATGTTTAATGACTAGCGTGGGTTGGCTGGAATGAAGCCGCCTGCTTGCATTTCAAAGTGAGCACTGCAGTGGACAGCAGGGATGCTCTGATCTGCTTTGTAATTTAATAGCATCATTGTAAGCAGGTATTGGCATTATCCTGTGTGCTATCTGGGTAATTACCACAGTTCTGCTGCAGGCCGTCATCATAAGTAATCAGACGATCATTGCCAGGCATTTTCAGCAGTCCACATTCTTGCACATTTGACTGGTCCTGATGCATACACTCAAGCAAGTGGGAGATTGATAGTAAAGTGTGGGATGAGCTGGAGAATCCGAGATTCATGAGTTTTCCCCTTCTTAGCTACATGCTCAGTGGTAAAAGTGGGTGAATACTTACATATAAATTGTAAACTCAATAACATTATTGCTTGTAAAGCACTTAAAGTTTATACAGCTATCAACTAGGACTGGCAGGAATAATTCCAACAAGTTATAACATCTGTTTACTGTATTGTGTTGGTACTCAATTCTATATTTAGTGTTCGGAAGGATTTTCTTTTTTAAGCCACAAAATGTTTAGGATAAGCTACAACACATTTCATCAGCAAAGGCCTTTAATTAGGGCAGTGATTGTTACCATGTCCCTCAGAGCACAAACAACTGCACCAGTTTTCACACAGTCAGTAATCCTAAAATAGTAAAGGTGCTCATAACACAACAAGAAAAATGCCCCGTTCCAAATGTATGATGAAGGTGATATGAAATCATGGCGAGTTTGTCTCCGGTGAGAGTGAGTGCTGGCAGTGGATGTGGCTTCTGTCGCCACTTCCATGGTGGTCTTCCTTGCATTCAGACAGACCTGAGGCTCTGAGTCGCCCACTCAATACTGTAGAGTTGCCTGCCTGCTGTCCTCAAAAAAACGGCAGTAACAAAAATACTTCAGATTTTCATTCATTATAAAATGAAATCATACTTTTTAAGGGTGATTTAATTGAAATGTGCTTGAAAATATCATGCAATATTTAAAGCCTTTACAGCCTGTATAAGCTATAAACTATATACACTACAGGCTAAAAGTAAAAATTATTTTATAATCAACTCAGTTTTCCAACATATTTGGTTTAACCAAGGAATTATTTTGTCCATTGGTGACATTCCTTTTCATTGAGCAGTTTTTAATGTGTGTGTGTGTGTGTGTGTACATATATACATATAAATTAATAATATATACCTCCTAATTCATAATTTACCTGATTCAGTTAATCAAATGTGAGAATCAAGCTATCATTTTTATTTAAGTTGTGTGCCTCCAAACTTTTGTCCCATGGTGCATGTCACTACTGAAAAACGCCTACAAGACATAAGGTGCTAAGGAGACATGCCCTGAGAGGTCTGGAAAGGTTTCATTCAGGCAGTGATTCCTCTCTGTTTGGACCCCTGGACTTCAGGGTCAGTGGACCAGCACAGTGACGTGCCCCTTCAGGTCATTCTTTCCGTATTAGAGCTGCAGGGTCCCTAAAGTCACCCCGTGCTGTGCCCCCCTTAATGCTGCCTGATAGGGGTGCTGAAAAGTGCTCAGCTTCCTTCTCTGCCTTCTCTCCTCCTCTGCTCCTTTGTGAAGCCATCTGGGTTTGGTGTGTTTCAGCAATGCGGGAGCCTGACGCAGGTCAGGGTGGCCTGCAAAAATCGTCTCATGTCCACTCAGGCCTGATGACTTTAGATGCATGGCAGACAGACTGAAAAGCTTAGCACACACATGCGTCTGGGTTGTGGTTTCTGGGTTTTGTCTGAGCGCGAGGAAGGTCTGTGACCTCCCCTCCCCAGTCATCAGAGCTGGAATTTTTATCTGCTGGGTTTTCTTAAATTTGAATTTTCATGCTGTGCTTTTTGGTTAAGGATGAAAAATACCTTTACAAATACTTTTTGGTATGTTTTGCACCATTCAGCTTCATTAAAGTGCCCTTGGAATGAACAGTGGTGTAATGATTTGACATTTCCCTTTTAAACTATTGTTAAAAACACATATTAAAATGAACAAAACAGGTTGAACTACTGTCAAGTTCGTTTATTTGTGGATTTAGACCTGTTAAGTTTGGTATATTTGAAGTTACTCATCATATTGTCGCATCCTTAGCAAGGCCAGTGGCCATATTAACATATTTCTTTTTATCAGCTTTTTTCTCATTAAAACTGAAACTTGACTTATGTGTGTGGGAAAGACGTTTGCATCGAAAGTAAACCAAAAAAACTCAGAAATGCTCTTTATATTTACGCATTCCATGGTAATGTATCACAGAGAGACAGATGGGTGAGAGAATAGCAAAGCAGAGAAATTAAGCAGATTCAGGGGTGTTTTAAAATCAGAAGACACAAAGATGGAGGTTCATGAGAAGACAATTCTGAGGCATCCACAGTTGAAATCACTGCTCTACCAACTTGTATTTTATGGCACTTTTTTGGATAATTACAATCAACATTGGCATTTTTACTTTTGTATCTTTACATTTTGATTTAAGGTCACACCACTGTTTTGAAATGTATCTGAACAACATGATTTTCTTTTCTGTTTTATGCACTACATTTGGTTACTCAGGGTCTGGCATGGTTTGTGCATCAAACTCTAGCAGGCTTTGACTTTTTTTTCTTCCTCTCATCGTTCGCTTATAAAGGTAGAAGCATTACAGTATTGTCTCAGAAATATGATAACCTTAATTTAGCTCAAGTGTCTCCCTTCATCCCCCCCCCTCTTTTCTCTCTCTTTCCTTGTTCTGTTGTCCTCCTCTTCCATTCTTTAGTTGGGACTAATTGGTACGTACAGTAAGCCAAATGTTTTTTAAAAAATTACACAAAGGGAAATAAATGTAAGCGCTGGCGGGGTCTTGCGTGTGCGAACACATGGTGAAGGACTCCGCTGGACAGAGTCACAAGTATGATGATGGAGTGACATGGGTAGAGAGGGCTCTTCAGAAAGAGGGAATTGATGTTGAATGACTGCTATTGTCCCTCTGGCCTTTAGTTAGCCAACAATAATAATTTTTCATGTTTCATTTATTTTTCCATTCCCTTTTATACTATTTTATTTATTTATTTTTTTTGCATGGAGACGGAATGTACAAGCCTGCATGGTAAAGTCCAAAGTGTTCAGAGAAATCGACTCAGCCTTGATAGTGTTTGAGAGGAGTGATTGAATGAGCAGAGAAGAGCGAGTGCTCTCTTGCTGTTGTGAGAAATGATGGCTAATTAGCACAGCCGGTTAGTCTGAGCAGGCCACCTTAGAGAGAGATCTAATCCAATAAACCATTCAAGAGAGAGAGAGAGAGAAAAAAAGAGAGAGAGAGATTGATAGGAGGACCTCTGCTTTTTTGTCTTTAGTCATTATATCTTTACCACAGCTGAGCTGCTCATCTTTCCATTACCAAGCATGTGTCTTTCTCACTCACCTTTAGCTTCGGGCGGCCAGCATGTGTGCCTGTGTTTAAGTGTATGTGGAGGAGAGGCCCAGGAGAGAGCGATTGTGGTGAGTTTGTGTGCGTGTAGGACCCGGGGTGGTCCAGGCTTTTAAAGGCAGTGCAGATGTTCGAAAGGTGCTGCTTCTTTAAGAGCTGCGCACAGGGCAGTGTGAGGTTGTGAGAACGTTTCGGATACGTTGTGAGAACATTTTGAGTTGCCAACAAAGGCCGCAACATGTAAAAAGGAATAGATAATTAGACTTAATTAGTGTGTTCACATCTTTAGCCACCCCCATCACACACACACACTCACCAGTCACTTAATCTCTGAATACGCTCACCCAAGACACACACACCACACACACACACACACACACACGAAATCACACACCACAGTGGTGAAAACACTTTGATGTAAGAGGAGTCGTCCTGGACTCAAAAGCATAAAGGCACTGTTTTAAGCTGTCTCTCGTTCTCTTTCTACCCCTCCCTCTGTTCCACCCCCCTTTTTCTTTCCTCTTTCCACAGTGGCTGTAAGACACACACAGATGAATGGACAACAACCTTTCCCCCCTTCCCCCCTCCACCCCTCCACCCCCTTCTCTTTTTCAGTCTTCCCACCCTGCGTTCTTTGAGCCTGGCTCAGTCAATTCTCTAGCCCGCAAAGGGGGAGGGAAAAAAAAGCATCAAATGTTTTCGGCCGTCAGTAATGAGGTAGTGGACCTCATCAGGGCCCAATCGCCAGCTATCTTTGGCTTTTGTTCGGTTTCAATGGCAAGGCTCGCTTTGAAAAACTGAAAGGCAACTTTTTGAGAACGAGAGAGAGAAAGAGAGACGGAGAGAGAGAGAGAAACGCACACAAGCCCATTTTTCGCCTTTTCATTCCCATTCTAAACTGTTGTCCAGAAGGGGCCTGGACATCCAGTATATTGGCCGAACAGTAAATACATGTGTTTGGCAAGAAAACGAACTCTTATGCCTTTGTAAAGGTGTGTATCTGTTTTCAGTCAGCCAACGAAGGAGCCAGTTTACTGGCTTCATGGCCGTAAAGGTCATGAAAGCCTGCAAAAAACACAACGTCAAAGGTCACACGCTAAGTTTTGCATTAAAAAATTAGGCAGTCGGTCAAGAGATCCGGGCAACTGTAGCGCGTGGTACAAAATGTAGTGTGTTCCATCTTGTTAAAAGTAGGTTCTGTATTAATATGACACATGTGCTGGGGTGTTGTGGGGGAGGGTGACAATAAAGGGTTGAAGATAAAGATCTTCGAGGAGTTACATGTCTCTAATGAACCCATCAGAGGCCATAATCATGCAATGATCCACGAGAGGACACATCTCCAGCTGATTATATATAACCACACTCTGATTGTGTTTCTGCTCTCCTCTTCTCACTCCTTGCTCCTGCTCTCCCCTGTACCTCCCCCTTTTCTGAGGAACGTCTGAGTTAACTCGCCAGCTGTCAAGGTACGCTCATGAGGAAAAACATTTTTTTTAGAAATAGAAAGAGGGGCAAGAGGTAAGACAGCAGAAAGAGAGAGGAACAACCTGATTTGGTGGCTGTCGGCACCATGGTGGCTGTTTACGAGGCGACTCGGTGACGAGGTCGCTCAGGGCTGATGAAGCGGCGCTTTCCCTTTTGTGTTTCAACGCTCACGGTTTGTCAGCCTGTCATTACGCCTGATTCAGCCAATTGGCTCGGACGCGGAACTCTGAGCTCAAGAGAGAAAAGTTGACAGCATCGGAGAATGGGAGAAGAGATAGAGGGGGGGAGAAATAGGAATATATCATTCCTCTCTCGCTCCGTGTGGTGATTGCTAATTATCCCTGGTTCAAAGAGGAGGGTGGCGGAAAATTCACTGATTTCATAATTCGCCGGAACTGTCATTGAGGACTGATTCAGGCAAAGGCCACATATTATTACTCCTGTTAAAAATAATCACCCATCCTTTTCATCAGCTCTTTTTTTGTCATCTTGTGTCTCTGGCGTTCTGCTTAGTTTGAGTGTTTCTCTGAGCCTAGATGCATTCCCTTGTTTGAGTGGCTAATAAACCACCAGACTGATTGGATTTAGTGTTTTTAGCGTCTGTGGATGCTCTAGGCCTGAAATATCAGTATCTGCAGAAGTTTAAAAAAGTAACTCAGTGAAAGTATGCCATACCCACAGAAGGAGAGGTACAAGTGCATTGTGAAGTATTTAAATCAGTCTGTCTAGGAAACTTCACTATCATTTTGTTCCAGTTAAGAATCAGTGCAACTCCCTGGCCTTGGTTTAATACAAAAAATAATAGGTGCTTCAGTAATGCAGCCAATGCTTTAATCTACAATATTTGTTGTTGGTAAACTCGGTCATAGTTTTACGGTCATTTTAATGTATGACCAGGGTTTAGGGTTGCAGGACATGTGCCACCCTCCCAACAAATGTCAATTCTTAGGCCAGTACATGCATAAAACATCACACTGTCACCGCCTGGAGGTGAGTTTTATATTGCATTTGAACATGCAGACACCCAGGGTATAGTATAGTACAGTATAGTATAGTATGGTATAGTATAGTACAGTATAGTATAGTATGGTGTGGTAAATAAAACTTTGTGTTCTGCAGTCTATATTTAACCTCACCATTGATTTGCTTGTAGGAACACTGTCACACTGTCGGTTTGGACACTGGAATAGACTACCGCAGAAGGAAGACGAAACATCCAGGAAAATTCTTTTACACGTAAGAATCTTCCATTTGCTTGCTCTTTCACTGTCATTGTGTGTGTGTTTGTCCATCAAGAAACCAAGAGGGCTGTGGAAACGTCAGAGCTGAAAGATTCAATATGCGGCGCATACAGTGGGAGAGGGGAAAGATCCTTAAAAGCTGATGCAGGGAATAAAAACAGTGCCTTACTGTGACTCATTACAAACCTGTGCTCCTCAACAGCTGCCCTTTCAGTGTATGTTAATACATGTGTGTGTTGGTAGGTACCCGATTGCGGCTCGCTTCCATTCACGCTCACAATGTTTGTTTTGAGCCCAACATCCTGTTCTATTGAGTCGTCCTGAAAAGCTAAACATGGCCCTGCACCTCTCTCTGTTTGATCTGAGCACTTCAGACCTGGTTAATTTCATATTCTATTCTTTCTCTTGCGCTCTCGCTTTCCACAGATCGAGTGATCCCGATGCAGAGGTTGCCGTGAATACACTGTTCGATGAATTGGCTTACAGACAAAATGATGGTACACAAGTTAATTTCCCTTAGTTAGAATGAGAGAGCGGCAGAGTATATAAAGAACAATTGCCTGAGAGACAGCGGTGGCCTTGGCCTTTTGTTTGTGTGTGTGAGAGAGAGAGAGAGAGAGAGAGAGATTTTAAGACTTAAGTGATTTATTAGCAAGTTGTTTTTCTCCCCATGTTTAGAGTTAGTTTTACACCACCATAACACTACCAGGGTATCAACTTCAACTCTTAACTGAGTTTGTTGTGCCTACAGTAACCAGGCCGAGGGTGCTGACCGTGCAGGGCAGAGAGACGACCCTAAGCCGCACATGTGGAACCATCGCTGACTGCACCTTCCAAGAGCTCTGTGACAGAGTGAGAGACTAAACTTCTTTCCTTGTTTTCGTCTTGACACACCTTTTGCATTTTGCAGTCATAAAAGGAGAAAAATTGTGCTGGAAAATTAATTACGGAGGATGATCTCTTAATTCTTTCCTGACCTTGAACAGGTTCTTATAATCATCCATTACCATCTGAAAGATAAAGGTTGCTGTTCCATGTGCTGTGGTGAAACACTGTAGAGAACCAGGGGCGTAGCACCAAATTCTGGGCCCTATGCACAAGCAGTGGCCATGGGCCCCCGTAAGCTCTAGGTTCACA
>JBBPCY010000156.1:16808500-16829810 GCA_037974405.1 Brachyalestes nurse | reverse complement strand
TATACACACACATACACACTCATACACACACATACACACACACACACACACACACATACAATCACACACATACACACACACTCATATACACACTCATACACACACACACACACCCACACACTCATATGCACACGCATACACACACAAACACACACTCACTCATACACACTCATACACACACAAACACACACTCACTCATACACACACACACACTCGTACACACACACACTCACACACACACATACACACACACACACACACTCATACACACACTCATATACACACACACATACACATACATACACACCCACAAAGACACACACACACAAATTCACACACACTCATTCACTCACACTCACACACATACACACACACACACATTCACTCACATATGCACACGCGCACACACACACACAAACACACACACACACAGTCACCCACACATGCACACACACACTCACATACACATTCATACACACACGTGCACACTCACACACACTAAAACTATCTTATTTAAAATTGTAGAACTGAGGAACGTCAGTGGAACTTACCAGCGTCCATCAGAGCAGCAGCTAAAATGTGTCCGGCTTCGTTCTTCTCCTCTCTGGCTCTTCAGGTCTAAAATAAAGCACTGAAGCTCCGCAGTGAATCTGTTCAGGAGTTTATATACATCACCAGCAACCCACACACTGCTCTTTACAGTACACACACTATTCCACTATTATTCCACTATTTTTTATTACTTTGTTGTAGCCAGGGGCGTAGCACCAAATTCTGGGCCCTACGCACAAGCAGTGGCCATGAGCCTCCCTAAGTTCTAGGTTCACAACTACCTTGGACACAGTTTAATACATCAATCAACTGATGCATTTACCCAAAGTGTTAGCATTTACATTAGTTAACAACATTCATTGTGATCTTAAAATTATATTTAAAGGAAAATAAAATTTCACTCCTCAGGGGCCCTCCCCCCACTTTTGGCCCTGGTAATTTAGTCCCACTTTTCACCCAACTACGACACCCCTGTAGCGAACTCTGCACTGACTGTTTTGAATGATGATCTTAAAGGACCCATATTATGGAAAATCTCATTTCCGTTGCTGTTGTGAAATGAATATGTTTAATGAAGCATGTAAAGGTTTCAAAATGTACTGTTCACTCCTCAGAAGTTACAGTCGAAAAATGGAAATTAAGCTGCAAAAGTAGCTCGTTTTGAATTCACTTTTCAGGATGTCACAAAATCATTGCATTTCCTCATATTTAACCCTACAGCAATTTAGCACTATCCAGGCCATTTAAAGACATCAGTCTTAAGAACAAAAATAGGCTGTTTGATTCTAAGGGTCAGGTTAAAAATGAATTATGACTGTTGCTTAAATAGAAACACTATAGTATCATAAAATACAAGGAAAATGTAGGATATAGGCCCTTTAAACCAAGGCTCTGGGCCTTGAGGCACACTGTCCTGCCCATTTTAGTGCTTTCCCTTCTTTATCACGCCCACTACAACTGTAAGGGGCTGTTAACGAGCTGATTAGTCGTATCAGATGTGTTGGGAGCAGTGAAAACACTCAAAGTGCATGGCAGTGTGCCTCCAGGACCAGGGTTGGGAAACACAGCTTTAAATCACAAGAGCAGCTGTTTCTCTTAAGTGGCTATTATTGCCAGTATAAGGGCAATGGCAGTTGTAATTAATAGTAAAAAATTCTGTTATTCTGAAACTCGAGCGATCTTAGAGAAATTAAGCAGAGTAACACATGACACTCTAAAGGAGGTTTTCACAAATCTACATTTTTTGATTTGAGAAACAATATTTAAGAAAGGTCTAGATCAAGATATTTCTTGACTTTATTACCATGTGTAAGGAAAAAATATATATATAATTTCCTTTTTTGCCAATGGACCTGTTGGCCTTTTAAAGAATACCCTTGTTGAAGTAGGGGTGTCAAATAGACTTCGTGTTCCAAACACATTATGGTTATTCTTAACACATCCATATACCTAGCAGCCTGAACGTCTTCTTAGTGTGATAAATATTTCGTTGAAATATTGTAAATTAGGGTCCACTGAGCTAACGGATCAATTTAATAAGCCACCATGAAGCATGCAACCTCAGACCATTGGTCTTTTCTGTCAATGACCAGCTAAATGCTAACTATTTTGAATAAGTGCATACATTAAAGATTGAGATTTAACATCTGAACAAAGGTAGTTTATCTTTACAGTATGTTCAACACTAAAGAATGTGATTGGCTGATCCCAACTCTGGATTTTGATGAGCAGCACCACAAGACAGAACACAGACAACATAGGCCTATGTAGGTCCACGACAGAGCATGGTCACAGAAGGAGATTATTGACAGGATTATTGACTGAGCCAGGCTCAAAGAACGCAGGATGGGAAGACTGAAAGAATTTCACAGGATTATTCCTTAATCTAAGCAAACTACTCAAGCGGTGCCTATAAATACTACTAATTATACCATTCCACGTAAATATTGCATTTTGGTGAAAGCAGTGTTCTCTGTCACAAACAAAACATACACAGCTCAAATAAAAGCAGTTTACTGTTTGAATAACACGAAATTGATTGTACATCTACTAAACGTCGATTTACCTTTGGCATGATTTACCCTTGGATTTCAATACATTAATTTAAATAACATTCAGTTACAAGATTATGTAGGTGTTACAGGGACTTCTTTGCACGTTTATATATATTCTCTTTCCTTACAGACAAGCTACTAACTGATCTGTTTTTATTGGTCAGTTTTGACCTTTATAACAAATGACCTCAGGATTTCATTTTATAATCAACTTAATTTTAATAAACACTTAATTATGGTAATTGTCAATACCTTAGTCCACATATGAAGTCTTATCAACAACTGTGGCAGACATTCTTTCGACCCCCTGCAACATCAAAGCATGAATTTTGTGTGTTGCAGTCATTGCTTCTGGTTTTTCTCTCTAGAATTCCATCACCCCGACTTCGCTTTTGCTGGTGCGTTACACTGTACCTCCTTTTCAATTGCATTAATCATCTCTTATTTACCTCTTTTTCATCTGCTTAAGTGGGTCTCTTCCATAATGTAGCAGCGACAGAGCGTATGAGCATGTTGCATTGGTGATTACTGCGCTTTCAGTGAAATCATGAATAGACTTCTCTTGCTGCTTTGTCCAGTCATAAAGTTTATCAGCACAGCCTTGGTGACAGCTAGCCTAAGCAAGACCTTGAAGTGCGAGGGTTTGTGTATAACGGAGAGCGAGAGGCGGAGAGATGCTTGCTCCAGCCTTGGACATGTATTACCAGTTGCGCAATTGCTTGTCGCTTTTTGTTTGTGAGTAGGGGAGAGAGAGAATCAGCAAGCCGCTCTCTAATGGAGCTGACGTGCTGTCTCTGTGTCCTTCAGCCCTTTCGAGAGAGCTGTTCACTTCCATCCATGCCGAGCATCTGTATGTGAGTGTGTGTGTGTGTGTGTGTGTAAAGAGTCCTCAACTTCTTTGTCCTCATGGTCAGACTAATGCAGCTGGGACAATGTCAGCATGTTTTAATGTGCCTTCCTGCTTGGTTACCACACAGACACACACACACATGCGAACACACACGTCACACTGTTACCTGGTTTTCCAGGAACTCAGAGAAAAGGGTTAAAGGGATATTTTGAGAAGAAAAGAATGACAGATAACAGATGACCGTTGGAGGACTAAAAAGGTATAGAAGTGACTTGCCACACACTCTTCTTTGTGGAGGTTCAGGGAGAATAGCAAGCAAATAAGCCACACTCATTTTTAATCCTGCTTTTTAGGATCTCTTTAACTAATGGCAGCAGACACTAAGTGATGAATAAAATATTCAACACTGTCTCGTCTGCATGTTTGTGTGTTTCAGCCTTTAGGTGCCAGCGATTACCTGGAGATAGCACGACACTTCGACACTGTAATCATCCGTAATGTGCCTCGGTTGAAGGTTGGACTGAAGGACCAAGTCAGACGCCTCATTACGCTTATTGACATCTTCTATGACCAGAAGGTACAAGAAACACAGACTTACTTGTACAGAGTGCACAAGTTCAGTGTAGTACTATCGCATCAGGGAATATCAGCGGTGGTTGGTATCTAAAACCTGCCATCAATAATCCATGTTCTGTATAAAGAGAGAAGCAATGGCAGGTTTTGGCTGCTCTGAATCAAGCTGGAGGCAACACTGAGTTTACGATGACAAAGTCATACATGTTATATTCTTCCACTGAAGCATTGTACAAAAAAAGACAGATGAAGAACAGACATATGACTAAAATGTACATAATACTAATTTCCTCTGAAGATTCCATGCCAAATTCTTTTTTTTGTGTAATTACTTGTATTTGTCCAAGGTTAAATCTAATCAAATCTATTTAAGTGGATTTAGTGCACTGTAACATGTGAAACCTTACATTTTAGTTTAAACTGCTGGTGGAGTTTATCTGTTGTAACCTTCAGAAACACGTTGTCTAAACTAAACGGTGTTCATTTTTTTTACCCTTACAAACAAGCAATTTAATTTGAATCATAGGACCACATATCACAAGAGCTGGGTATCGTTTGAATTTTATCAATACCGATTCCAGTTCTTATTGATTCCCCATTTCAGTTCCAAAAAAGTAAATAAAGGAGGACAAATATTTAGAAAACACAGTATCTCGATTCTGAACATTCCAAATGCTCCAGCATCAGGGAGAGTAAAATCTAAAGTGTATTCAGTGCATTGCACAACACCTGTTTGCAACCAAACTGACCCAAAGCACAAAGTCAACTTCAACAACAGAGGTTAAGGCCTCGTTCACACAGACGTTTGAATCTTGGATAAATGAACACGCTCTGCGCTTGATTTGCGTTACACTGGCGTTCGTCTGATGCAGTTTAACTCCAGTCTGCAGCCCAATGTGTAGTTTCGTGTATTCACCTGTGGGGGCAGTAATCATTCTCTCTAGATTGTTTACGTGTTGAGATTTGTAGTTTTACATTTTCCTTCAAAACTTGATTTGTCGTCGTTCCCGGAACAGTTGAATCATGGGACATATTCGTTCCTCCAGAACGTCAACCGAACGCCATGTACACGCAGAACTGGCGTTTTCCTCACATTCGTCACAATATCGGCAGAAATTGACGCCAAGAAAACATTGCATGCAGCGTTTTTTTTACGCCACTCGAACTGGCAGCCGACCGATTGACGGGGCTGAACACCCGTGTGAACACTGTGATTTACTCCAATGAGCAGAAAACATAGGTGCTCAGCCACGAACGCCAGAAAAATGCCTGATTCAGATGCCTGTGTGAGCGAGGCCTTAAACCTATGTTAAAGATGAATGCCATTTAACAGTTCTTCAGCATATATGCCTTTTCTAGTAGTATGCATGATTCTTCTGGGCATACTGTGTCACCACAGTTAAGAAAGCTCTCTCACTTGGGGTTAAGGAGGCCTGCATACATAAATATGAAAAAGCCTCCACTGACAGCAAAGGATATGTGGTTCTACTGTTCCACCCCCAGGCAGCGGGGTCATCAGGTGTCATTCTTGGTGGCATCTCTGGATACGATTCTAGCATTCTAGTGTTTCACCAAGGACAGTAGTTGGTAAGTTTTATGGTAAATTAATATTAATGCATGGATGCATGACCATATTCAGCAGGTCCTGGCAGCTATACAGTGTTTAGGAACTGATAAGCAGAACACGAAAAAAACAAATGGGTACCCAGTCTGGGGTATTTTCTTATCAGTTCTATTTTAGAAGCTCCTTTCGGTTCCCAACCCTACATACCACTCCATTTTATCAACCGATGAACATTTTATCTGTCAACTATTACTAGTATGATATTTATATTTAAAGGGAAATTCACATTGATTCATTACATTATTTAAGTGAACCATTTATGTATACTTGTGTTACAGGGTGTAAGAGTGTTATGATTTCTCTCTCTTTCTTTATCCTGTGTGTACTGTTTGAGTACAGCTCAATCCTGTCTCCTGCTCTCTCTTTTAGGTGAGGGTGGTGGTGTTAGCTGAAGCGCCTCTGGACCATCTCTTTGTGGGGGGCCCTCAGTCTGGAGAGGAGGAACGCGATCGCCTGATGCTAGATGAGCTTGGCCTGACTAATGTGAGTGAGTGCTGTAGCCACAACAGCAACATTGAATCAGCTCTTTCAGAATTTCTTAATAAAAACCTGAAACACTATAGACACATTGGTAATAGTAGAATAACTGGGTTGGTTAAATAAAGAAAAGAAAGTAATATTGTAGTTCAAAATCTTTAATGAAATATTGTCATTACTATTAAGCACTTGGTCAGAAAGAAAGCCAGTGTAGACAGCTTAGCAAAATATATTCTGGTTTCGGAAAGGTGGTCTTCACCTTAAGTATTTGAAAAGTTATGGAAGAAACGTCAAGTAATTACTAGATTATTAGTCATTAGTAGTAATGAACTGTCGGTTTCTAAAAAGAATAACATGATTCTGCGTGTGATGGGGTTCTGCTGTTTTAGCCACAGATCTGACCATGTGCCTGTGTGGTAATATGTTTAGGAGTCATGGAAGCGACTGACTCTGTTCACAGCAGAAGAAGAAATTTTCGCCTTCGGGAGAACACTGTCCCAGCTCACGGAAATGCAGACAGAGCAATACTGGGTTCAAGGAGATCGAAGTCAAATGTGAAGACCTATGGATATTATTACTGTATTTCAAGTGACTTTTGTATTACTGTAGCTAAATGCTCTGCCTATCCCAACCCTAAGTATATATCTTTGATCTTATTAAATAAAAGATGCATTTTTTAAAGTATTTTTTATTGTAGGTGCCTCATGAATTCCAAAGTTTAGTCCTTGAAATATTTGGTTCTACAAAGAGTTAAGTGACCAATTTTTCAGGACCTCCGATAAAAATGTTCAAATGTGCACCGAAAAATACCTGGTACCACTTTAAACTCTTATCTGAAGTGCTTCTTCCTTCTCTTAAAAAGTAGCAGCTAATTTCTCAGAAACATTTTAAAGATGAAAGGAATATTTCGAGAATGAATGACAATAAAAAAAGCAGAGACAGGTCCACGGTTACAACACTGAAAAGAACGCTGTGGGAACAGTAATGAATATTTCAAAAATGCATCAAAGAGAGCAAGAAAAACGTTTACCTCCATGTCGAGCTGGTCGAATCCTAGAACTTGTATTGAAACCTTGAATATCAGTCAATACCAGTGGTGATCTGATGTTTTTCCATATTTAAAATGGAAGAACTTTAATTAAGATACCTAAGACCTAAAAGTAAGTTATCGTGCTCAAAATACTCTAACACTCTACAACCTAGTATCTACCAAAAGTGGTCCAAGAAAGAACAACTGGTGAACAAGCGGCAGGGTCATGGGTGCCCAAGGCTCATGTGCATGGGAATTGAAGTCTACGCCCTTTGACTATTATTCTACAGCAGTGGTTCCCAAACTGGGAGCCGCAAAGGTATTGCAGAGGGGCGCACCAATGGCATAGCCTACGCTCCACTCATGGACAAAAACATGGACAGGTTTGTGCACCCAGCCAAGCCTCCAGCAGAGGCTGACTCTTCATCAGCTGCAAATTCAAGTGTGAGACTTGAGATGATCCTCTTTTAAGTTTTTTTCTGACTGGGAACTGGTTAATTTTCCCAGCCATTTTTGTAGAGACAGTTGTTTATTCTTGTTTATAAATTCAGTATGCTCTTTATTTCTCCCATTTGTTGTTGCATTTGTTTCAATCAATTAGAAATGGGAGTTTCAAATAAAGTTTGAATCTGAACCTGTGTAGTTTGAATGGGGGGGGGCATTTATGTTCCTATCTAGAAAAGGGGGGCCCTGCAGAGAAAGTTTGGGAACCACTGTTCTACAGCAAATGGGCAGGGGGACACTAGCGTTATGGCTGATTAGTTGGTGAGTAAAGAGATTAGCACCCACTGACGTCAGGAATGCAAATATGGCACCGTTTCAAATCCATATAACAGAAGCTGAAAAGCATTCAAAATTTTGATAGCTGTGTTGAAAAATGTAATGCTATTCTGTGTTGAGAAAATGAGTTTTATCTGTCAGTATGATGAAGGTTAAAATTTACAAATTCCAGCTTTGCACAAAAACTCCCCATTAATTCTGTCCCTCAGGAGCACCCTCTGCCATCGGAAAAACTGGTACAGAAGCCTGAGCAACACTTCTCTTCATTAGAACTGTCAGTATTCAGAAATGTTTTGGGTACTTTTAGTTTGTGTTTAGTCTATAGTTAAAGGGCACTTTTGCTCTCTGGAGAATTGGGACACCTACTGGATAGCACATGAGTATGTACACAAAACCACAAATGTGAAGTGTAACGAAAGCTATTGGGGAAAATGATAAATCTAAACAAGTATCAACTTACTGAGTACCAACTGGCCTCACCTAAACTAAGCTAAATGAATTAGGTAACATTTCATTATAGCAATTAGCTGATTTTACTATTTGGTAAATCTGTATCCTGTCATATATCATTTCTATGTAAAATATTTGTTAAAATATGTGTCTGTATGTGGGTATACTGTATATATCAGACTAGTTTGTCACTTGTGGTAGCTACTAACCACTGAAAACCAGTAACACCCCATGGGACCTACTGAGATGCTCTGATCACAATTTGGCCCTTGTCAGAGTCACTTAGATATGCTTGCCCTTTTTTTCCTGCTTCAAACACATCACCCTGAACTGTGAAGTGATTGCTCATTTGTTGCCTAATATGTCCCACCTCTTGACAGAAGCCATTGTAACAAGATATTCCACATTCCAGAGAGCCAATGCAAGATGCCACGGAGTTCATTAACTGAAATTCATGCATAATTTATCTTGAGGCGACGTTGGGAAATGTGCAGACAGCAGTAAAGACTGTGTTTTTATGTCATTTTATTATCCTTTAGGAAAGTATGATAAAGTAGTTTGAGGTTGTCTTCAAGACAAGTGGTTTCACGAAACACTGGTAAACATCTCTAAACTGTATAGAGGGTGTTTTCCGGTTTTTGCCTTCATTTTTGATGTCAGAGGTCATTACTGAAACAAACTGTGAGCAAATGACTTCGGCAGTGTGCCTGGTTTTATCTGCATTTTTACTTCTGTTAGTCATCACTGGTGTTCACTAACCATCCATATGGTTGGGTTTTACATCAGGGTATGTATGTATGTATGTATATATATATATATATATATATATCACAAACAGTTGCTTATCATCAAAGCATGGTGATTGTTCTAGATGACCAGGATATATGCAACTTGAAAACAAGTGGAATGAACATAGCACCCTCTACTGATGGGCTGAGTGGATCCAGCAGTGCAGTTAATTTGGTAACATTTAGTATCTCTGCACTGTGAATTATCCACTATTTGCTGTTTATGTCACACTTTAATAGCCTTGTTCAATTCACTTTCATTCAGATATATTTTCTGCCAGAATTTATTTTTGCTATAATAGTAAAAAAAATATGTTGTATGTCCAGAATGCACTCTCATAATTAACTGTAACTTTTACAGATCTGAAATAAGCTTAAAAACAAAAAAGTAACAAAAAAATAATGAGATAGTGTGACTTCTTCGTTTGAAATCTGAGTTTGTCGTGTCATCCCAGTATCTAGTATAGTACTATGATTTAACTCACTTAACATGTTTCGTATATTCAGAGCTAAAGCTAATGCACAATGCATAAAATAGTTATCGAGCAGGTTCCGTCTAAATCAGTAGCTCACTTTAAAAGTTCACTCAGCTACAAATGGATTTAAAAAAAAGCCACCGGTAAGCAAATCTGGTTTTAAACATAAGTCTAGACTAGAAAGCATTTTAAGTGAAGAAACACCAATATAAATACCATTTTAGTTTGGAACAATGAATCCTTGCACATGAAACTGGCGAATTGCACTTGTATCTTTAATGAAAGTTCTAAAAGACAATGTGTTGACTTCAGTTTTAAGGTGTACAATTCATCTATATACCTCTGGGAGAAACTCTTAGCATAAACCAGGAGGAGAGTTTCCTTCTCCATTGTTTTTGAACAATGACAATGTAAACAATGCACTTACAGCTTCAGGTTACTATTGTTTCTTACATCCAGAGCTTTGTTTATATGTGGTTATACTCAATAGCTTCCTTCAGTTTTAGAGCAAGATCAGATGGCAGAATTTCTCAAATCACAAAATGTACTTTCAAAGCTCCCTGTCTCCAGGCGAACACTGCTAACACTCACCACTCACTACTGGCCTCCACCATTAGATGGCAGCAAAGGACAGTAATGTAGGACACCAGCGGCCATGCCGTCTGTGTTTTTATTTGTTGGTGACGCTACACCAGTGGAAATGCCATCCACCTCAGAGGCCGAGGTGGTAAACAAGAGCATCATGTAAATAAAATTATGTGATGTGCTTCGGGCCAATATTCATAATCAGGATAAGCACTGCTGTCAGCTGTAGTGCATTCCTTAAGTAATCGCCATGTATTAGCCTGTAATACAGTAAGCATCCTTCCAGTGCACGTAGATATATTCAGTACAGCCGGAGTTGTAAATGCTTTGTTATGTCCAGTCAGTCACAGTTTCCAAATTGAAGAAACGAGCTGCTAATTCAATTTCCGTTATTTAGGTTCGGTTGGAAACATGAGAGCAGCACCTAAAACCTCATGCTCCACTCCCCTGATGTAAATTTGATGATTACAGATACTCACCAGTTGCAGAGCAGACCCATCCTGCTGAATATCATGTGTTCATTGTTGAACTGGGTTCATTGTTCCAGATGTACATTCTAACCAAACTCCAGTTGAGCAAAATCATTACATCCTCTACCTGCTGCCTCAGCCCTTTCTCTTCATATAGGCCCGAGTGGGAACAAAGAAGCCAGAGAGAGAGAAACGGGCGGTGTGGGGGGATCATTACTGTTCGATCAGTACCCGGTTCATAGCCGGTGGGGTTGTTGACTGATAGTCAGAGGCGCATATAGTGGATTGTACTGTTCTATAGAAACCTGAGGTGAACTGAAACGTGACCAAGCCGTT
Source organism: Brachyalestes nurse (assembly GCA_037974405.1). Lineage (NCBI taxonomy): Eukaryota > Metazoa > Chordata > Actinopteri > Characiformes > Alestidae > Brachyalestes > Brachyalestes nurse. The sequence goes on along the minus strand of JBBPCY010000156.1, from coordinate 16,818,765 downwards.
CGTGAGATTATCTGACTGGTCTTGATTCATACGGGGCGCATTCACTCAGGTGAAGAGCGCGCAGGTGCTGTGGGCCGCCCCTGTCCACGCATCTTTGATAAACAATGCACAGGAACAAAGAGGTGCTCGGGCTCTGGTGGTCTTCAGGGGGGAGTTAGACAAGGGTATGCGTAAGAATTCGTCCTTTCGTCATCGCGGACGGGATGACGTCATGCGTTGAAACGCGTTTGCTCCGGCAGGAGGGAGCTTGTACTGTTCACGCAGGATTAAAGGGCTAACGTGAAGAAAGGTAAGACAGTAACACTTTGAACACTGCAAACATTTTGGGAAAAGGTGAGAAATTGATCAGCATATAAAAATATATTTATTATTTTATTGTAAAAACCTATTTTTTCCCACTCGTCGATTTGCCACGAAACAGCAATGATTTAGAAATTATATTATAAAACATTTGTTTTGTGAAGTGTCCACAGCACATAAATACACAAAAGATAAAAGGTGTCTGGTTGCATGAAGGAGGCGCATGACATGCCTCCATTCTTACACAACTTGAACTATATTTGGCCATTCAAATGCTCTGATACCATCTCGCGTGGCCTGCCCGAACATGCCCTTGTGTGTGTTACTGTACTTTGGAGGCTGTGGCCCTTTAAAAGGCGATCCCATGCATGGGAGGTGGGGGGAGGGGGAGGGGGATGAGGAGTAGGTCTGACGGGGTTAGGCTACATCTCCTTTCTCTCTGTCTCTCCACTCTGAGCTCTGTAAGTTAGACTGAGGCTGCCTGACTGCTGAGGGAGGAAAGAGTCTGCAGGGTTTAGTGTGTGACACGGGGCTAGAACTGCAGTGTACTTCCTTTGTTACAGCAGACACCTGCTCGTTTTGTGTTTCATCGCTCTGCTTTTTTAAAGAGGAGACTGGATGTCGTTTTTCTCGATGTTCAATCAACTCAGGAAAGCAGAGGGAAACGTCAAGGTGGAAGCCTCGTGACTGTCAAAGAAGCAGCCTACTACCTCCGTTTTTTAATCTCCGTCTGAATGACTTGAACCCGCTGTGACTTCGGTGCTGAATGAGATTTTTTTTATTTGTGACGTTGTGCCTGGTGCCCCCCCTCAAGTAGTTGCATTACATCAGTGCTTGGACTGATCTCGAGTGCGACACGAGTGGGCTCTGAAGAGGGGTAAGATTTTGCAGGATCTGGACGGCGGTGCTGAATGGTGTGTGCCCGAGCTTTAGTCACATATTATTACAAATTCAAGTCATGTGTGATGATTACTAGCTATTGCATTCTGAAGCTTTAGCAGAGTAAGATGTAGTAAGAATGTCCTGTGTGCTGTTTGCATAACGAGCTTGCAGTGAGCGTGTGTGTCTTGTCTCTACCTGCAGGACTTTTGAGGTGACACTGGATTTTGGGGTCTTCGTATCATCGACTGTGGACGAGGTGATTCATGGAACTGGACTGTGACAGCGCGCCTCTACCTGTCTGAGTGAACACCCCCCTCCATACCCCCTATCCCCCGTGACTCTATCAGAGCGTGAAACAGGTCCCGGAGCTCCTCGATGGCGGAGTCAACGGAGCCCCTGGCCGCTCTGGACGTGGCCATCGACCCGGACTTCGAGCCTCAGAAGCGGCCGAGGTCGTGCACGTGGCCGCTGCCCGAGTCCGGCTCGGTGAAGTCCGGGGCTGCCGACGCGGACATCATTCCAGAGGAGGAGGATGACGAGGAGGACGGAGGCGCGATGGCCGTAAACGCGAGCAGCAGCGACGGCGCGAGCAGCCCCGGCGCACCGCCCGAGGCAAGAGACAGCGGAGGTCCGGCGGCGCAGGGGGTGCAGCAAGAGGGGCAGCAGGGGGACCTGCAGCTGCAACAGCAGGGTGGGCAGCAGGGGCAACAGACGACCCCGCGCAAGTCGTCCTCGCGCCGGAACGCGTGGGGCAACCTGTCGTACGCGGACCTGATCACCAAAGCCATCGAGAGCACGCCAGACAAGAGGCTGACCCTGTCCCAGATCTACGAGTGGATGGTTAGGAGCGTGCCCTACTTCAAAGACAAAGGGGACAGCAACAGCTCTGCTGGCTGGAAGGTAAGCTCTACTCTTTCCTCTGTCCGTCTCTCTGTGTGTAAGCACGCTCAAAAAATAAAGCAACAGCTGAATAAGTAAGTAAATAAATAAATAAAAGAACGCGCAGGGAGCGCGTGCGCCTGTGACGCAGCCACCGTGGCGATCCGGATGACGTCATATGTAAACAAAAACACTCATCCGGACGCCAGAGGAGGGAGTACTGTTAACCAAATGAATGCCAGGTTGGGATGAACTCGTTCTTCCAGTCCGTTTTATAGGCTAGTGCGCCTGCAAGCAGTAATAACACCTTTAAAAAACTAAGACAGTGATCAAAGCTTCTTCACAGTTGTCAAACTCCGTACTATCCAAAGCTGGGGAACCTTAGCTGTGTTGTTCCCTCTCGACACACACACACACACACACACACACACACACACACACACGGCTTACATAAGTGTAGACGGGGCGCAGAGAGCTGCCAAGTCTGTTGATTCGGGGTTTTGAATTGCACTCTGAGTAGTGGGTTGCATAACAACTCGGGGCGAGGTTCTGGTTAAGGCAGGCTGTGCAAGAGATAGAGTACCATCTGAGGGAATGTCACGGCCTCTCGCGCTCAGAAATGCCAGTGTGTGTGTTTGTGTATAAGTATCCATGCATGCTAAGGTCAAAGGCCTAGTGCAGGAGGCCTTGGCCTGCAAAGGGACCTGAAATATTATATTTGACAGTCAGGATGTTAATCTGATGCCTGTGGCATCTACGTAGATAAAGGTGTGTTTGTGTGTGTGTGCGGGTGGCCGTGTGCTTAGTTTTATCTTTTTTTTTTCAGTATTCACCACTGCCACTCAATGTGAAACTTGTACCATCATAAACTCCACTGGGGACTGAAGTCTAAATAAACTCTGTATGTGCATTTTGTAGGACATAACATCTGAGTCTGATAAATTAAAACACCACAGTTACTACAAGTAAAAGGAGCGCCCAGAATAGTGCTCACTGCCATTTCTGGATGTGGAAAACCTGCCTGGCCCTGTTCCAGTGAACTTTAGTGTTACTTAACCTCAGCCGCGTGAAACATGGTCTGCATTCCAGCACCGGTGCAACTGATGCACAGAGAACGTGCAGAGCACAGCTTTCATGCAAACAGGTTTGTGCCTCCACACATGAGTTTAGCACAGAGTTTGTGTGGTTCATTTGTCTCAGGTTAACATGCCACCCCTGCTCCTCTTTTCAGAAGGGATAGTTTTAATAGGCCTTTTTTAATGAAGGCTACCATGTTGTTTTTCCGCAGATGACTGTTTTGTGGTCTCCTCCGTTCACTGTGCTGACACAAGGGAGTGCAGAAAGTGACGTGGAGAGTGAACTATCATAAGTGTTCATCAGTTGCTTCTCTATTAGGAGACAGAATGAGTGTTTTGATGCGCACATGTGAGCACTGACAGTATGACATTGCATTAAGGGTATGACCAGGATAATGGGCTCTACAGACATATCTATGTGTAATAACCTTTCCACAATTAATATAATCAATTTAGCATATAATCCATTTGTTTAGAGGCACAAATACACCTTTGTTGTTCTATGTTGTTTCATGTTCATAATTCGTTTCTCAGTCAATGACAAAAAGCTTCTCAACTAGGCTGTGTGTAGCACCATACTGTCATGATTACACGTCAGTGTGGAAAAGCTGGAGCCAGGGACAATGCCCTGAGTGCTCTACAAAATGTTCCTGCATGGAGTAATTACAGAAGGTCTGGCACTGTGCCAGCAAGTAGAAATAAAAGAAAGGAGGAGGGGAAATTAATGTGCATGTGTTTGGAGGGGGGGCAGCAAATGTGATCGGTCTGTGTGTATTTATGTCACAATACTACAAATGAGCATGATTGTAATCAGCAATGATAGCAACAGTATGATAAGACACCTCTCGGGAAAGATCTGATATGAAACTGCTTGAATTGATGGATGTTTTAGCTACAGGATTTTAGTAAGGGCAAGATATGACAAAGGAAGACATAAATCATTGGCTTTGTCCATTGTTGATATAAAATATGCACACACAGATATGGCCACCAAGCAGAGATGAAATTTAACAAGCCTCATAGTGGTGAGTGGTCCCTGTCCTGACTAATGAGCGTGTTTGGATGTCAGGCAAGACTTTCCTTTGTTCTTGTTGGATCCACTGCAGTTGTAAAGGAGGGGGAGGGGAGGGGATGGACTGCCAGTGTAGGTGACTTTGCAGCGCCTATAACCTCCTAGTCACCAGCACCATTCCATGTAAGGCACATGAGAGAACAACAGAAGCTGCTACAAAGGATGCATTGTAAGGGTTCATTAATTCTGATATCTGTAAGTTTTAGTAGCTAAGTGATTTTTTTTTTAAGCAACAGGCTTTGTTTACTTTGTCTTTACCAAAAGCTTGCAGTTTGTGGCCTAAATAAATGCACTGACATGAACACTTTAAAATATTTAATTAATTATTGCCAACAAGCATTGTCCAATGTTTTGCCCATATGCATTTTGACAATTAACATGAATAATGCTGTCGCTCCTAGAGTTGTGCTATAGTGCATGGCCTTTAGGGATTACTGTTTAAATTAGTGTTAGCCAACAGACAATTTTCTGTGCACCTCTACTGTCCCATTCAATCACCACCTCCTGAATACTGAATGACTTTGTAATATGTTTTCTAAATTCATAAATGGTTTTAGCTGAAATTCGGATGTGAAACGACATTTTAATGTGTTTTATTAAACTGCCAGAAGTTTCACTAGACCGTGATATTAGTTTTTGCCCACTACTGTATCAGCACAGTCTTACCTGACTTTACTCTATTTATGTTTCTTTCTACATTGACTGCATTTTATTGTGTTTGTGTGTGTCTAAATGTATGATAAAGAGGTTTTAGTTGTTCATCTGCTGAAAAAACATATTTTTGACTTTGTAATAAAAATATGGAAAACAGAGGAACATACCATAGTAAAGACCTTAAAAAGTGGTCTAATTATCATTGTTGCAAATGAATGTAATCTATACGAACTACTGCATAGGTATGCAATTTTGATCTCGACCAGATCATGCGCCTCCTAGAGTGCTCAGGTGTGGCATGCTAGATTCTTACTCCTATGGGTGTGTGTAGACTAAAGCATTATAGCCGTCTTGAAAGGTTCAAATTTTCCTTGAGTGGTAGAAGGGGTGAGAGATATGCTATTGATTTATCATTCCATTACACAGTGTGCAGATCATCGCTCCAGTGCCAAATTGTCTACTCTACACCTTGTTCAAAGTCAGACGTTGAATTATTCACTGCTTTAAGTATTAATTCGGAGCCTTTTATTAATTTTTAAGGGCAGCTCTTTGGCTGAGGGTCAGACACACACACACTATGCTAAATCTTTCCTTGCAGCAGTACCTTACCACGCAGTACTCTGCTCATTTTAAAGTGGTTTTATCATGTATAGTTCAAGCAATTCAAACACAGATGGAACAACTACTACAAAAGTAGTAAAAGTAGTAAAAAAGAAATAGTAAAATCAAATTCCTACTACCAATAGTAATTGTGGTCCTCACTGCTTTGCCTCAAAATAGGTACCTGCACTACACCAAGTCCACTCTCGGTTGTTTGGTGTCCTAATGGTCTTCTGAGGCTGGATTTAAATCATCTTTGAGAATGGGCAGGATCTGTGCCTGACAGCTATAAAATGATTTTCCTGTAATTTTATCCTGTAAAAGCTTCATTTTAAGGGTTCAACCTCATTTACTGAAATGAACTAAAATGTGACTAAAAAGTGTGTGTGTGTGTGTGTGTGTGTCTGTCTGTCTGTGTCTCACTGGTCCAAGTTCTCCAGTAGCATCTTTCTGTGGGAACCATAGCACTGATTCTTATGTGGTCCCAGTGATAGGGTGAATAATGTGTTCTTTCGTACTGTTTTGTGATTGGTGGCTTGTTTCCATGGCAGCTTGTGTGTTGTGTAAGGTCACGAGAGGGTGAGGTGGGTTGGGCGCCTCGCTGGCTGGTACTGCAGCCACAAGGCACATATGTGTGTGCGTGTGTCAGTTAATGAAAGAGAAAGAAAAAGAGAGAGGGCAGTGGAATTGTTGGCGTGCAAAGACACTGCGAGGTTACAGGTCGGTAGCCATGGTAACTTTCAGATGCTGGGTAGTGTGACCGGTCAATGTGACTGGAGTCTAACGAGAGTGCCAGTTTGTAACTTTTTTTCAGTTCCTCTTGTACACTGTGATAAACATATGGCACAGAGGCCCAACCATGATAAACACGCGCACGCATGCAGACGCCCTCCCACAGGCCAATCAGAAACTTTGACACGTCATGATTATTTGACATCCTTCATATTGTGCTGACAGGAACTCAAGTACATCAGACATGCCTTCACTGTAAGCAAAGGCATTTTAAGGCTTCCCATCCTCAGTCGTTCTGTGTCCCTAAAAAGACCCCACCCCCCACCCCCGCTACACCCTCAGCCCTCCCGCTACCCCCTCAACCCTCCTTCCCCTGGTCTCCCTGCAAGGATGCAAGAAAGGTGTGCTGCCCCACAGCTCTAACCCGAGGCTTTTGAAAGTTTAATTTGTTTTCCTCCCGACCTGTCTTTTCCAATTACGGATCTCTGCCACAGCACCGGCACTGAGCAGAGGAAGCTAAATTGTTCTTGATTAAAAATTAATTGACTACAATAAAGCTAGCTTTCTGTGTCAGGAGCTCCTGACTGCACCTAAGTGGGTGAAAGAAAAAAAACTGACACACTTTATAGACATCCCCAACTTACATAGTCTAATTCATCTGTCTGCTGGACGATAAAGGAGTAAGAGTGTATGAACAGGTGGAGCAGGCAATGATTAGCTTAGTTGACTTACAGTGCTGTTAAATTTTGTGAACCCATTCGAATTTTCTGTATTTCTGCATAAATATGAAATTAAACCCAAAGATTTTTAGACAAGCCCCTTAAAGTACATATAGAATGAGGAAAATGCCCTCATTCTATGTGTACTGATGGTGGACTTATGAACATTAATAATAGCCAATTCGAGAGAGGCCTTTCATTCCTCAGAAGTTACCGTGGGTTCCACTGTGACATTGTAGACTATTAAACACCTTGCTTTTGGAGTGGTCTTTGTTGGTTGTCCACTCCTGGGGAGGGTAAGGGCAGTCCAAACGCTTCAGAGATTATTTTGTAACCACATGAGCATCAGCAGTTCTTTTTCTGGTCACCCTGATTGTCATAAAACAAGGAACCCCTGATTGTCCCATTGACTGAAATCACCATACTCTATTTTCACTTTCAAATTAACAGCTAATCAATTTGTGCCACTCACATATATGTAATATTGTATCATTGTCATCAATAAATAAACTACCAAGCCATTACCATATTATTTTGTGTGATTTGTATAACTGGGGTCCCTTTATCTACCTTTAGAACTTGTGTGGAAATCTGATTATCTTTTGGGTCATATTTTCGCAGGGTTCTTTCACAATCCTTCAAGCACCACTGTAGGTGTCTGTGCAGAAGTGTACATGCTTACATTTGATTAGCTTGAGGATTAGGCTGATTACCCCAGAGTAGTGCTGAGTGGTATATTTTAGTGTTTTAGTACTGTACTGTTGAGGCAGTGTATCACATGTTACTTATGTACTGGTATGATGATTTCATTGCAGGTAATGAGTGGCTTATTGCTTTTATTAAATGGCATCAAAAGACGAACACACTAATGTTCACAATAATTGCTTTCACGTTATGGTATAGGGGAATAGTTCTCTGTAGGACACTTCTGACCCGATCCAGCTTAGGCAAGACTTGATAATTAACACTAATTCTGGTGTGCTAGCTTAACTACCAAAAAGGACCAAAACATGGGGCCCCTATGAATGGGATTAGGAACCACTAGGCTAGGAGGATCATCTCGCAATTTCTGGAATTGGTGATCCTGATCAGGGACAATGGACTGATTAAGAAGGATCACCAGCTAGTCATCATCCTTGCCCCACCTAAACTGGGCACAGGTGCGGCTCTGTGGCCTAATCACCCTTCAGACAGGATAAAGATACAGTGTGACCTCCTGGAGAAGTGCTGAGCCAAGCAGAGTTGAACAGAGAGAACAATGCAGTGAATTGGAAGATTGATGGTATTTGCGTTGTTTCCCCCAGCTTTGGTTTACACTAGTTTAGCTCTTGAGGAATATTTCATTTAAGTTTCTGTGTTTATTTTTAGCTTATGAATTTAAAAATCTCGCTTAACCTGTTTACTGTCTTTGGTAAGTCTTCAATATTCATGTTCTCTTCTTTTTTCTTGGTCAGCAGCCAGTGCTCCATGGGCGGACTCCACTCTAAACAAATGGCTCTTTAATTATTCAAAGAGCCTGCATGCAAGTGTGAAATTTGTTAGTCAAAGGTCCAATGTGTACATTACTTCTTTTCAAAGTCTATGATAACCTTTTAGGAGAAGGAACCACGCAAGTGATCATTTGGACTTGACATGTTCTTTGCTGGGCACGGGGACATGTACTACACTCTGAGCAATAGCCAGGTCTGCAGTGGTATGAAACTGAACCGAAACCCAGCCTGTACGGGCGGTTTTGAGACCTGGGCCTACTAAGCGCAACAAGTAACAGTACTGCTTTGTTACCTGAACCACACCTAAATCTAAACCACCTCTGACACATTATTGAAGATGGACTATAACACTAGCAGTGTAGTTCATTTCCAGGATGTACTTTTATATTTTTGATGATTTGTTTAGTGTACCTGGCAGTGCTACCCTTTTCTGTTAGTGCCACTGTGTGTGTGTGCGTGTGTGCGTGCGTGCGTGCGTGCGCGCGTGCGTGTGTGTGTGTGAAGTTGCTCTCATTACTGCCATATCCTGCTGCTACTTGCAAAAATTCAGGCAAACTTAACAAGCAAGGGAAAAGATCCCAGTGACCTTTCAGCCAGCCAAACACATCTGTCTCACCACCCATGGTTTCACTGAGGGACACATTTACCCACTTCTATTCTAAGCTACTCTGAACATAACTAAGTAAGAAATTAAGAAAGAACAAGTGAAAACGTGAGAAAGAAAATACGTCGGAGTGCAAGAAAGTGCATAAAAAAAATCATTCATTAGAACCCCAATATTTTGCTTAGCCTGAGGTCGGCCACTCATCAAATCCCATTGAGAGCTGTGACAAAGAGTGCTGTGCTGTCTTCTGTTAATGAAATAATTTGCTTCTAGACATCAAGACCTAATACTTACCACCACAAAGAGGGTCAGAAACCCTAGGAAAATTGAGGATAACTATAAAGTGACCCATGTTATTAGCCCTCTTTGATGATTATGTCCTCCAGGAAGTTTTATTACAAGCTCTGTGTGTGTGCTATTGTGTGTTCCTGTATTTGTGAGGATTTACAGTATCCCAGCAAGACTGAGCTGCCAAATCATAGTTTGCATGCAAGCAATGGACAGTTTGTTACTGCGTTAGTAAATGTTGGTCAAAAAACCCCAAAAATGACTAAGAAGCAATAGAGTAACAAAATAAGCTGTTCGTATCATGCTGGCGGCCCTGAAGCATTTGGGTACCACAAAAAACAGCAACAAAAAGGATCTAAATTAAGTTGTTAAATTGCATTACGCAGCCAGACACAGCTTTTTTACTGTATTAATCCTTATTGCTTTATTGCTGTCTCGCTGATAACACATGCACCTTGAAACTTTTGTCGTAGCGACAGCACACAGCGTGACTAAGCACCCGCTTATTCTTATCTCACTGCATGTTCTAAGTGAGAGAGGCCAGGCTGGGGTGAAGCTCCACAGGTTGCAGGGGTCAACAATTAGTGAGACACACACAAACATACACACACATACACACACACACACATTATCAGTAGCCATGTATCACTGTTCACTATGCTATGTTTGCAGACCTGTCTTTACAGTTCTGATGACTTGGCTGTCGAGGGAGAGCTGCAGGCAGGCACTCGAGGAAAGCTCGCCCCAAAGTGCTGACACTGCACTAACTTGAGCAGTAAAGTTTCAGCGCCTGTTCAGGATTGCTCTGAGTGGGCAGACAGGTTTGTGCCTGTAACCCTATCGGCACTTTTTACACTCACATCGGCATTTCTAACCACCAACTACAACCGGCTCTCTTTGTGGTTAGATCTGTCTGTTTTATTTGTTTTTTGCCCCACCTCACCTTCACCCCCACCAACCCCCCCCCCC
>JBBPCY010000156.1:16768368-16789458 GCA_037974405.1 Brachyalestes nurse | reverse complement strand
CTCTCTCTCTCTCTCGCTCTCTCTCTCTCTCTCTCTCTCTCTCTCTCTCTCTCTCTCTCTCTCTCTCTCTCTCTCTCATTCCAATTAGCCTGAGTTTGCAGTTTACAGCATCCTTTCGGGCAGGTGTTTATTTCTGAGGAATGGGTGGGTGTATGGAAAATAATTTAATCCTGGGTCCTTGATGAGTTATAAAGGTGAGCTCCCTGATGATGTTTGTGCATGGTTGTGTATATGTGTGTGTGTGTAAAGAAGAAAGTGCAGTGCAGGTATATATTGATGCTTCTAAAGATATTTATTATAGTGGCAGCTGGTGGCCTAATTGTTAGGGAGTTGCCCCTGCGATTAGAAGGTCACTGGTTACGCAAATGTATCCTATGTAAAGTGTATCCCATGATATCAACTGATAATAGTTGCCAAACATGTATTTACATGAGCTGCACCACTGGAATCCAGTTGTAACTGTAAATATATTACTAGTAATTATATTCATTTTGCCTTTATTTCAAACACTCATTATAAAGTGGAAACCTGTGGAGTTAAGGGTAAACTGAATAAACCAATGTGCACATTTAAACATTTGTACATGTCCCATCCATCATTTTTAGATTGTCAAATAATCTATAACCTATCTTCTCTAAATCTGTAATCAAAACCATGTGACAACCTTTTCTATTCCAGCAGGACTGTGTCCCAGTGCACAAAGCAGCTCCATGAAGACATGACTGGAGGAGTTCAGTGTGGAAGAACTTGACTGGCCCCACAGAGTCCTGACCACAACCCCATCCAGCACCTTTAGGATTAAATGGAATGGCCTTCTTGTTCAACATCAGTGCTTGACCTCATAAATGCTCTACAAAATGAATGAGCACAGAAACTCCAAAATCTTGTAAAAAAGCCTTCCAAGACGAGTGGAAGCTGTTTTAGCTGCAAAGGTGGGGACAAAGTCCATATTATGCAAGTAATATGGAATATGCAAGTAAATGCAATATCATTAAAATCCCTGTTGGTTTAATGACTAGGCATACTGTGAGCATTTAATAATAGGGAGAATGTTAAAGCGCACATCAAACACAAAGATAAATTAGTAAGTCAACTAATTATCACTCCATGCAGGAAACAAATAATTAACCTTCAGCTTTTTTATTCATATCAGTGTGTAATATTTTATCATTAGAAGATGTTGTAAATGTTGTATTGATATGAACAATATAATTCACTCTCAAATAAATACACAGATCTGAATCTGCAAAAGCAGCCCGTTTACAATTTGTAGTGTGTTTTGTGATCCCATGCATTTACATAGATCCAGCAGTTTGACCCCACCCATGAGTTTCAGCCCATTTTACTTTTTGAACAAAGGACGAAAACGAGGCTGCCAGTTCATTTACAAAGGAACAGTAGCAAAAACAGCCTGTTTAATGGTAAAGAATAGGAAAGAGAGGACCTCGAAATGCAAGAGAAATACAAGATATGAGCCCTTTAAGAAGGCAGGTGTTTGTGTTGCTACTTCATTCAGGTCCACCGGGATGCTGTAGTGTGTGCTGCAGGAAGTTGTAGTGTGTGTGACGACTGTCAGTGAGACTATGGTTCTGTGCACAATGTGCATCACACCATTTACTTTGCCTACTCTGGCCAATCAAATACGAGCACTGCATCAAACATCCAACCGTTCCCTCTTCATGCCGTTCATCTCTCTCTTTCCTTTTCTCTCCCTCGCCCCTCCCCTCCCTTGGTTGAAATGTGCGTGTGAGGATGCAGTCTTACCTGCTTGAGTTTTTCAGGTCACTCCGTCCCAGCAGAATCTGTTCTCTCTCTCTCTCTCTCTCTCTCTATCTTTCTACTCTCTCCCACTGCACTCTACTGACCATACAGTAAACACACACACATTGCAGAATTGCTCAAATGTCAAATGCACACACCATCAAGGTAACATGATCACAAATAAAATTTCCACAATACACCCCCCCTTTTTAAATGTAGTACATCAGTAAGGCCACACACTTGGCCTTCCAAGTTTAATTAAAAGTCCAGATTTACTGTGCAAAACTTGCTGCACATACTAAGATTTAGCACGGCAGACTCTACTTTGCAGCTGATTTACTAATGCTGCGTTCCGCCTGGCTCCAAAGTGGGAAGTCGGGTCATTTTTAGACTGTGCACACTCAAGCTACAAAATGGAGAAACAACAGAGATGCCACCAAGAAACTGAGTATTGTTTAGAAGCCGCCAGCTAACGACAGTGATGATGCATTCACCTTCGCAAAACAGCAAACTTTATGGATTTCTGATTGGCTGTGTCTGAATCTTGATTAATCTGAGGCGAATCTCAGTCGGAGTAGAGGAGTGGCTCTTTATTACTGCTGGCAGAGTGCACAGCCATGTTGATCTGACATATGCTGAACATCATCCAACTTAAGAATAACTTTCTGAGTTGGAATGATTTTTTTTTCCTATTCAGAGGTCGTGGGCTCTAGTCAAACACCGGATATGATGCCTTTTGCCGGCTAATTTGATCCACACAGAGTGCACTTTGAACAGCTGTCATCAGATGAACACAGATAATGGAGTAAAAGAGCTGGGCATTCTGAAGAAGGAGATGAGTGCCAGCCACTTAAATAACTGTGCATGAACTGAACTTAGAAAATAAATTAGAAAATAAAAATAAATAAAACAGTGACCACACAAACTACAAAATGGTAGGAAACTTAAAATATGGCATATTTTATTTAAAGTAAAGTGCGCCCTTGCTCAAGGATACCTCTGTGGTTCACAGAACAATTATAGTGTTAGGAGTCTTGCCCAAGGACTCTTATCGGTGTGGTGTGCTGAGCTTGCCCCGGTTAGGAATTGATTCGCACTCTCCAGCTCGGAAAGCAGTGCTATTATCCACTACACTATACAACCACTATTTTATCATTTTTTAGACTTGATAAATGCACTTTTCCCAGTTTTCCAACTTCTATTTTTCATATGGGAAGAGATTTTCAAAGTAACAGAGAACGAAAGTTCAAATTTCTGATTAAATTTAAAAGGTCTTGTTTGTGTTTTGATGAATATTAGAAAGACATTGAATGAGCACAATTGACCTCCTGTCCTTAATGTACATTTTTATCACATTTCTGCAAAAATAGGACCTAAAACAATTTAATCCTGAATAAAATCTTAAAAGTAGATTCACATACTTTTGCCACTCACAGATTGTTTGATTGTTGGATTGTTTTTCCCAATAATATACGATCAATTTCTCTTTTGTTTAATGTGGCTCTCTTTATCCACTTAACATTTTTTATTGGATATCAGATGTGTCATACCACCAGCAGGTCGCAAATCAACATTTGAGTCATCATTAATCTTGCAGGAATCTTGATCTATTCCATTTTGCACACCTTGCACAGCATGTTTGTCACACCCTGTAAAACCTGCACTGCCACTGGGTTTATGGTATTTGTATGAAGCAGCATCCAAGAACCTGTTCCAATTTTGCACAATAGCACTGGTTTAAATCAAACCCAACCTATAGTTTATATACAGGCTGTCATTGTGAAACCTGTTGTATGTATGTCCATATGTGTTTGTATTTATTTCTTTACTACTAATAAGTATTGTCTATTTACACATGCACCAGTTTCAGAGTTTACTCCACCTGAAAAAGCCACCTGTTGAACAATACCACATCAATATATATTAATATATTATATTGTACAGCAATATAAGTGTGGACTACTGCTGCATTTTGTATGGTATATAGGTTTTTTGTTTTCTTTTCCCTTCCTCTGTGAATTATTTACATTTTACATTTAAAGTTTTCTATTTATTTATTTTCTTAATGATTATGCTGCTATGAAGAGCTACCAAACTGTTTTTCATTGTTCCTGTAACAGTGACAATAAAGACTATTCTATTCTATTTTATTCTATTCTATCAAATAGCTTGAAGCTTAATTTTTATCATTTTATAAAAAAACAGTTTGTCATAAAGGACCAGAGGTTTTCATTCTTTAAAAAGTATCTTGATGTAGAAAATGGAAATGACCAATAATGTTTTATAAATATCAACAATGTTTTTTCCATTTAGTGGAGAAATGTTTGTTTATACCTTGTCACTTCGCTGTCCGCACTCCGTGACCTCAGGGCATGCGAAGAAGCACCATGAGCCTTGAGTACCATTCATTCTCTTTTATTCTCAAAATACCAAAACAAAAAGGGTATAAGAACCCAAAACAATGAGCACTGTGGTTTCTGAAGCTTCAACTGAGAACAACGCTATTAGTGAGGGTGAACTTAAATACTAAACGAAACTTAAATACTAAAAACCCCAAACCAAGACCCAATAACAAAACACAATCACCTAACTTAAACTAAACACAGCTGAACATAATAACATAAAAGTCCCCAGTGAAAATACAAAACCCCAAACTTAAATACACAGCGGTCCCTGGTGGCCGCTAGGGGGACGTAACTGGTGCTGTGCTTGGGGGCGAAGCCCCTTCTCTGGAGCCTGGTGCTGTTTCTGGGGTACGATGACCCCAGAACCCCCCCAAAAAAATTCAGCCGGAGGCCCTCCTCCCCGGTTGGGCCTCTAAGCCCCTGTCTCGCCCCGTTTAGCCCCTGGCTAACCCCGTTTAGCCCCTGGTTAGCCTCTATCAGCCTACTGACCTGACTAGCCTTTACATAGCCTCCATAAGCCCCTCTGTAGCCCCAGTAAGCCCCCTTTTAGCCTCCGTTTGCCCCCTTTTTTCCTCAGCTAGCCTCTCTGGAGCCTCAACTGGCTCGGCTGCATGGCTAATCGGCTTGGCTACACGGCTAATAGGCACAGCTACCTGGCTAACCGGCTTAGCCAACTGGCTAACAGGCTGCATAGGTGGGATCAAATTCTTTAACGGCCCTTCTAAAGGGCAGAGGAAGTCGAAGCCCTTAAAGCCGCTAATTAAGGGCTTTAAGGGTTCCACTAAACCTACTAAGGTTCCTCTAATGGGCCTAATAGGTCTACCAGTCCTAACTCGAGGCTGGCGAGCCCAGTCCACAAACTCCGCCATCATGCGGCCGCTCTGCTCTGGGGTAAGCTCCCCACTCCGCCAGGCCGCTAAGGAGCAGTTTGCTCCTTGTTTTGGCAGGTCGGTCCATCTGTCACGTCGCTGCCCCCACTCCGTGACCTCAGGGTGTGCGAAGAAGCACCATGAGCCTCGAGTACCATTCATTCTCTTTTATTTTCAAAATACCAAAACAAAAAGGGTATTAGAACCCAAAACAATAAGCACTGTGGTTTCTGAAGCTTAAACTGAGAACAACGCTATTAGTGAGGGTGGACCGACACCTAGGTCGGTCCAAACGAAACTTAAATACTAAAAACCCCAAACCAAGACCCAATAACAAAACACAATCACTTAACTTAAACTAAACACAGCTGAACATAATATAACATAAAAGTCCCCAGTGAAAACACAAAACCCCAAACTTAAATACACAGCGGTCCGTAACATCCCTGAAATGATCAGAAACCCTAACAATACGCAAACTGCAAAGCGTAAAGGTACAGACGGACTTAGTCAGGGAGGTGACCAAGAATCTGATGGTCAATCTGTCAGAGCTGTGGAGGAGAAAAAGTATATTTCAGTACACAGAGAGAGTTCATTCTCCAGAAGAAGCAAAAGTCTTTCAAATGGAACATGGAACACTCAAATATGTGATCTTGTGCATTATGGTTCAGATGGAAAACCAAAAATAAGTAAATTAATTAAAAAAAAAAACACATGTGGAAAATTATGTGGAAAAAAAGCAGAAATATGGAGATCCATAGATCGATAAACTTTATATACTAATAAACTAAAACCAACAGGAATGGACATCAAAACCCTAACTGGTGGATTTAAGCCATATTAGACTCTTGACTCTAAACCATTTGGCACCAAATGTGTTTTGCCTTGCTGACCCAAGTGTTAAGATAGGCAGTATTTGAGGAGGTAGCCATAACCTCAGCTTAAGTTAGGCAAGACACCAAATTTATACCCCCTGGCAGAACACGTTGGTCCACCACTCCTCGTTACAGCAGGACATGGCTCCAGTACCAACAGGCTGCTGAGGGACGCACACAGGACCAGCCAAACATGCAGAACAACCCAGTGTAGTGTTGAAGCAGTATGTAACAAGATCCCCACAGGATCTTGGGTAATTGACTATCCATTTGCAGGGAACATTCAAATGTCAAACGTTTGTTTTTGGACCATCATAGAAGGGCATTTCACATATTATACAAGTTCCAGAAAAGATATCACAGAGCCTTTTTTCTCTTTCTTGCACTCCCTGGTATGCAAATAAAGTCATATAAAAGGATAATGATTATATATATATATATTTAGTAATAATACCATATAACAAATTCATGTTCTAATAGAACATTTAGAAGTAATAAAACATTTAGAAGTAATGTTTTCAAACACTGTTCATGTGCAGTGCCTTTAGAATACTATAGAAGTGCTATCAGAAATGAACAGAAATGTACTTTTGAGGTGCTTTTTAATATTCATACCCTGAACTAAAGACCTAACTCTAAAAGTAATGGTTTTACGTTGTCAATTACTGCTTTTATATATATACAGACACGGACAAAGTACCTAACTTCATTACTTAAATGAAAGTACAGATACCACTAGTCAAATGTTACAAATGTTACAAGTGAAGGTCATACAGTCAAATTTCACTTAAGTTAAAGTACTGAAGTAATTGTTTCCAAAAATACTTTAGGTACAGGTACATAAAGGTACATATTTCACTGCATTGTTGATTTACCTAATGCATCTAACTTGTTTGTAGAAGATGTAGCATAAGGAATAAGGTAGAATGTTACAGAATGAAACACAACCCGAATTCCGTGTCGGCTCAAAATTACCGGGTCGGCCGGTTTATTTAAGGCACTTAACCCACACACGGCAACAATACTTGGAATGAGTGCACACAGCAAAAGTGTGTGTGCAGCAAAATGTCTGAGTAGAAACATTGCAGTGTAGGGAAAAAATAGCGACGGCCGTGATGCGGTGCTTCAGCTCCACTCTTGGTCCTTATTTATCTGAAGCAGAAGCTGGTTCTCAAAGTTGCATGAGCTAACTGCTGCCTGTCAGGCATTGCAGTGTTACAGCCTACAGACGTGACGTAACACTACTGGTGATTTCTGATAGGCTGTCATCTGCTAAAAAACCAATCATGTTTTAGAAAAGTGAGACAGTAACAACCACTTCTAGAACTGAAGGTAACGAGTAACGAGAACCTTGACAGAAATGTAGTGAAGTGAAAAGTACGGTTTTGTCTTTTTTACGGTTTTGTGTACTTTCAATGTAACTTTCAAAAAGTGAAAGTTATAAGTTTCCAAAAAAAAGAATACTCAAGTGAAGTACAGATACTCATAAATTCTACTTAAGTACAGTACTCAAGTAAATGTACTTCGTTACTGTCCACCTCTGTTCGCGATGGACCGTGACTCCACTGCCACGGTCTCGGACAGCTGTGCGGATGGAAGTACTGAATGCTCTATAGACATAAAAGTATGAGCCAAATCAATGTCACTATGTCACAATGTCACAGCAGGGAAAACAGAGGGAAATTCCAAGCCACATCAGTAGAAGCACATACTTCTATAGGTTCATCAACCACCTAGGGTAGAGGAAGAACGTTCCTCGCATAGGTAATTTAGATCGAACAGCCATGTTGCAAGGACCACGTGATGTATTTCACTAAATAACACACAGTAGACAGACAGCACTCTTGCTGTACGTTCGTTCTTTACTCTGCTCTACCAGGAACTCATACAGAAATCCCAGCATTCCCTAGCTAGGCTGAGAAGATTGGTCTACGGCACAACCAAGTTACCAAAATACTTAAACTCAAACGTTGGATACATCACAGACCAGAAAACAAATCACAATAAAGATGTATCAAATGCAATCCCTATCCCAGTATCTCCCTTGTTGTCTATCCCTATTTGTTTCATGGTCCCCGTGGTTATCCTCATTCCCATTAATGTTCTGGTCCCAGTTGTGGTTCCCCACATTCCTAACCCTAATGTTTTTTTTTATTTTTATCTCCAGTCCTTGATGTGTCTCACATCCTTGTTTCTTGTCACTCCGTCTCAGCACCTTCACAAGTCACGTCTGCTGTTTTGGGCAGCTGGTAGCCTGGTGGTTAGGGCATTCGCCCTGCGATCAGGAAGCCGTGGGTTCGATTCCCAAGACCACTAATGAGTTAAATGCAGAGGAAGAATGTCATGCTGTTCACACTAGAGCTGTAATACTAGGATCCTTTTTAGGATTCGGCTCCCTCTGAGTCACTCACTAAACTGATCCGGTTTTGTGAGTCACTTGAGTCCGTTTTGCCAAATCGACAGCTGTGAGTCAATTTGTGTGTTTGAATTGTGTTTTAAAAGAAAGTAAAATGCCTTGTGATGAGAATGAATCACTTTCAAATAAAACAAGACAATAAGACAAGCCTACCTCAGTGACCAAGTCTCTCTGAGTGATTCTCGGTTCAGGAGCCGGGTCTCGCTCTCTGAGCGGTTCGTGGTTCAAGAGCCGGGTCACGCTCTCTGAGCGGTTCTTGGTTCAGGAGCCGGGTCTCGCTCTCTCAGCGGTTCTCAGTTCAGGAGCCGGGTCTCGCTCACTGAGCGGTTCTCGGTTCAGGAGCCGGGTCTCGCTCTCTGAGCGGTTCGTAGTTCAGGAGCCGGGACTCGCTCTCCGAGTGGTTCAGATTCGCCTGCAGTGTTATTTTCGGCTCTGACTGACACAAGGAGTCCACTAGGAGGATTCAACTTTGCAGGAGGTTTGTAGGATTGTAGGTTTGTAGGATATACTTCATTTTTAGGTATGGTGGTGCAAATAAACTGTAAGTTTACAATTTAGACATGGTGTAGTTAGGACTCAAAGGAGATATATATACATATATATATGTGTGTGTGTGTGTGCGTGCGTGCGTGTGTGTGTGCGTGCATATGCTGATTGATATGATGGTCTTTAAAATAAGAAAAAAAGAAAAACCTTAAGGCTGAGAGTCTGAGAGCAAATGTCATAATTACACTTAGGTCTTGCTAAAGCGAAATGGTGAATTGGATATTGAGGACCTCAGAGGCACTTATGCATCCATTCAAGGCTTGCTATTTCCTAGAAGATCTGGCATGCGAGAAGCCAGAGTACTGGCACAGGGGGGAAAACATGACAGTTTAAAAAAGGAGGTGGGCATAATTATCAGTGAATGGGAGAAGCACGGAAAAAAGCATTAAGCCTATCTGGTAATGTTTTTCAGCTGCCAAGTAGTGAGAGCAATAGAGGATAAACCTTAATGACTTCATTCACAACACGGTTCTCCATTGAGATTTTAGTCATTCTCTCCCTCCTACCTCTCCTTCTCCAGACGAATGTGCATACACACATGCACTCACAAGCACATGTGCAAACATTATGTCATGTCTCCACAGAGACTTTGCTGGGTAAACAGCACTATTCGTGGTATTGTTGTTGTGTCTTGGGTCATAAGTGGAATAAGGCCATTTGCATGGAAAAATAGCTAATCTAGGCACCAGTGATCGGTTAAGAAGTTCAAATGTCCTTCAGAAGGTTTCAAGTAAACTGATATAAGGGACCTTTTAACCTTATTAGTTCATGCCCTTGGTCTAATTGAGCACAAGTTGTCATACAGTATCATTTAAAAAATCAAAAATCTTGTTTTTCCATAATATTCAGTCATAATAAATAGATTTTTTGCCAAACAATATCCCAGTATTTTTGTTAATTACATCATGCACTGCAGTCAGGGAAATCCTTATTGACCAATAATGTTTTGTTTCACATCAACCCACTGCCACCTATAATCAAACTGCTTAGCTAGCTTATAAATCATCCCTAATATAATGTTTCACTTGAAAATACTTCATTAAAAACCTAAGCTTTTCTACTCAGGTTAAGTGTGCTTCATTTTTGATGTGTTGGAAATGACTGCAGTAGCACACGTTGTATCTGCCCACTATAACGTGATACAAGCAAATAATGAATGCTTAGCTTGGCAATATCCCTTTTTTCAATTTTCGATTATGTCAGACTTCATGAGTAGCCAATATACTTTCATAAAGAACTCAGTAGTGTTGCGTGCATTTGTACACACACAACGAGAATCCATCATGTGCGTTTACTTATACTGTGTGGGAGGGTGTATTGTCACTGCATGTGTAAGTGCGTGTGCCTGCTGGATCCAAAGAAATCATACACTTTTCTATTGAGAAAATATGCCTGCAAAAATCTCAGTACCATTTTGTTGCTTACCTCACTCTTTACACTAACTAATCAGTGATTTACACAATATACATTCTTTTGCTTTCAAAACAGACTTTCAACAGAAAATTGCACTGTTTTTACCCTGCCTGAACCATATTGCAGACTAAAGCCTTTCCATAGACTACTATTCAAACGAAACCATGGCTCAGTTCCTGCCTCCTGCGGTGTATTAGACATTCTTTTCATCTCTTGTGTGTTACATGAATGGGATGGTTGCATGACTCATATGCTTTCTGGGTGTCTGCCTGTAACAATGCTGACTTGTATAACACGATTATTATGTCCAAATTATGTGTATTTGGTCTAAACTAGTTGCATGCTTGTGAGTGGTGCGAACACCAGTACAGCTGAAGGGACAATAGGGACAATAGGAACAGCTCTGCCATTTCAGTCTCATTACAAGCAATAACAAATTTATGATAGGTCTTAAGGTATTTTTAAATGGTAAAAAAGTTAGTGCTCATAAACCATCCTGCACCTGTTTTCATCAGAGAAAATGTCATTAAGGGGCGTAGTTGTTAACTAAGTACTGATCTAACAGCTAATTGAAATAAATTATACTTTTTGATTAACATGCATGGATGTAATGTATGTCTGTAGTTGGAAATCAATAATCATTTTGTGTTTACTCTCTTTTGGAACAGAATTCCATCCGGCACAACTTGTCCCTGCACAGCCGTTTTGTCCGTGTTCAGAATGAAGGAACTGGAAAGAGCTCCTGGTGGATGATAAATCCTGAAGGAGGGCGAGGAGGCAAGGCACCACGGCGTCGTGCTGTCTCCATGGACAATGGAAACAAGTACACCAAGAGTGCCCGAGGGCGCGCGGCTAAGAAGAAGGCAGCATTACAGGCGGCCCAGGAGGGCTCACTAGAGAATGTGTCTGCAGGAGGGCTGTCCAAGTGGCCAGGAAGTCCAACATCACGCAGCAGTGATGAACTGGATTCTTGCTGGACGGACTTTCGCTCAAGAACAAACTCCAATGCTAGCACAATAAGTGGCCGTCTGTCACCGATACTGGCCAATCCAGAGTTAGATGAGGTTCCAGATGATGAGGTTCCACCCCTATCCCCGATGCTCTACTCCAGTCCCAGCAGCCTCTCTCCTCCTTCATCATCCTCCTCAAACTCCAAGCCATGTCCAGCTGAGCTTCCACGACTAGGCACCATGAATCTCAATGACGGTCTGACTGATAACCTTATGGATGATCTGTTGGACAACATAACGCTTGCCCAGTCCACGCAGGCAGGTCAAGGTGGCTCGGCCTTCAGTTTTGGAAGCACCACTTCTTCTCCAGGCTCGTCCTCTTCCTCACCAAGTGGAGGGAGCAACAGTGGAGGATTTGGCAACTCCATTTTTGGGCCGTCCACTGTGGGACTACGCCAGTCGCCCATGCAGACCATCCAGGAGAACAAGCAGACGTCATTCTCAAGCATTTCACACTTTGGGAACACCACACTTCAGGAGCTGCTGAACTCAGACTCACTAGGCTCCCATAGCCACAGTGATGTCATGATGACACAGTCTGACCCACTCATATCACAAACCAGCGCAGCCGTCACTTCTCAGAACTCCCGCCTCCGCAACGGCTTTATGCTGCCCAACGATCCCATGATGTCGTCTTTTAGTTCTGGACTCAAGAGTCAGAATAGCCTTCTCCAGAACAACCGGCATCATCAGCGCCCCAATACCCAGGGCTCACTGCACTCAGTCCCCAAAAACAGTCTCCCAAGCCTGGCCAATGATGCTAATAACATAGCCTCTGCCAAGCAGCATCTTCAGCAGTCCATGCTGTTAAACGAGACTTCTCTTTACTCTGGGCTGAACGGAAGCAGTGGAATAGGAATTGGTCTCTCTTCAGGGACAGATCGTTTTCCCTCAGACTTGGACTTAGACATGTTCAACGGGAGTCTCGACTGTGATGTGGACTCCATAATCCGCTCAGACCTGATGGATTCTGATGGACTGGACTTTAACTTTGATGCTTTGGTGCAAAATGCAGTTAACCTCAACCCTGTTGGCAACTTTAACGGGACAAAACAGTCCAGTCAAAGCTGGGTGCCTGGCTGAGAGTTGTCAAAAAGGTGAGTTCTGTTTCAACTCATGTGTAAAATTAGAAGGACTATCATCTCAAACACAGTCACTGTTATATAGTATGAAATTGTTACTGTAAAATGTCCAAGGTACTGTTTAAAGATGTAGGACAGGCTTTTGACCGAAGAATTCATCTTTTGCTTTACTACTTGCAGTATAGAGAGCATAGTGCAGGTCTTTGAAGGGATGCTGCACGTGCTGTAGATATCAATATTGTTTAACTAAAAATAGTTATAAAATATACAATTACTGTATTCCAAAGTCATATGAGTGTAGTAAATATGTGTGTTCTTGTATATATTTTTTAATTTACGGTGGCCATGCCAAAGTGGCTTTACATTGTTTAAAATGTCCAATGTAATAATATTCAGCATTTTAGACCATATTAGTTTATTTCTGAACTGTTAAAACTTCCACTCAATGTGCGCAAGTGTGAGCAAGTGTGAATGAATCATATGACTGTGCCTTTGACACAATTGGCTACTACACGTCACATGTAAGCAGTCTAATTAGTGGTGCTTTCCTCCTGTACATAAAGTTCGAGAGAAAATGAGAATGAGAGAGCAGGGTGTGCATCAGAACCATGAAACGTCATTTATATATGCATATTGTCTTGTCTCATCACGTTATACATCGCACACTGTTTTAAAAAAAAAAAAAAATGAAGTTATTTGCATGACATTACAGTGTACTTGTATATGCTGCTTAAAATTTCAGCACTCCCAGCTTAAAACACCTTCCCTTGTTACTGCTGTAGTGTCCTAAGTAGAGTTTAGATTCTCTGCCCAAACCCGAACCCGGTCCATTTCCTGCCACTATCCTTGGGCCGGGCCGGGCCGGGCTGTGATCAAGCATTTGTTTTTTTTTAATCATTACTTAATTAGCCTATTTGGGGGGACCAGAGTGTGCTCGGAGTGCTCAGAGTGTCAGTTTACGAACGCACCCACAGTTGAGAACGTGTGTTATAACGGCATTGCTGCTGGGCCCATGCAGTTAATTGGAAGGATGGTTGTATTTCTTTCAGTTTACACTTTCTCATAGTTCTGCTGTCCTACAATATGATTGCCGTCATTAGCTAGATAATGTTGTTGAAGTATAAAATTGATAGCCTTTGAGGGGAAATGTATGAAGCCAGAAATTGTGAACAATCAATATTAGCTTATATTACAGTAAATTTAAAGAGAAAAGCTTGGCCGAGGGCACTGCAATCTTATATAACACCAATATATGTGCATCAATCAGATAATACAGTTCTACCCAGCAAAATTTGAGAGGTATTTGGTCATGTTGAAAACATATTCACACACAAAGAAAGCTAAGCCACTTATTTGTACTCCCTCTCCAAAAAGAGACGCAAACGGGGATGTAAAGTCTAACTCCTCTCTCTTCTCTTACTTCTGATCCAGGCCCAGGACTGCAGTGCAAAAAACAACATGAACAAAATTCCATCCAACACAGACTCATGCCCTCCATTGCCAAGCCTGCCATCAGCACCAAGCACTGGATCATATGCCTGTTTACAGACTACTTTGGAGAATCTTACCTTGAGTCCAGCAAACACACCATCACAAAAGACTACAAAGACCCACACAGGAGTACCAGCCAGCTTACTGATCCCCTACAGGCAAACAAGAAAACTCCAATCAGTTTTACCAGGTTATGCAAGTTTTAAGATAACTACATAAAGCAAATCTATGTCTAGCTACAAAATAAAGTGTTTTGGATGGATGAACAGTAATGACTCAAGAAAGAATATGAAAATAGAATTTTCTGTATTTCTTTCTACCACTTCTTTACTGTTTTAATTTTCAAATGCTTGGTCACTATTTGTACCCTCCAACCACTCAGAAAAATGAATAATCAAAATGAGCAAGAAAAAAACAAGAGGACAAAATCACAATGTCTGTATCCCATAATTTTGCAAATTTTAAAACTAACACTCAGGTGGAGTAACATCTTGACTTGGTGCACTTAAGGTCTTGCCTACATTATTAATTTTGTTAGCAGCATAATCAGTCTCCAGTTTGAAGTAGTAGCCTAATACCAGTACTGAAGTAATACCTTATTGTAGCACAACCTATAAAATAAATAAATTTGGTTTGTGTGTACTGTATGTAACTATAAAAAGAAGAACGAAAAGGTAATACATTCTGGCTCTTTTGTGTTATGCTTTGAAGTAAAAGCTTAGCTGGTGAAAGAATCATTTTCATCCAGCAAAGCATTGTGGGATCTTTGGCATATAAATGTAGCCAAATTAATGAATAAATAACCGTGCACTTGCATTGTGAACATTTCCATGCCATACTGGGTGCTAAATAATCAGTGTTGAGCCTTGTCCTTGTTTGAGGCCATGTGTGTTTACAAGGCTTGAAGGACATAGCGTATAAAATTAGCATTAGCAATTAGCATATGGCAGCATTCAGTGGTGGGTAGGCCTTCCCTCTGGAAGCCGTCTTTACTGAGCAAAAACAATAAGCTATCTTTTGTATATTTGCCAAATTACTTGAACATGTAGGAGATGCTGGTAGCCAAAATTGAGAGAAAATTGAGAGTTGAATTTAGGGACTTGCAGTCTCTATATGCAAACTACATCACCATGGCTCAGGGGTGAAAGGGGTCACCATGACAACATCAGGGCCCCCCATCTAGATCTAACTGCAACCTGGTTGTATAATTTGTTTGTAAGATAAAAAAAAAACTGTTGCAACATAGAAACATTTATACATCATGCAACAAAAAGACAAGAATATGAAACAACAGGAGATAATTTTGTTGTTGTTTTTTTTCCAGAGAGGGGTTGGGGCTAGGGGTTGTGGTTTTGCCTTTCCATTGAAATTTTGTTTGTTTGTTTCAGGAAGCTTGCCTTTTATCACAATTGTGTAAAACCATCGAATCCCCAATTTCTCAATGTTTTATGTGTTTCTCCCTCAGGAGTTACCCTCTTCTGCGTACATTCATGTATGCATGTATGTAACTGTGCATTTGTATCGTGTGAAATGCATATATATGTATACATCCTGCTTGAACTCATGTAATGTTGTGATGGCGCAGTACCAGTTATTGAAGGTTGATGTATTGATAAGAATAGGGTGGGCCTACTTATTAAAGAGGTTTGGACCACTCACAGGGAGGTCTCTTTCAATTCCAGATTGTAACGTACTCAGAAACATCCTTCATTAGTTATAAGCCAGCATAGCCTCTATGTGCGAGAGCAAGAGGCCAGTTGTTGTAGAAATGTTGCAGGAATGGACAGTGCGTGCATGGCTGGCTACACAATCTTACAGTGCCACCAGGGGTTCCTAGCATGATCCCGCACCCTAACCCTGCTGCTCTATTGATATTCATTTTACACAGACACACACCCAGTAATGACCTCATAGAGGATGGTCAAACCCACAGAAAGAGCTAACATCTCATAATGCGAGGAATAACTGACATATTGTTTGGAAAATCCTTTACAGAAGACAGCAGCACTTAGGAGCACCTAGAACACCCAAAAATAATCATTTTATTGCCCTTTATTCTTCAGACTAGTCCTGCATGTGTTCCTTCTTTTTTTTCTTTGGAAAATATCCCTGAGAATTTATAGACCACTTCAATATTTTAAATAGGAATGAGGTAGGAGTGCTTGCCTCACTATTTCAGCCCAGCTTTAATATCCTCATAAATCAAAGGTGTTATATACCCACGCTGAGCATCAACCGTATGAGTACCACTATTCTAATCTTTTCCCCCCGTGTTTAGGCCTCTTTCTATGTCTCCCACCCATTATCTTTGCCCCCTTGTCCTCTTGATCCTGTAGTAATGGCTTCTCTTTTTGATGTTAGTGGGTATTTTTTTCCTGTGTACTCCATTTTGAATTGTAATCTAGTTTGTATAAGAAATGGTGCGCATGTAAATAAAGCTTGGTTGAGCTGTATGTGCATGAATCATGTTCTTTTCAAAAACAGATACAAGTAGCCTATCTTAAAGTAATTTTAATGCTTTTGTTAATAAGGAAAGCAAAAAGATAGCTGGATCAGGTATGCTGATCTGAAAATAAATCAGAGTGAAAGCAGATCGCCAGATTACTGACCACTGCTGTGGAAAAATGCAATAAGCCATGAGAGGCTGTGTTACAATGATTTTATCACAGTTACGTAGTGTTAAACACAATGCAAAGTACACAAAACAGTCCAAATGTTTTGAAAGAACAGTCCAACAGTTTGTAGACAACTGCTTATCCAACTTTTCTTTTAAAATCAAGGGTAATAATGAAGAGGTTTTTGTGTATTTTGCTGGAGTAAAAGTCTATAGATTTACACATTTGGCAGATGTCCTTACCCAGATCAACTTACAGTTTATCTTTTTACAGAATTTGGTGAATATAGTGTTGGGTGTCTTGCCCAAGAACTCTGATTGTGTGTCTTGTGTGTGCAAGCAGAGAACTGAATCCCACTCTGTTTTGTGGAGGGTCGTGAAATTAACCACTATGCCACCATGCTTGGCTTTGGATATGGTGACCTGGCTAATTTTTGGCTCCTCAACCGCATCACCTTCTATTGGTAATGCTTTTATGCTTTTAAGAACAGAACAACCAGCAAACAAATGATGCGGAATGTCCCTGTTTCCCAGAGCCACAAGCGATGCTTGGAATTCACCAACTCTTCCGACACAGACAGACACACAGAGGTGTGTCCAGAGGTCAAGAGCTGTTACACAACTCCAAGGGTAATATTTGTTGTAACAATACTGTAGAAAAAAAGAGCTTGTGTGTGTTTTAAGGTTTAAAGGCATATACTACATACTGACTTTGACAACTGTGGTTGTGAGACTATATGTTAAAGGTGACACACATGCTGAAGGTATCAGTGCATATTACTGATCCAACAGTCTCAGACCTGTACTGTGATTTTTATAAACCTTTTGGATATTTGGAGAGTTCAGAAAAGAAGGCGTTCCCTTCAGATGACTCTCTGAATTATGTATTTAAATGAGAAACATGAATGGCGCCTCTGTCCACTGACAACCAGAATCAAAGCAGTGTAACTGGTTCAAAAAAGAAATGTTTGTTTCTTTTTCAAAGTAAAAGATAAAATTCCCCAAGAATCCAGTTGGTAATATTATTGCCAAATGGTCATAACAGAGAGCTGTTTCTTATCTGCAGCACAGAGGTGTAAAACTCACAATACATTTAATATTTTATGCAAATGTACAGAAATGTAAAGAGATATGTGTCTTTGTGTTTTTGCGTGTTTGTTGGTTCATGTGTCTTGACCTCTGTAACTATGAAGTCATCAATGCCTTGGTCTGATTGGCTAGAGCAGTGCAAGGAAGGATCAGTGACACAGGAGATTTGAGAACTGGGTTGCAGTGTAGTGATGTCATTGCTGAAAGGAGGCTTTGTGTGACCCACAGAAAGAAAGACAGAGAGAGAGAGACAGATATGTGTGATCTCAGGTTCACTGTAGCTCTAGTGTCCATTAGGCAGTAGAATACAATCTGTCTCTCAGCAGTGTGAGGGACTGCACTCTCAGTTCTGTTACTGGAAACAACATTAAGCTTTACTGAGGAGGGCACATGTGCAGTACAAAGGCAAACACATGAACACTACTGGACTAGGTGAAGGCAGTAACATCAAACAAAATTAATGGAAATCTAGTCTTTCTCTTACATTTTTTTGTCTTTCTTGTCTGTCTTTTCTTCAAAAAAGTTTTACATCACTACCTAAACTGAGATTTTACCTGATCCATAGGGTGCTACCAAAAGACCGCATTAATGGCTAGTATAGAATAGAATTATAGAATTATACTGAAGACACAATCATGCCACACTGTAGCTCTCAACTTCACTCCCTTTACACGACACCATCTCACTTTCTGAAGGATTTATAAAGAGAACCGTGTTGGACAGAAGAGAAAAAAGGTGTGATTTACAACACTAAAAACAGTACCTGTTTTCAAAAGTCATCTAATTACAGTTAAAAAGCAAACTGTGCATGTGTGCATCAGTATGTGGGAGAGTGAGAGCAAACGGGTGGGAGAAGGATGAATAATTTTTTATGCATATCGACATTAGCCCACTCACTTCAACCTTCTGTACTGTGAAGAAACAACTCACTACTCTAAGACGTGCGTTTGGTCATGTTATGTTTCTGATTGAGTCATTAAACCTGTTGCTTGACTCTTTCAGTGGCATACTTTTACAGTGATCCAAAGCAAAATCCTTTCTTTCTTTCTTCATATATTGTATTCTATGTATCATGTCAAATGTATCTTTTTGAATTGCTGCTAATGCAATGTCATTGGACGGCTCAGCTAATCCCTAAAGAAGCTAATTATCACTCTTGCAATGGAAAGGGTGCACTGAGAGTGGGAATTAGGCTGGAAGTTCAGTATTTTGGTTCTATAGATACATTTTGCAATTGTATAATATCTTCGAGTATATTAGGGAAATTTTGACACTGATCAATTTTTATCAAAACTGTTTGTTTGTTGGAACATGAAAAGAACAAAAGTGATTGCTCAGAATGTTCACAGAGCATGAAATAACCTTCAGTGGTTAAAAGCTCGTCTGTATATTGAAATATGAGTATTGCAAATGTTGATTTCACATTAATGATAAAAAATGACATATTGCACAGTCCTTTGTGACTGCTGATACCATAACGATCATCCCACACCACACACATGCCGAGCCCTCTCTGTCTCGAATATATATATACACACACAGGGCACCATCAACCACATACAGTGCTGCCACAATTTCTGATGTCGACAATACTTTTACTCCCCGAAACATGGACTCAGCACTGTATGTGCTTGTATCTGTAGCTCTGTATGTGCTTGTATCAGTGAGCATAGAATTGTACAGAGAACAAAGAGCTTATGCATGGTCCTTATATTACCCCACTAATCAATAATAAAATGAGCACACAAATCATCTGTTAGATTGATCTGTCACTGATACTTCATTCTCCTATTGATTATTCTCTCCTGCATGCTAAACAGTGCATACACGTGTCGTAACCACATTCATCTCAGTGTGTGTTGGGACAACCTGTTCTCTTCCTGGGTGGGTGGGGGTGAAACTGTTTAACCAGAAACAGTGAAAGATTTGTATTATTGCCTTTTTATTAATAGTGAATAAGACTATGTTTAGACTTATCTGTTTAAGTACCTGTTATCAGCCTTATCTGGGACCGGCCCTTTCCATTAGACAGTGCTTTGGCTGTACCTTCATTACATAATTCATAATTCACAGCCCCAGTAATGAAAATGATTTAAATAAAACACTGAAATATTTAACGTGTTAGTCGGCCAAAAATCATATTTACATAAAAGCAAGATGAGGCAAGTGTGTGGTGATTCAGACATACAGTTTGCACATTTCTATATGATATGTCTCCATTACTTGTTAAAGTTTCCATCACTTCCATTTCCTTAATAAAATAGCAATTTAACAGTTTTATTACAGTTTTATGCATTTTTTCTTGTTAGTTTAGTCATATCCAATTCTGCTCTCTAGCTAGGACACCAAACACAGGTGCAGAGATTGTGAAGGTTTCTTAGAGTCACCACCAGCATGCCAACCACCATGTTTTTCAAATCGCACTAATGCAGTGCCCTGAGACAAGTCAATGTGCTTGAAGGAGAATCATAACTGCCATTATCTTTGCTAATGGACACCTGCACTGGCCAGCATGGAGGGAGGTGGGAGAACCATCCTACGCACCAAGAGAGAGCGAGGCCAACTGTGTTCTCTTGGATGTCTGGCCACAGATGACGATGGCATCGACAATGATAAACCCAGTGCTTAGACAGTTACGCCACTCAGGAGCCCCAGATTTATCATGCTTTTAGTGTTACATTATTAAAGCAGGAACATAACATGGCTGAATGAGACCACATCAAAAACAAATCTTTTAGCTTCTTCTTGATTTGTTTTTGATGTGATACCATGTAGCCTGTACTATAACTTAACAGCTAACTTTCATTGGCAGGATGTCTTAGTCAGTGGTGGAATGTAACAAAGTATTTGTACTTCGTAACTGTACTTAAGTACATTTTTATGTATTTGTAAAAATAATAATGCATACTTTTTATTTTACTCCATGACATTTTGCGGCAATTATCTGTACTTTCTACTCCACTACATTTCTACAATTTATGGCGTTAGTCATTACATTTTATGTAAAGTTTCCTCAAAATGTTGCATGAAAAAATAGTTAGCCTATTTAGTTCTGGCATTGTTTGCCATTTCCTACCAATCAGGTGGCTTTATTTGCTCCAATGATGGCAGAGCATGCGTCAATTAGCAGCATGAGCTGGTAGACTGTTCTGATTTCAAGAAGACAAGACATTCAGCATGGACCCAGAGCCAACATTGACTGAGAGTGAGCATGAACCCTGCAGCTCTGAATCAGAAATCCTTGGCTATATTTAAGAAAGTTATTTGAGTTCAAAGGAGCAAAGAATGAGTTCTTTGCGTTTTCAGTGTATCTCATGCCTGCCTCAACCCAAAATTGTTGGTGTTTAAAAACTCCCCTTCAAACTTTTACTGCTCTTAACAGATGTGTTGAATAGTTTTGCAAGTCCATAAATGATTTAAAGATTTATCATGTCCTGATTGATTTATCTTAATGGTATATTAGTGCGTAATACCTAGTAGATAACTTGTCATCCACATAATTCTAAGTTAGGGTACACA
>JBBPCY010000156.1:16757331-16768268 GCA_037974405.1 Brachyalestes nurse | reverse complement strand
GTGTATCTGTCTCCTCTGCTGCTGTGTCTCTCGCCTTGTTGTGGCTGTGTTTACCTTTCCCTCGGTACCGCCCCTTTTATGAAGGGACTACAATAATTCGTTAAGTCACGGAACGCGTGTCAGCGTCAGCCAATCAGAGGCAGAGACTGCATTGCGTACAAGCGCGCACAGAGAGAGGAAAAAACTCCCGACTAGTCAACTTCTATCAGGCAGAGTCGACTAGGGCCTCTTTTGAGTTAATACCCATATATATATGGGTAAGAAATAAATAAGCAAAAACAAGAAGCATAGTTAGTCACCAAGGTGTTCGTTGAAGAGGTGAGTCTGCAGAGTTAGGGTTAGGGTTTAGGTTGGGGTTAGGGTTAGGGTTACAGATCTGATCAGTACTAAAAACAATCTAATATATAGGGAAAATGTAGATATGGCCACAACTGCAAAGATTTGTAAAAAGACAACAACACTTTCTTACACTGCCATGTACAAATATCCAGTCAATATCCAGAGTCAATCACCAGTATGTCATCATTGCATCATTATCAAAGCCACTGTGTGAGAGAAGAAAAGGGCAGCAACCCGAGCAGTCAGCTGCTTGCTCTTGCTCTCTGTGAGCATGCTGGACAGCAGGAAAGGCTCAATTAAAAGCAAACCCAAAAGCTACACCACTGTTATGTATAACCCTGTTAAATCCTTGTTAAAACCATATTTCTCCTGTCAGAGAGCAAGAGAGGAAAGAGAATTAAAATATCTAACAGAATTACTCAGAGGCCCAAAAACGGTTAAATCAATTTACCTAGTGTGCCTATGGGTGCAGTTTTATACAGATTCTCATTCTGGTGATTAAAGCAAGAACTAAATATGTGAGCATTCACCTTTAGAAGAAGGCAGCACACGGAAATTAATTATGCTTTATTCACAGCGACATCCCCTCGGGGTGTCTTACTATGTTCTTTAACACCTCCATCATTAGTGTGTTTGTGTATTTGTCAATACTGGTTTCTTTATCATGCAGTGAGGGAGTATGTATCCAAAGACTGCTCACAAGGAACTGGTTACCAAGGAGACAGACCATCACGAAAGACAACGGACCTTCCAAAACAAACCAATTTACTTCAATGATTTAAAGACCTGAGTCAGTGTGTGCATGAATGAGTAAAATATTTATAATTGTACAAGGGCATATATAATAGATTTCACCAGATTAATTGTACCCATCTTTTTGCCATGTGTGCTCCTATATGCTGAATGTTTGCCATGCTGGTATGGTAGTTGTCAACTAACCATCCTGGCTACCCTGGCACTATGCTCCCCCTCCCCTAGTGACAATGAAATAGCGGCAACCATCTCTGTGCAGCCATTGGCCGTTGAGCACCATGGGTAATGATTCCTGATTGGCCAAGCCCTCCAGCTACTCTCAACCAATGAAAATCCCTGTATCCATGAGAATGAAGCTTGCAGAGCTATTTAAAAACCAACTAGATAGGCATAAGATTGCTCATATGTACATTTTACATTGAGCAGAAAGAAGAGAGGTAGAGGTTTAAAAAAAAAAACAGGGATTTATATATGGTCCAGTGGACAATCCAGTCAGTCTTGGTGGTTAAAAAGCCGTTACACTTGTGCTGTAGTACGAAGAGGGACAGAGTGAACGCACTTCTGTACGCTTCATCCTGGTCCCTCTTTGGACCTTTCCATTTGTATGGATTTGTTTATGAACATTGACAAATGTGCTGTGTGTGGTAACATGGCTTCTCTGATGAGAAGTTTTACAGTGGGCACCAGATGGACGGTGAAATCAGGTGGACAGATTCTAAAGACTTTACTGCTGCGTCAGAGACAGAGGACACCAGACACAGATCAGTGAGAGAGGACGATGGTAAGAAAAAAAAACTAACAGAGTATTCTCTGAATGGGACTACGTACACAGGACGTAACACGGACACCATTTTGTGTATATCCTGTTTTTAAAAGTGCGTCACAGCTGCAAAAATGGTGGCCGTAATAAGATGATTTGCATCATACTACGTATGATTCGTATATGCCTGCAATACAAATGTGTTGATTTAAAATAAATAAATATTTCTGCTGTATCAACTCACCTTGCTCCTGTGTTGTGACTTATATTTCAGTCTGATGTCAAACTGCGATGAACCTTAGACATGTTGTACATGAAAAATTCAAGCAGCATCACATTGTCCCTACATCTGAACTATAAATCTGGTCTTTAAAAAGTAGTTTGTGAGAAATAACATGATGCTTTACGCTGTGCAAATAGGTAAATATGAATAGTTAATAATTTGCAAATTAGGACATTTCATTTGTTACTGCTTCTTAATAAAACAGTGTATGTTCAAATTTGATCAAATTTAATAATAATTCTGTGAGTAACTCAACAACTCAAAGTGAGTCCTGAAGTTGAGTAAACATGGTATTTTTTGGGACTATTTGTGGGAAACCCATCTCTTTCTCTCTCTCTCCCCCTCCTTCTGTGTATGTGTGTGTGTGTGTGTGTTCGTGAGTGCATTACAAAATACACAAATATAAAATTTGTAATTAAAATGTAATAATGTGGAATGTCACTAACTGAAATGTATTTAATATTTAGTGGAGAAGCCATTGTTTTGTAATAACAGATTCAAGATGCTTCCTGTAAGAAGAAACTAATCACCTGCAGTGCTCAGATGTGATGCTTTCACTTCACTGTTGATATAGTCTTTTTTGTCAGGTGATGAACAATGCCATTTTTCCTCGAAACATGGTGTGTAGTATGACAGCCAGAAAGTTCAGTTTTGGTCTTGTCTGAGCAGACTACAGTCTCTCAATATTCCATAGGCTTGTCCACATACAATTGGGTTGCAAAGGTTTTGGTAAAACTTTTTGCCTTTACCCATCATGAGATATTTTTTGTGTGACACCTTAGTAACAATAAAACCTTTTTACATCAGTGTGCACTAAACCAGCTGATATTAATCTGAATGATTAGAGGCAGAATTACTTTCTAACTACATACAGATTTCACCTGGTTCCCAGCTGTCTGGTCATTGGAAATAAATGTACTATGAATCTGTCCATGAAACCTTGTGTGTGATGTAAGAGGTTGCTTAATAAAATGTATTCCAACATGAAATATATCTATTAGTTTCAGTCTGCCTCATGCAACTTCCAACACCACACAAATGTAATGGATGGGTGATATATAAGTACATATAAGAGCCGTCTATATACTTTGAGCGAGTTCAGCAGCAGCGCGTGCCCCTCTACAGTACCGTGACCATAGAGACTGGTGATGACGTAGTGCGGCGCGTGCACGCCACGGAGTTGCTAGGTAGTTTGTGTAGACCGCGAAAGGAAGTCGGGAACAGCTTTCATAAAGGTAAATTATTTTAAACCGGTACCATTTATTTGACCGTTAGAAACTGTTCTATGGCCCATTAAATGTTGTTTTTCAGTGAAAACAATGCGAAGTAGGTTTTAGTGAAGTTAATCTAAACGCATCAGCTTGCCACACAGCTGCTGCCTGACAAGTTTGTGCTCCAAATAAATAAATGATCATTGTAGCTGCTCTCAAGTATACGTTGTTCTAAATTAAAATTGGTGCATGTGGATATAACTTGTACGTTTTTAGTCTGGTTCATGTTTTAGTCTGGTTCTCACGCGCTTGTCGATGTTATTTACTGTTTTTTTCGTCCTGTTGTACTTGAATGCCTTCAACCGCTACATGCGTTGCCACGGTAACAGCGCGTGCGCGCGCAAGGCGGTCGCGCGCATTACACTTGAAGCTCCTTCTTTTCAACCATCTAGCTAGCTTGTTTTAATTTATTCTGCATGGACGGCGTGTCTCACCTTGCATCCTGCAGAAGTTGTTTTATGACGTGTTAGTTAGACCCTAGATGTAATAACACTTCACCATCCTCTTCCAAAGCTCCTGTAAACGGCTAACTCAAGTGTGTTCCTCTAATCCGCACCTACTACACAAGAAGTTAAAACAAGGTGTTTGGCTACTTTGGATCAGTTTAATTCATTTAATGTGGCTTACTTCTGTAGCTAACTGCAGTGGTGATAATCATCTCAAGAAGTTTCCCCAAGACCTCATTTTCATCACGTTCAGATTTTTCTTCTGACAAGGAATTACTACTACTGATGAATTGAAATATGTCTGCTAACATTTAATGAATCCCTGTATAACTGAATCAAGTGTTTTCTTCACATCTCACACAGGAAAAATAAACCGCAGTATGTTTTATTCATGTTATTGTGTTGTTCTTAGATTCAGGTGTGGGTAAAGTTATAACCTGACACAGCAGATCAGCTAAAGTTGCACATTTTCTATCTCTCCCTTTGTTTTCATATTAGATATGCAGAACGTTTAATCTGTTATATCTTGGTCCTTACCCTAGCGCCAGTTTAGCTCTACAGACTACATATGGCCTCAGTAGAGCGCAAGCAGGATAAGCAGAAGCCCTTCTACCTAAGCCATGGTGCTAGGAGACAGACCAGTGCAGAGATTGTGACAGAGGCCCGACGCTCTCTCAGGATCCTCAGCACGCAGAGGCCCTTCACCCCACGGGATGAGCTCCGGCACCTCTTTGGAGACACTTCGGCCCGCGCGCCTGACAGAAGACCACCTTCATCATTCAGGTTATTGGGGAAAATCTAAAAAAAACAGAATGTTAGACAGCTATGAGTTGTGTTTTTGAGATATGCTTTGAGTCTCATTGTCATTCTATATTTACAAGTATACTGTAAGAGTGAGAAAATATTTTTACACTTTTTACAAATAATGATTAGTACACCTCTCAGCTTACACACATAATGTAAGTAACAATCAAGGTCATTTATTATGATTTTGTACTGAATATGAAAAAGCTTTTTATTCCCCACAAACATAGCAATGCATATTTTTGTTTATTTACAGTCTCCATGCTCAGAATTTTGAGGCCACTGATTCTAGACCAAGTTCTGGAACCCGTCTGTCTCCTCTGGAACATGTAAGGTGTTTTTTTTAATTATTTACATCAAGAAAATGAGATCTCATTGTGGAAGTGACATCTAGCACAAATTTTTAAGCAGAAGCCCAGGTTGCTTCTTTCCCTGGATGACAACTACAGTGAGGGGGAAACAGCTGTACCCAAGCCTCCAGTTGATTGTCTTGACAGGAGAGGCTCAAGAGGGTTTCGGCCCAGAGCAAGATCACTCACCAGATTGCCTCCTATGTCTCAACATTCAAAAGGTAATAGTAAGGGAAGCATTGGCAAAATTAAACATATTGCGTCCTTGTTGTTATAGGGTTTTTTTTTTGCCATTTATCAGTCTGCACTCTCAAATGAATAATCATTTTTGAAGGGGACACATTTTATAAGGAGGCACAACAGAAAAATAAAAGTCAAAAGTTTGAGAAAGTAGTGGAAAAGACAGGTGGTGGTAGACAGTTAAAATGGGGAAAATAAAGGAGACATATGAGGAGTGGCCTGGAATTTGGAAAGAATATCTGAGGTTCAGTATGGCCTGTTAAAAAATAGGAATGTGGAGAGAAATGAAGAAAACATTGATGGAGAATGAAAGAAATGTAGAGGAATGGTAAGAGTTCTCCTGAATGAGAGATTTTATTGTTGGCAATGGAACAGCACTTTTGTGTTATTCATTCACATCTCACTATTCATGTTTCAGTACATTTTAAAGGCAGACTGAATCCCTGTTTAGAGTAACCTTGTCCCTGTCCCCATCTCCCTGCTCTTTAAAGACACTCTGACTGCTGTTTAAGCTCTACACTGTCTGAATAGACAGTTTAGGTTATAAACAAATTTACAACCATAGCATGAAACATTACCCACCCAGCCTATATGTGTACACATTTCCGTGTGTGTGTCTCCACATGGTAGCTTTTAAATCTGAGATACACCCTCACACACTATACAAAGTAATGAGAAATTAAGGTGAAGAAATAGAAATATATTTCACAGGGTGGTCTGTATTTACTGCATCTTTATTGTTGTTCAGATATGTTCAATCAGGTTTTATCTAAACACTCATCATGAAGCTTTCTTATTGGCTAAACATATGCATGTGTGTCTGTTTTCTTATAGTACTCCAAAATGAGGACTGTCATGAACCCCAAAAAATAAGCAAGGAGCCAACCCAGCAAACAAACAGAGCAAATCTCCAGCATTTCAGTGCCGCAGTAAAAAGAACAAAGACACCTCCCGGAACCCGAGAGCCACCTACCAAACACAAGTATGCATTTGATCCTCTGTGACATTCTTATCTCCTGTCATTATTTGAGTATATATGTATACCAAGTAAGAGTGCTTTCCATATTGAGAAAACATGGATTATAGATACATTAGGTGCCACGAATCTTTAGTGCAGATAACAGCAACCTTGAGGCCTGAGACATTGTTAAACTCTCAGGACTGTGACCAAGAGGAGCAGTAAAATCTTTTTATAGTCATTAGATCCTTCTGCCCAGACTCTACCTTACAAACCAATTTTGTTTATGTGTTTGTTTATGAGCTGTACTGGTAAAAAAAAAAAAAAAAAGATTTAAGGGCTATGCTGCTAGGGCTAGTCCTTGTCGATGAATTTAAATTTGCAGGGAATCACCTGGGAATGACCTGGTCCAGGAAAGTACATATCTGCAAAAAAACACAAAATTGCTATTCTGCTAAACAGTCCGTTCTAAAATTCTTTACACAGAAACCACACAGTATCCTGAAACAATATACAGTCTGCACTCATGTGGGGGATTTGCTTTGCAGAGCCAAAGCCTAGTAGCTACTCGGACGGAGTACTGATTTAATTATGGAGGGAAGTGCAAGCAGCCAGACATGTGTTTACTTTTCTGTGGAAAGTGTTTCAAAATTGCTGTACAAAGCTGCAAGGCCTGTAGCTCAAACAGATATGTAGAACAGGGTCAAACTAACTTTCACTCTTGTAGCCTACTGGTCATTCGTAGCTAAAATTAGCATATTAGACTCAAAGGTTCACAGCAAGAAGAAGGCGCAATAGCCAAATTTGTACATGAAGCAAGTTATGACTTCAGGCAAACTTTTACATTCTCTTTTAGAGTCTCTCTAGGACTCTCCAGCACCCGGACACACACACATACAGATGCAATCCCAAACCTCTATGTCTCTCTCTCCCTCTCTCTGATACAGTTGATAATGGAGCAGTATTAGATTATGAGGGCAGTTTGTGGCTGGCTGGCAGGCTGCACTGATGACCGCCACTGTAGCTTCACTCAAGACTCTCACGATGAGATCACGTCTCAGACCAAAAAAAGCCCATCAACAAAGAGGCATTATCAAGTCATTACCAGGGCAAAACACAATCAATGTCCCAAATATGCCCGGCTGTACCATAAAAACATATCCGCAACCCATCAGCACTGCCCATGTCATTCTGTACTTGCAGCAAATTTTGGTGAATAGTTTTTTTTTAGTGTAAAAAACGCATATATTTACACTACTGCAACATTTGAATGCAAGCAATGAAATGCCGTTAGCAGCTGTAGGCCAGCTACATTAACAGATACATATATTTTTAAGATAAGACTCACCATGACATTGCATGAACTTGGACGCAAGCATGCAGACCTGTGGTTTCCTGTCTGTTGTATGCTCACTTTTACCCTGACCAACCTGCAAGCATTCACGTCATGGAAACTGTTTGTTTCATGCTGATTACAGATTTTGAATCTGTACTGTTAGGAGTTCAGGTCTAAAACAGAACTGCACCAATTTGGACATGGACATGTTTTAGCTCTGAGACACTGGACATTGCAACAGGGACACCTTGTGGCAGGCTTAGGAACATTCAGTGTTTTCTGCTTAGAGATACGGAATGAAGTATGTGCACTCAAATACACAATTTAAAGGCTGTTCCCTCTGTTAGAGCATTACATGCATCTCTGTAGTTAAGATCTAAGCACCATGCTTTAGTGTTACTTTTTCCATCTTGCTTCCTTTTTGTTTTCAACATATATATGTATATTTATACGTGTGTGTGTGTGTGTGTGTGTGTGTGTGTGTGTGTGTGTGTGTGTGTTTGCACGCAATCAGTGGGATATTACAGTCCAGCAGAGCTGACTCTCATACAAAGGAAACAAAGACAGGTTTGTTTTTGGAGTCATTTGAATATCAATATGAGCTACTCATTAATTCCAGTGCACGATTTAGAATCATTAATACATCTTGCATTAATTTGATCCAAAACAGCATCAGCTTGTGGAATCTTTCCTGCTTGTAGACACTGCTTCCTGCATGGCGCGTCTGATGCAAATATTCAGTCACAGAAGTTTCTGTATAGAGTACAGGCTAATCAAAGGATGTGTAGGCGCAACACATTGACCTTTTCATACTGTGTTGAACATCCTGTATTTATATACTAATGGTTGAAAGAGTGAGAACCACTGCAGTGAGTAGGTGTGCAGCATTGATGTTCTAACCAATGTTCATTGTACATGCCCATGTTTGTGTGTGGGCTTGTGTGCATGCATGCATGCATGTGTTTGGTTCCTTCCCTGTCACACTGATGCAGAGGCTGAGTATGGACACGGAGACGCAAAAGGAAGTGAGGACACTGATGAATCTGTGTTCTGGAACTCAGAGGTGCTTCCTTTTCTCCAGGTGTTCGAGACTGTTACACCAGGTGATGATACTTTTCTTTTCAGTCAACTTACAGTGTTTGTGTAGGTTTATGTACCAAAAGCACTCATAATTAATTCCCTTAATTCTAATTCACAACAACACTTTATGCCTTGGAATTAAAAAGCCTGTAAATATTCTCTGTTCTGATTGGCTGTCCTATATTTCACCTTGCGTAAAAAGCAGTTCAGTTGTAACTTCAGCATAACTGAGAAGGCTAAACTGTTGTAGGTTAATATGTATAAATGTAACATTACAAAAACTTTACAAAAAAAGAATTTCAAAATGGACTGCTTTTGCGGCATAGTATTTATATACAAATTATCTGGAGAGATGACTGAATGGTACGTTTAGAAAGTTTAATGATTATTACATGCTATATCAAAATCTTAAATTTTTTTTAAGCTAGGAAAATGTCAATGACAGTGGCCCTTTAATATTAACGTTTGAACTGAAGCACACAGGGCCTAGATTTTGAAGAGCATTGTTACTAATGGAGAACTGTTTATATTATAATTTTGACGACACTCATTTATCTTGATATCGTTTCTTGCTACAAATGTAAACAAAAAATCTTGGAGACAGTATGATTTACCTTTTTATTATTTAGTAAAATCTAACATGTCAAGGAGTGGTATAGATCAGGAGGCAGTTGATGTGTTGGAAGTTTAAGGTCCTGAGGATCTCTGGGGTCCAAGGTAAGGTCATGGGTGCTCAACGCTCACTGTTGAACGCGGGGAACGAAAATTAGCCTCTCTGGTCATGAACAACAGAAGATCTAGTGTAACGCAAATTGCTGAAAAAGATTATGCTGGCTATGATAGAAATGTGTCAGAATACACAGTGCAGAGTGCCCATGCTGGCCCCTATTTATCACCAAAAGCATCTGCAATGGCCGTGTGAACATTAGGACTGGACCATAGAACAATGGAAGAAAGTGGCTTTGCCTGATGAATCATTCTTTTACATCATGTGGACGGCCGGGTGCGTGTGCAACACTTACCTGGGGAAGAGAATGCACTACCGGTAGCAGGCAAGGTGGTGGAGGCAGTGTGATGCTCTGAGTGATGTTCTACTGGGAAATACTGGGTCCTGGCATTCATGTGGATGTTACTCTTTCACGTACCACCTGCCTAAACATTGTTACGGACCAAGTGACCTCTTTCAACATGATAATGTGTCCTGTATAGGAATGGTTTGAGAAACATGATAAAGAGCTCAAGGTCTTGATTTGACCTTCAATTTCCCCAGATCTCAATCTGTTGGATGTGCTGGACAAAGAAGTCCAGTAGTATGTGTCTGTTTATCATGATTCAAAATAATTGTAGTGGAAGACCCACCTTCTCTTTCCAGATGAAGACTAATGTAGTTTTGAGGTGTGTTAAA
Organism: Brachyalestes nurse; assembly: GCA_037974405.1. Lineage (NCBI taxonomy): Eukaryota > Metazoa > Chordata > Actinopteri > Characiformes > Alestidae > Brachyalestes > Brachyalestes nurse. The sequence goes on along the minus strand of JBBPCY010000156.1, from coordinate 16,758,243 downwards.
TGTTATTTGAGATCCTAACTGAGAATCCTGGCTTAAGGAACATATTCTAGAGAGGACAGGGAGTGTGCGACTGTAAAGAGAAAGAAAACATGACATTTGAGTCCAGTGGAATGAAAAAACACATCTGTGTTGGGTTTGGCATAGCCTTGAACTTTCAAAGGGAGTGGAAGTCGGAAAGGGAGAAAGAACCATGGAATGAAATCTAATGGCAGTAAATATTTAAGCACTTTTAAAATTGAATGGAAATTCATTTGAAAAATAAATATCAAATATTTATCATGCCCAAGTGCCTCTCAGCTCATGCATAATAGAGCACTGATAGGTGCGACAGCATCTTCAGACAGAGCAACATTGCAAAATATGCCAGCCTTCCAGATACAGCCAAGATCTGAATAGAGAAACAACATTTATTTTAACCAAAATAGCTCCGGAAACCTCAGCTTCTGAGCTCTTCCCTTTTCCACTGATCCAACACTTTAAAATAGGAAAGAGTATACATGCCTCATCTGATGTTTTATTCTGTTTGCTGACTCAATGGGCTCAACTTAAATATAGTAGATGTATAAAATAATACTAAATAATACTAAAATAATAAAATAATTTTAATAAAAAGTGCGAATGTATTTCATGCCTGTATATTGTTCAGAAATACCTACAGAAAAGCTGCCTCTAACAGCAACCAATAAAAGATAATAGATATCACAGGTCAAAATCATCAAAGATAAGTTTATTTGGGGTTTGTAGTGTTTTTCATGCTGATTTCAAATCTGTGTTTAATTTTTCCCACACGTACAGTTTTTGTGACATAGCTAGTTATATATTGCATGATAGTTGGTATAATTAGCATATAATAATCAAATGCTAAGCGTTTTTGAAGAAACAGTGGTAGCTGACTGACACTGATCATTATAT
>JBBPCY010000156.1:16733217-16754535 GCA_037974405.1 Brachyalestes nurse | reverse complement strand
TAATCACACTAAATAGTTAAACATTATGATCTTCTGGACCTTTGCTTCTGAAAAAATTTGCTTCTGGTCTATTGTTTTAGCCCGTGTACACAATTGGTTCTAAATAGCCGTTCTCCTAGCGGTAACACTGACAATATTATCAGCTTATTTCACCGCATTCATAAATGTAACAAGACAAACCAGCGCTGCCATGTTCTGAAAGCAGTCCAGCTCACTGCAGGTTCACTGCCGTCACCATCATCCGCTGATGTAGGCCCTGCTGCAAAATGTCTGTAATTTTGGCACATTTGGCAGTGTCTGCCTGAAGTGCCAATTTTTTTTCTCTCACAGTTTCTTTGCGCCCCCCTTACGTTTTCTCTCTCCATCTCCTCCACTGACACTGCACCTGGCTCAGAGCCAAAGGGGGGGTGTTTAAACATATGATTGGGCCAGCCCCGTGTCAGTAAGAAAAGTACCAATTGGCCGCAGATTAGTTTTTCAGGGGCCGGTGATCAGGAAATAAACTCCTGTGCTTACTTTTTTGACGAATGCATTACACAGGGACAGGGACCAAAGTGAAAGTGGTGGTGTTTAAAAAGTTGACTGGGTCAGCCCTGTGTCAGCCGCTGATCTATGGGTCTTATGGGCCGGTCACACCAATGAATAAATAAATTAAGAAACGGTGTTGGCCCAAATAGCAAGTCAGGCCCACCGGGAAAATGCCCACTATGCCAGATGGTCAGTCCGACCCTGGCCACAACATTTAAACCACCAGACTAATATTGTGCAAGTCTCCCTCCAAATCAGCACTGACATATTGAGGCATGGACTCTATAAGACCTTTGGAGGTGTGCTGTGATATCTGACACCAAGATGTTAGCAGAAGATCCTTTGAGTCCTGTTAGTAGTGAGGTGAACCCATAACGGATCATACTAGTTTGTCTAGAACATCCAACAGATGCTTGACTGAATTGAGATCTGAGGAAATTGGAGGACAAGTCAATGCTGTTGCAATGAAGGGGTATACTTGTGCTGCAACAAAGAACAGATAGGTGGTATGTCTCAAAGTACCATCCATATGAATGCCAGGACCCAAGGTTTCCCAGCAGAACATTGCTCAGAGCATCACACACCCTTTGCTGCCTTGCCTGATCCTCTTAATTCACCCTTGTACCTTCTATTCCACAGGTAAGGGACGTATGTGTGTGTGTATGTGTATGTCTGTAACTGATTGGTTTTCAATATTTTGTACTCTGTAGTAATACATGAAATTACAGAAATTGTCTGCTGTTCGAGTTGTGCAATTTAGGCTTAAGTGTAGTGAAGATTCCAAGGACATCTGTAAATGTAAAGTGAACTCCAACGGATATCATATAACAAATCTGATAACAGGAAACGCATTCAAAACTCCCGGTGTAAATGGCCATACGTTTTAGTTGTCATTTGTGTTTAGATCACTCAAGATGCATGTTATTGCCTGGTTTCGAGTCAGAGGCCTTCATGTGTTATGTAATTTGGATAGATTTGCAACATCAGATAATGGTTCTTTAAGTAAATTCCATTCCCTAACATAAAACCACAGAGTCAACATGTGTAAATGTTAACTGTTGAAGAGTTGAAGAATGTGCTCTCAGTACCCCATGTTAGCTCTGTCAGTGGGTGTTGATGTGTGGGATAAATGTCAGAGAAATGTCAGCAGATCTATTTTGGCCATGAGCTCTGGTTCATTGACAAGTGATTTATAGATCTAGAGACCTGTTTGGCTCTGAGACAATGTCTTAAGTCCTTTTAACCACACAGACCACAGCATTTGTAAATCTTTACATATAGCAACGTCATATTTTTCTAATTTTTACCTTTTCTCTCTCACTATTCCAAATCTAGGGGAATTAGTGCCAGAAGAGACTGTTAAGCATCTGTGTGATGCCTGCACTGCTCTTCATGATGTGCTGGCGGAGAAAGGCATGTTGGGAAGGCGGTTTAAGAAAAGGTCTTCTGTTCTCCGAGCACTGTTTAGACTCATAGATTTGGGATCAGACCAGTTCAGCTTGACTCTGGCCAAACTCATTCTGGCAGTGAGTAGGCAATGCAACCTTACTATGCACACAGACACACACACACACACACACACACAGTCTCAGTTAATCTCACTTACAAATTAAAATAGAATTGTTGAATGTGGTATGTAATAAGGTGTGCTTTAGTACAAAATATTCTCAGAAACGTGGTGATACTTTTTTCTTTTAAGTCTTTAAGTGTTGTAGTTGTAAAGATGTCGTTAATGTATGTTAAGCTGTTTGTTAAGCTGGTTGTAAGAGACATTCTTTAATCATGCTTATTCATAGTTACATTGATTGTGGTGTAATTTCAGCTCAGTGTCAGTGGAAACAATTTGCTGAACATTTGCAAGCTCATCTTCAAAATCAGCCGGAGTTCCAGTAATGACATCCTGTTCCAGAACAACACCATTACAGGTGCAACACTGTTACCGTATAACTCATTCACTCTCTAATCAGTCATTAACTTTGCTTCACAATCAGATCATTTTGTGTGTGTGTGTGTGTATGTATGTGTGTGTGTATGTGTGTGTGTGAGTGTGTGTGCACGTGTATTTGTGCATCAGATTCTCTCCTCTCACTGATCCAGTCTGAAGATGTGTGCAGCAGTGGCGAAACTGTGCTGTACACTGTGGGCTCCCTGAAGCTCCTCTCAGGGAACTGCGCCCTTGCCAGGCTGCTCTTGGCTAAAGACTTCATTGGAATCATGCTGCAGCTCGCTCAGAAGCTCATCCAGTTAACTGACCCTAATGCTCCACCTGATACCAGTGACACATTAGCAGGACAGGGCCAACATGCTATAGCAGGACACATACTGGTTCAGGTAGGTCAAAGTGTCAGTATCGTCTCTGTACTGTCACAGTTTTACAACATACATGACAAACCTATGCAAATACACACACACAGGCCTAAAGGTTATATTAAGCAGTACTGTAAATGTTAAAAAAAAACAATCTAGAATCACTGTATCAAGCAATTTTTTGTGGTACTTACCGCCGAATGGCTTAAGCCTCTTACTAAAAAGTACAATGTATGTAATGTATGTTCACTATGCAGCTATTGCTAGAAGTACAGCTAGTCTTAGGACAGTCATAGTACTGTTTCAGTGGTTGCTCACTGTTCCCATTGCAAGTGACTGAACAGGGAGCAGAGATTTGGGCAGTCAGTAAGAGTCTGAGTGAACCCCGCCCAGACGTTTCTTAGAATCTTGCACACTGAGCAAAACTGGACAAAATGAGAGCCTTTCGGAAGGGTGGGCTGTTCAGGGTTCTAATGCAGGATGGACTGTTTTATTCACATTTCCTTGGCTTTTGTTTTTGCTTTCGTTTGGAAAGGTTTCCTTTTTTTCTTGTACATCCATGTTGTGCTTTAGACCTCGCTTCTGACTCGCAGCCTCAGATCAAAATATGCCTTGTTCTATAGGAGCAAGAGGCATAAACTTTGAAATCTGCCTAAATAAACTTCCTGGGCCTAGCACGCATGGTTTGTCAAATGTCACAGGCTCTCATTAACTTGTGGCCAGGCGGAAATAGGGGTATTTTGAGAGTGGAGCACGCCAGGCCAGACGGACATTAGCGGACCCGGGCAACACTCAATCAGTGGGCCAAGCCTTTGGTAAAGAGATTTATGAGGGCGCTTTAAAAACCTTCCGTTCTTTCTCCTTGATTATAAGAGGGGAAGTGTCTGCATGCAACTGTATCCTTGGGGCATTGGTTAGGCTGTGACTAGTTTTTGGACCACTCTCAATTCAGACACACACATATTGCACATATTTTATGTGAATCATGTTTAGTATTAACAATCATTTCACATCATTTGATGACTTATTTCTTAACCCTCTCTAGCTGACTGCAGCTCTGAGAAACATGGCCGATCTGTCAGAGTCCCGCTCCACCTTCTTATCCAACAATGTTTTTCCTACACTGTGTGCGGTTATGGATCATCACCAGGACGACCAGGATATATGCCTTAACGTGGCTAGGATATTTAGGTGAGGGCCATGTTGTGCTCTGACATTCCTCAGGGAATCTGTAATGATAAAGATACGTCTTGTTTGAATGCGTTGTGCCCACTATGCAGCTGTAACATTTTCTGAAGGTAAAGTTTCTGCCCAAGCCTGGATGTTATGTAGTTGAATAAACTGTCCCACTTGTATTGAATTGACCTGAATTGATAACTACCAGTATTTATTTATTTTGAAATTAAATGAACTCACGAATAATCTCATAATGACACGCTTCCATTCCGTTTGATACACTCAATCTGTTCAATGAGTGAGCAATTACAAAGTATTCTTTTGGGCGTACTTACAGATTAATGCCAAGGCGAACCAATGGAATTTGCAAACAATGAAGCCAACATCTATTTTGATTTCTCCTGAAGATTTCACTGAATATTAAATACTGGTATAAAAGGCAGTAACTCCTCTATTATCCCTTTTAGAATGCCTTAGATCTCTGTAAATCTGATTAAGTAACCCATCTTTCCTAGATGAATGATAATAGATTGTATGATGTACAGTGAGAGCATAATTGTGTTATCAAAGAACTGCTTTGTGAAGGTCTAGGTTGACTTACAGAGTCTGGTGTGGATGTTTTGGTTTTGTGTGTGTCCTGTGTCCTGTTTCCAGCAAGCTGTCCTCTTATGCTGGGTGCTGTTATGTGCTAGCTGAGACATCGTGCTGCTACAGGCTATTTTTAGACCTGTTGAGCAAACACAGCAGAAAACAGGTGAGTCTAGTCCAAACATATGTACTTTAAACACTCACCTTTGCTCTGTAAATGTATTTGAAATAGCCCCAGGTAAACGGAGATGTATGTGTATGTGTGCGTGGATGTTTGTTTATACTGCAACACAGTAAGATTAGATTTATTTCCTCAATATAACAAGATCATGTTTTGTTGAAATATCATAAGGAATAAAGATTGATCTAGTGTACAGTCCTACATAGGAACAGTCTGTCCATTTAACTTCCTTATTGGAGAGAACACACTGCTCGCTCTGTCTCCCTCTGAGTAAAAAAGAAGCTGTTTATATAAGGTCAAAATAGGCAATTGAATCCACCTACTTGACCACAGAATATATATGGTGAATTATTAGGTGAGTTGTTTAGTGGGCCTCATATAGACTGTAGACGTTTTGGTTCAGTGCTGTAGCCATCAGTTTGCACTTTATTAGGAAGTTCTTGACATCTTGTGAAACCATGTGATTTTCCACCCTTCTCAATTACTCTTTCAACTGCCATGTACGAAGCACCCACACGTTCCTACCACCCCCTCTGCTTCTCTTCTGTGTCCTCTGTAGGATCTTGTGGTACGTCTCCTGTTCACATTAGGAAATCTGGCAGCCAGGAGTAATGAGGCCAGAGAAAGAGTGTCTAAGGAGGAGGGGGCCATCAACATGCTCTTAGGTCTTTTCCAGAGCTACCAGCAAGCAGCTGTGGCTCCTAAGAACTGTCAGGACTCCCAGAGGTCTCTGCATGAAGAAGAGGATGTCCTGGTGAAACTGATTAGAGTCCTGGCCAACCTGTCCATTCACCCTACACTAGGCATAACACTGGCAGCCAGTACTTTGTGCGTGCAGCTATTGCTGGAAGTGATAGGTAAGAGAGTCACATACACATATATACTGGTATTGAGTTTGCTTGACAGTGTTATGGTAAATGCTTCTTTTTAAAACTGCACAGTTCTCTGATATCCTGTCCCACCTACAGAAATGACTGGCATGCATACACACACAAACCTCATGAAGCACGGCTGATAACAAGAAGTGGCTGACAATGCCAGTGTCATTTCCCAGAGCCTGTTTTGATAAACATGTCCCTGCTGTTTCTTTCATATTTCTTTGAGATGGTGAAACCTTTCTGAGGTTTTCAGGTTTAGACAAAAAAATACTTTCAGTCCTGTGTGGGAGTTTTTGTGCTGGCTGGGGAAAGGTGAAGATGTGGTTATCGTCTCTTCAAAAACTTGTTCAAACTGTTTAAAAAGAAAAGAGGAACTTTTTTTTTTAGCAGTTCCAGTTCATATTTTTTTCTTTTTGTCTTTACAGGCTTAAAACCCAGACAGGAAATGGGAAGCTACATGACTGGCCTTGAATTTAGTAACAGGGCCTACTGGAGATAGAAACTAAGTTCCTTGTCAGCTCAGAAAATAGTATCACAATAAGCAGTGAAATGAAACACATCCTTGCATTTATGCTCAAGTTCAATTAGTCCATTTTGCTTGGAAGCGAAAGCATTGTCTTATGAAGAAAAAAAAAATCTGTCAGATAAATAATTCAATCACTGCATTGAATTAACATGAATAAACTGACAGAGTTTTGTGCATTCACTTAAAGTCACAAGAGGTAGACCAATCATTGTTCAGGAGTGAGAGAGAGAGAAAGAGTGACAGAATGAGAGAGAGAGAAGGAAACAAAGTGACAGTTCTCACACATCTTTGTCTGCTAAGTTAAAATGACTTCCTGTTTTGAAGACAATAAGATCGAAAGATCGAAAATGAGACGGAAAAAGAAACCAAGAACAACAAAAATAGTGAGAAATGTTCTCTGTGCTAAACAGGCCTTCCGAAAGGCACACGCACTTGCAGAGTGACACCAAAACTGACAGTGCAAACCGCAGCTCTGCATTTGAACAGGATCCCACAAAGCTTTCGCATGCATCGTCATATTCCTGTTCACTCAATATCAGATTGATGAGTTGCAAACATGCTTACCAAAAGTTTCCGTATCACCTGAAGAGGAAGATGTTACGGAACCGCAACCAACAGATGTTACCAAATTAGTCAACAATTAATGTTTATGAGTAATTTCAGCTGTTTAAAGAATATCACAAATTTTGTTCCCATCTTATTTAATGACATTTTCATCCTGGCCTAACTCCTTGGTAACTTATGCCCCTGTGTCCCTCAGAGGTCAGATTGGTGGAGGAAAGTACAGAGTTGGTAGTAAACGCCTCAGCCACCATCAACAACCTGTCATATTACCAGGAAGAGAGCTCAGTGATCCGTGCCCAGCACACACACATCTCTGAGTGTAAGAGAATAGAAACAAAATGATTAAGTAAAAATTATGCTTACATTGTCTTATGTCTCCTAATCAATTTCTATTTATGTGTGTGTGTGTGTAGTATTATTGAGGTTGCTTCTAAGCTCTAATATGGATGCTGTGTTAGAGGCCACCCGTGTGTTTGGTAACCTCTCTCAGATCAAAGATGTAAGGCACTTCATCATCAAGAACAAAGGTGAATATCACACAGACCTTTCCTACTTTCCCAGCCAAAGCGTTTGAAGAATGGTGGGACCCTGATGTGAACATTTTGTGTGTGTGTGTGTGTGTGGTCCTCAGTTTGTGATTTTTGCCAATTCCCCAAGGCAAAAATCATTTAACCATTTCCAAACCTGTACTTGTGATAGCTGAGTTTTGTAGTTATCATACCTGATTTGGCTAATCAATACTTACATACAATCATAAAGCATGTGGTGGCTTGAAACATTGAGAAGAAGTAAGGAACCAAAACACACAAATACTACTTCATTGTTTAGTATTTGTTTGCATATGTTTTAATGTTATGTGGTGTTTTTACATACAAAAGCATACTCACTGCCAAGGCAAACTTAAACTATTTGCTGTGGTAGACATTTGCACAGTACTGCATTTTACACATATGACACAGTCATATGCAGTAGATTTTCTAAGTGAAAACAAGTACACAAATTTTAGTACACGGTTGATTTATTTGCTGAGTTTATCTACATAACCAAAGGTGCATGTTTGTGTCTCAGTGCACCAGTTTGTGGTGACCCTGCTGGACTCCAAGAACCCTGAAGTGTGTTTCTCAGCATGTGGAGTGCTCATGAACCTTTCTGTGGATCAAGAAAACAGAACCATACTAAGCAAAGAGGGAGCCATACACAAGTAACACCTCACATTTGTAGAAGAATTTGATATGAGCAATTGCACTGGTTCTGCATTGCTCATTTTTCCATCTCTTTCTTGTTTTCTCTCTGCAGGCTGATCGACTGTCTGCGGGACTTCGGGCCTCAGGACTGGCAGTTAGCTGGTCTAGTGTGTCAAACTCTCTGGAACTGCACTGAAGAGGGAGAGACACAGCACATGCAAGAGCTGCTCGAAATACTTTCTCACTATTCAGGTATACACACACACACACCCCCCCTGTAGAACAGAATGGGGGACTGTTGGATCTGCCGTTTTTGTATTTCTGGCCAAACTGTGAACACATTTTACAACTATATGGGATATTGTTCTAAAACTAATTTGATGAAACTGAATTTGAACAACTTATGCCTCTGTATGGGTCCACTAAATCCAGCATTTCTCAGAATTGTGTCACTGTGTGCTTCACTTCTGTAGGGTCTATAATACAGTGTAACATGAAAATAACAAAATAACATATCTGATTGCACCTATTATGTGAATTATTCTCCATTCTCTGTGTTTCACAGATCCGAAATTTTTGCAGTGGTCTGCTAGTGGTGATATCAGAGAGTACCAGGAGTCATTCTGGGAGGTACACTTCTTGCCTGTTGCTCAGAAGCTGAGGAAACGAATAGAAAGCCAAATGACAGGACTGGAACAAATCAGTGGACCTTCCTGATTAACCTTACACCACATTTGAAGTGTGTGGTGTGTCTATCCAAGTGTGTGACAGAACGAGGAATTTTCCAGGGTATTTACTGACTGCACTTTAACGTTAACAAAATTTTAAATCTGACAACAAAAATGGCAATCTACATTAAATAAAAAGTAACAATAAATAGAATGAGCAAAGCAAACTATACTAAAAATGTAGATAAATCAGTAGCTGCACCTTACCTTGTAGCAGAGGTTGGTGTGCTTACAAACCTCTAAGAAACTAATGTTCATGAGTTCTGGCATATTAAACCACTGCCAGGACACTTATGAATTACCAGAGGACATTAGGCGCTTTAGTGCTTATGCAAAATAAGCATAACTTAAGGTTTAAAGTTACATTTCCAGTAAAAACATAAAACTGCCTCTAGTCACCAGTTTTCAGAAAATGGCTCCTCTACGAAGAGCATTCTACTGGTGTAAATGACACCCAGAACCACAGAAATGACCTCAAAAGCTTTATTAAAGAGATACAATTCCAAGAAAGTTCAGAACAAACACAGAACAGAGTTATAATTTCATGAAACAGTTACATCAAAGTCATATGAAATGGCACTGGCTTCTTCGCTTCCACAACCCTTTAATGCTAACAATAACACTACAATAAACTGTCATGGCTCTGAGCCACTACTCTGAAACTTTTTGGGGCTGAAAATATTTTACTTATCATTGACCCAAACATGATAGGCTTTGAGTTCCCAGTTTGAAAACATTAGCAACATGCTACCTAAATAAATGCGTGTGGACGAAGTCCCAATCCTAACAAAGTGATGTGCATGATCCTCTTCACAGGAGGACAGACCAATTCCTATGTGTGTACTAATTATTATTGCATATATTGTAGCCCATACTGATGGTTTTGGTGATTCAGTGTGGACTGTACTATACTCTAACATTTGTGATTCCGGTCATAATTTTTGCTTATTACATGTGATAAATCACAAATGTTGGGTTATAAAGATGAACATACCTTTATATATTTTGTTTCTGGATGTTAAAGGTAAAGGGCTATTTTTAATTGAAGATGTAGATATTTAGATTGGACTAATTGTACCGAATATGGTTGATTTTGATGTGACCAAAACACGTCAGAGAAAAAATACTTGCTGAAATACAAAAGATACACAGTGATTAAATGTTTTTTTTTATTTTTTATTTAGGTTTTTGTTTATTGAATGTTATCTTATAAAAATGTCAGTAACTGACATCAGTCTCTGAAGATTGATAAAAAACCTCATTGCTTCTTAACATCCATCTCCAAAAGGAAAAGTACCATCCCTCTCTCCTTCTCTCCTCCATTTTGCCACTCTACACCCGAATGTTCCAGCCACCATTAGAATGCAGTACTTGATTGGTTTTAGTAAACAAAAATAGAAGACAGCAGAGAATCTATCCTGCTTAAAACACACACGCACACACTCAACATAACAGAAAAATGCTTAGTTATACTGGTTAAAGGTCTGAAAAACGGAAACAAGCACTGTCTATCTCACGACTGCACAGTCGTAATCGGGAGCCTGGCTTTAAGCGTCAGTGCAGGATGAAGCCCGCTCTAGGCAAACCCACAAAGAGAAAATCCTGCTTACCAAAGAGCACTTAAGATACCTAAAGAGATACATAACAGGAGGTATTTCAATATACTGACAACTCCAAAATAACAAAAACAATAGCTTTCAGGAGTTAAGATGACCATGCGGTAAGGGAAGACAGGTGAGGGGTTGGGGCAGGATCCAGAGTTATAGGAAGCACATCACAAAGGAAGACTGTTTTTTTTTCTCATTGAAATCGCTCATTTGTCACTCAGACAACACAACATGAATTTTGGGAAACGGTCACTAAACCCAAAATGGCTACATTATAGCTGAAGCATATTTTGATAAAAAAAGTGCCTTGATATTTTTTATGCCTGAAATACCAAGAAAAAAGGCTAGGATAACTTTTGTTTTATATATATTTATATATATATATGTATTTTCAAACACACGTTGGTAAGCAGAGACAGAGTGGTGACTTACAGTAAACCAAGACAAGGGCTCAGACAGCTATTTTTTTGAATATCTCTCTCCTCCGTGTGTGCACACTCACACATACATGTTTCACTTCTCACTCCTAGTCGCATTCTCTCCATCACAAACATCCTCAAGTTAGCTTATAAAATGGGTAATGGTTTGGGTGTTTAGAGGCCTGTGCCTCTCAGTTGAGAAAAGCAGCATTAACAGACAGCACATCTGTGTTCGTCTCCGGTGCTGTTTATGACTAGGCACACGTTCATGCAGCTTCAATAATGCTCTTCTCTCCAGTCATCAGCACTACAAATGATATGAAAACAAAACAAAAAAAAACAATGATAGTAAATAGGCATGTTGGTGCAGTCTGTCTGCACTGATACTGGAGTTGTGGTGATTTCTTTTTCCTTTCATCTCACGAAAAAGAAGATATGATTGAGCAGCATCCTAATGCAGATGCATTTGAAAAACTATGAGGAGGGCTGGCCTCCATACGCTTGCAGTCTCAGGCTGTCCCAAAGCGCAGGGGGATAAGCCAACACGCCCCCTCGTGGTAGGCTTTGGCACTGCAGGCCGAGCAGCCACACATTTCAGTCAGCAAGTGCGATCAGACGACTTTTCTTTTTTTTTCTTTTTCTTCCTCTCTTCCAGCATCCAGCATGAAGCTGATCCTCATCATCCTCCACGTTGGGCCTCTTCACCATTCCTTTAATTTTTGTTTTTCCTGTTTTTTTGTTGTTTTTACTTTTATTGAATTGTCCCACGAAAGCAACAACAATGACAGTAAAAATACAAGGACAAACAATAATAGCACTTCATGTCATGTAGCGAGTGATAGCTCTTAGAGCATAGAGCAGTTCTGCCTGCATGCGCGCTTCCATAAGAAGCAAATTAACATGGACCTGTGGAGAAGGGACAGAAAAGGAAGAAGAATATTAAATCACAAAGAAAGTCATTAAACTGGAACACTACATGCATACTACTTATGTATATTATGCTGACCTTCTCAGAGTGCTGGAACTGCCTCCAGAAACTCTCGTACATCCTCTTGGTGGTCTTCTCTGGGCTACATACCATTGTCTTAATGTATACTTTAAAGTTACGGTCCAACAACTCATTGATCTCCCCATAATCATAATCATCATATCTGTCAAGCAAATGTAACAAAGAGAGGGAGATTAGCATGAAATGTGAGATTCTAATCAACATAAAATGAAGGAGTATTAGAGTGCCTGGAGAACTGACCTGATGCCAAACATGCAATGAATGTAGTTCCAGATGGCTCGGCGGAGCATCGAAGTGTCCACGCCCTGGTGCGTGGCCATGGTGTTGTAAGTCAGATTATATGCAATCTGGAACTTTTCATCGAGCAGCTGGCCAACATCCGGATATAGCCGGTTCACCAGGGAGAAGCCATGGTCCTCCCAACTGTAGTCCTGGCAACCACATACAACATCTCGATCAGGCTACCTTTCCATCTCATTAGACAAATGATACCTGATTGAAAGAAGTGTTCACTCGTCATTTTGTCTGTCCTCACTCACCTGAACTCTGAAGGTAGGCACGTGCTCTCCTCTTCTAGAGAAGTCTTGGTAGCCATAGCTGGGGTCCTCAAAGTGCCGTGACACATCTCTGGATGGCATGCACTCCTCGTCCTCTGTGGGTAACACATGCACAAACACGGTCACTTCCCGCAAGGAATGCTTGTTTATCAAGTTAGCAAACCACAGTCCATACGCTTTTACATGTTGGTGACCCTATACTGTAGGATTGTGTGTGCACACAGTAGCTCTTACCGGCTGTGGCCACTAGCATACTCTCAGTCTTCTCCCTCTCAAAGCGTGTGGCCATTTCCTCTTGACTGGCCTCCTCTTCATCACGACACTCCTGCAGCTGTTTCATCCTCTCCATCAGCACTTCAACCTCCCCTGACACTTCTGTCACCTGTACATGCACAAACACACCAGGGTCTCATTCTGTGTTTACGGTGACACACAGACTAATGGGATTCATCTAGAGTTTGCATATTCTTTGCCCCTTACAGCAAATTAGCAGCTACATGACTGTAAAAAAAAGTCTGCATAGAGTATGTATTTGTGAGCACTCACTCTCACCTGGTGGTTTCCCAGCACCTCCTCAAGAGTGCCATTGCCATTGGCGATGTCACACACGCAGTAGCCGCTCAGGGATGGGGGTCTGAAAGTGTGCCCTCCCTCGGTATGGATGTCTGGGGTGATCCCACAGCCGAAGGTGAACGAGGCCAGAGAGTGGTAGTGTGTCAAAAGGACTACAGCATGGATCAGCTCTGCCAAAGACCAGCTATGCTCCTCCGCCTTCAGTAGACTCTGTCAAATTAAGACAACATTAACCACATGCTTATACATTCCAGAAGTGTAATTCAACAGGTCTAGCATCGTAAAATAGTAATTACTACCAGACAGTTATAATAAATGACCACTTTATGTTTGAGGACGGCTTCCAACTATTTTTTATTACCATGAAATGCTTTATCATTACTATGAAAACCTATAAAGGAGATTAAAAGTTAACCAATTGACCTACTTTAAGTGATAAAACTGTTCAAATTATAATGACCTTTTCTGCAAGCAGCTGCTAGTCAATGCTTTTAAAAAACCACAGTGGCCATTTAAAACTCTCATTGAGGTCATTGCTGTTACATAACAGCTGTGGGTGGGAGAGAACTTGTGACTTTGGCGGCATGCGATGTCATACCTCAATGTGCGTTTTGGTGAGAAGCCATGGCCGATGCGCCAAAATCTTGTTAAGTTCCCCTAGAGCCTGCAGCTTCTGTGGGGCTCCTTCAAGACCATTCAGCCACTTGGGGTCCCCCCCAACCTGCAGGAAATCATTTACGTGTAGGTTCACCAAGTATGAACACTGATGTCTGGCTGCAGCCTAAAGGAAATGAACAAGTGAGAGAAAACAGAGACACATTCAGACATTCTGTTGCAGCAGTTGTTGTTTATGCATGACAGTTTAGAAACAAATGCTGGCTCCAAATGCTGTCTGCCCTACCATTATGCCAATGTAATGCCTATAGTGCAGGGACAAAGGTCCATCCATCTGCAGCAGGTAATGCTGCGTCCTCAGGAAACTCTCGAGATACTGAGGATGGAAGCCAATCACCAGAGAGATGTTATCAAGGCGACCGAGGGAAAAGGCCTCCTCAAATATGGACTGCGTTCTGGCATCCACTTTGCTGACTTGAAGGATCTGAAACAAGTAACAGACTTTTGAGTTTTGCCTACTGGCACAGCATAACTGTTTGGAAAATCTGTAGGGGTATTTAATTACTGCCACAATAAAAAAACAGAATGGAAAAATGTTAACTTGAGTGTGTCTGCGCATTTGTGTGTGTGTGTGTGTGTGTGTGTGTGTGTGTTTGAGCTAACCTCTTTCTCCGGGATGAATCTACTTGGTCCGTTTCCCAGTGGTCTGGGGATTCGCACTCCAATATCCTGCAAGAGAAACAATTCCCATTAAGTACAATGAAATCAAAGCCCCGACTTATCAACTAAGACATTAAGTCACTTGAAAACTGATGGTGAAGTTCCTCAAAAAGTTCTAAAAAGCCCAGAAGTAATCTAAAAAGTATGACCAGGCTTTCGGGCAGCAAGCCCAGAGCCCTAAAAACTGCATATCCTTTCTCACATCAAATGGATCCCCACCAACAAGCACCGTCTCTCCTCGATTGTCCAAAATTAACACATTCTGATCATCCCATGCAACATTTAGAACCCGTGCAGCCGCTGTCTCAAGAAAGCAACATGTCAAGACAGCACATTAGCATGATTTAAAGCTCACCTCGGTTTAGAGCGATAGTGAATAAAGACAAACAGGCTTCAGGAACACCACAGATCACTGAGCCAAACAAGTTGCAGTAAACTAAACTATGTCAGCAGGTTAATGAATTTAAAAAAATGCCTGGTAATTTGAGCCTGAAGCATCTGCTCTGTCCTCTGAAGCTCTGAACTGACTTTCGTTATTTTTCCGAGCTCTGCATAACCGACCTGAATGAATGAGCTGCCACGGCAGAGCCCGTTTTCACAACCTGGAAATACACATCATCTACACAATAGATAAAGACGCACTAATGTCATAGACAGTGTCTGACAAAAAGAAAAGCTTTTGTCGAAAGCACAGTGTTAAAAACTGGAGAGGGAGAGAGAGAAGGGAGAGAGAGAGAGAGCTGCGAACGCGTAAACAAGGTAACAAAGAAAATCTGCAGAGCCGCAGCAAACCAGCACTCGGAGACCTTCACCAGGACAGACAGCCTCAATTAATAAAAAAACACTACGAAAACTGACATGCATAGGTTACACACAACACCAGCCGTTTACTTGTTTTTCAGTCCTTACCTTTTTACTAAGACGCTCGCAGTTTGTGCAAATTTTAAAAAGGTCTGTCACTACTGTTAAAGAAGTGTTTTTCACTGTGTCGTTATCTGCTGACGCGTGCCTCATCTTTGACTTGGTTAATTAGTTTGTTTCTGGAATTTTCCGTTACTTCGAGAGCGATGAAAACAGTAGATAATCTGACTTTGTCTTAGCTCCGTCTTTTTGTTCCTTGAGGCATCAGGGTTTCTGTGCCCTGCCAGCTGTCGGAGCTCCGGAGCGGAATGGCCACCGTCCACCGGCCCTCTAGTGGTAAATAAGAGGCTCACCGCGCTACTGACGCCTCTTTCAGCCAATCGCCTTTCGAAAACAACCACCGCTCAACCAATTAGTGGTGACGCGGGGCGGGTCTTCAGGAGGGGCTAATGCCAGCTAATGGATAGAAACGTGAGCAGAAGAAATATCCTGATAACATGAACGTCCAACATCCTCGGTTTTTTGTTCACGCCAGATTTATTGAGATCCATTTCAGTTATGTGTTAACCATTCCTACACTGGTACAGCCTCTTTGGCAAACAAAAAAGGTCCTATAGACGTTCCTGCACCTCTGATAGGGCACCTCTTGTTATCTGGTGTTATTTGCAAAGCTGTTAAAAACCTTGCTTCATCTTCACACACTAAAGATTGGTCAGGCAATCTTTGAGGAGAGATTCATCATTTGCTGAGTCTACAGGAGGTTTTAAAAACAGTAAACTTTGAAGTTAAGGGGGGAGGGGGGGGGCGGAGTACAATACTGAACAACATGACAGCATACCTGCAGCACAACAGAAAAACAAGCCAAGATCAATCCTCGCCTTCCGCTTTGTGGCACACTGAGGCAGAAGGCCACTCTGAGATAAGGTGATTGATTCTTTTGGACCATTGATTGATTCTTTTCTAGAAAGAATTCACCTCAGCGTGGGCTACTTTCCTTGAATGCATTGCACTTAACCATTGTTCTATCATCTCCCTTGAAAACAAATTGACTTTCTCCTCTTGTTTTTCCCTGCAAACCTGTTTTGTGACAGTTGTTTTTCCCCCAGACGGAGTGTATGTAATAACACTGAAAGACCAGTAATTGGTAATATGTTCCAATATGTTTGTCTTCACCCACACAGCAAAAGCAGTCCAACAATGGCAATGTCACCTATTAGGATGCCATCAACCTAACGTCACCTTTTAAGACTGCCGAGATGAGACAAGTTTTTCAACTATGACAGACAGCACCATCTCATACACTGTTAGCCTGTTCTAGCCTACATTCCACTTTTCAGTGATCTACCACAGAAGTAGTGACAGAGAATAAGTGTTAAAAACGGACAGGTTAAATGGTACTGGCGGGAGGTCGAGATGATGGGAAGTGAACACTGTCCGCGCATGTTGGTCCAGCACGGCCCTGCCGATGGAGAGTAGCTATTCAGCATGTTCATTGTGTCCATGGGCTCCCCCCACTTCTCTCCAAGGGTAAAGGGGGTGTAAACAGACCGGAGCCAGAGTCAGCACTCTCTGAGGGGTGGTGGGTGAGCCCCACTGAGCCCTATGGCTCAGCAAACCCACAGAAGAGACCGGTCAGCGTTTGCCTACCCCCTTCCCCCCACCCACCCAGCCATCCCTTTCTCTTTATTAAAAAAAGGGCTCTGCAAAAACGGCTGTCTGTAATCAAACTTTGGGCTTTACTGTACTCACACTATATCAATTAAACGACCACTTTGTTGGGCCTGTGAGGAGCAATAATGCTCATTTGAATGAGCTTCAGCCCCTTAAGACACCTTTCTCTCTGAAATACAAATGAAAAAGCAACGAATGAAAATAGAAACAGGAACGTAAAGGTCAGTGTTTTCGGCGACTGCATCATTTTCAGAGTGCGAAGACTAAGAATGTCACAAGATTAAAAGCATCCTCACATCTAGGTTGAAAGAAAATGCAATTAGAAGATGTAAGACCATTTCAAAAGCTGAATAATCCTATCATTATAATGCCTGAAGTCACTAGAAGACTAAAGAAATGCAACGTCATGCACCTTGTTAAGTTTTAGTCACAACAAAATGCTCTCTATTAATCACACTAATAAAATACTTAATGGTTTTAAATAAACACATTGTATAAGGATGTTCCATGGTGGTGATTAAGAAGTGTATTGTAACCAGTTTTAGTGCACAGGCAACAGATGTGCTCCAGACAAACCAGAGTTAAGAATAGCCCAGTAAAACCAGACCAAAACGTGTGCCTCTGCAGTGCTTTTAGAGGTCTCGGGGCAGGAGCGTATCTGTGTTTGCAGAGGTGGATCTCAGTGTGAATGCGGCTCTCAGCTCTGTTTTCTTTCTCATGCTGAACGAGCAGCCACGCTAAAACCACAGGCTGTCGGATGTTCAACAAGTGGCAGAAAAAAAGTTGCCTGACGCAGCCCTCCTCTCAACCAGTTCCAACCTGACCTATCGCAGAGCCAGGGGAAGACAGAGAGGGAGAAAAAAATAGAAAAGCCACAATGACATAAGCCTAGCAACAGGAGTCAGCCAATCAGCAGCCAGAATAACAGTTTCAGGGTCCAATCTTTTTTTCGCGTCTCACTCCCCCACTCTAGTTCCTCAAACAGGAGGGGAAAAAAGTTCAACTTCAATATGAAGTTGTATGCACAGGCCTAGCTGCAGTCTCAGTAAAGTACTGATAGCTTTTTATGAGCAAACGTGCCTACTGCTTATTTAAGGGCTCTTGTGAGCCACAGGAGTGTTCGAAGTCGGACTAAAAGCAGCAGTGAACTTTAGACTATATGGCGTGACAATCCCCAGAATAAAAAGAGGAAGAGAAAAATGTCCTTCCAGTCGCCCACGTCATCTGTGCTGTACTTATTGTTTCGCTTTATTGCATGTTGCTCTCTCCACCAGGCCTCAAACTTGTTATTCTTTCGAGAAACAAGGGTCTCTTTAAAGTCAATTCAACAAGGGTCTGGAGGAAGGAGTAATTCAACACCATACACACATACATGTTGTCACTGCAGTCTTAGTCTCTCTCTCTCTCTCTCTCTCTCATAAGTTCAAAGTATATGAACGTACCAATTCAGTGGTCCTCCACCCCTATTCCATTGTTTCTGTCCCCCTCTCTCACACACACTCTTTTTGGTCCTTGAAGCAACAGAATGAAGTCTAGCAAGGGGCATGTCCATGAATGAGTACAATTGAGACTGCTCAGACGCTGGATAGTATGAATTGCAAGAATCCCCTATTGCTGGATCAGTAAGAAGTCAAATAAATGTAAGCTATTTTTAAAGTAAGCAGAAAAGTCAGGTCACTTGAACACTGAATCTGTTTAAAGCCAAAGATCAACCAAACATCAAAAACTGTTAAAGAATACCACATATTTATCAACATTTCTGCCCCAAATTCATTCAGCATAGTTTGATGTGAAAATGTGCCACTATAGAGAATTCTTCACAACATTAGAGAACTAGACATCTGAAGTATTCAATGCCTCTAAAAGCCTCATAGAAATGTGCATTAAAAAGTTAATTACAATCTGTTGTAAAGCAAAATACCACAAAAACAAAAGTTGAATACTATTTTGCTATCATGACTGCACATCAAATGTGTATTATCCCTGGTTGCTTTGGATAATAAATAAAATGGCTAAATATGCATAGAAGACATCGCAAATCAGCCAATACCACCAAAAAATAATCAAAGTCAATTAATTTATTTACCATAGACCATTTTACATTAAAACATCACAACCGACCACAGTGACTGACTTCTGGAGATTTTTCAATCTGTGAAATTCTTATCTAAAGCCGGAGTTGGTACTGTAAGTTGGTATTTTTGGACATTTATATATGTTGTGTGTTGTAACCACAAAGACAAGAAACCACAAAGACAAGTCTACTTGAGCCTACTTAAACACAAGGTGATTTGAGGCAAGACTGTGATGATTTGCATATGCAATTTGACAGTGCTAACTGTTGGGTGGCTAAACTTGCAGGACCAGTGGAAAGAAAGAAGCACCAGACATTACATGTTAAGGGTAAAATTGTGTAAATGAGATTTTTGTTTGGCTTAACCAGCACATTTCTTTACGTATCTACCATTTTTACCAGTTAAATTTTGCTACGTCATATTTGAATGATATCTGAACGGCCCAATTTCAGGACACTGCTCAGTGACCGATTAAAAACTGGCTCACTCTCAATCGGCCTTTGTTCGTCACACTGCCTGTTTGGCCATTTGGCTCTTCAGCAGGTCCACCTTTTTCCTCTCTTCCAGTCTCTAGTAATCTGTGCATGTCCGCTCTTCTTCCCCTCCATCTTCACTCTCCTCCCCTCCGCATTTTCCTCTTGTTCCCCCCTCCTCCACGCACCCTCGCCAATGTTACTTGGCTGCGGGTCCTGAATTCTGACAACCGGGCCTAACTGGAGCAGCCCAGCCTTGCATCTGTCTTCCTGCGAAGTGCAGCAGACTAGAAAGGCAAACACATACACACACACATACACACACACACACACACATTCACACACCAACACCAGAGGAAACGGCACTCCCAAGGCCTCCAAAGACTATAGAGCACAATACACACTAGCTCACAAAAGTTAACGGAGAGGCTAACACTAACGCTTTCTATGTCCTTACTGTATTTCTGAAGTAGTTCTGTTTTTGGAAAAACAATAAAAGTCATTAGATTTAGCTAAATGTCAGGTGGAAAAGCTCTAGTGCTTTTTTTTTAGTGTTTTTACCTATAACATTTTCTGTTTGTAGGCCAGTTAACTGCTACATCTTAAACTGTCTACACAGTTTAACATGTATCCTCAGCTTCTCAGGAACTGATTCTTGATACAAGTGTATACTGCTATGTGTGGTAAGTAGGATACCTACTGTACGTGAACGATAAAAAGTCTCTTGAAGTCATGAGTCTCCTTGAGATGAATTAGCTGTAACCGTTTTAGCTGCCTGCATACCACGTTTACAGCTGTAATCTGCAAATATTTAATCCATCAGTGAGCATGTTTTCTTTAACATGTCATTTAAAATAACATACTTTTATATTTTTCCTAGATCAGAAGTGGAAAAGGCATGTGAGCAATTTGTTTCTCAAGTAGAGATTTGTGAATCTATCACTACACTTCCAGCTCTAGACAAAGCCTGCACACGCAGTTGCTGAATGCCAGTGGAATAGGCGGAGGCCTACAGAGCGCTCCGCATGTGAGGAAGCCAAAAGTTCCCGTGGATGTTATTTTAAAAGGGAGAACTCAAGAGCTGTTGCAATACATGGGCCGCAAAGCGCACAAGCACCAAGCAAGAAACCAAACGTCTGTCTCATCTATCTTCAGCATGCAAAATGTGAATGCCAATAAGCTAATCACTTTTATTCAAGTATTCAACAGTGGACACAACTCATTGGTACCATCCAAAGTTCAACCATCCATTTGATTAAAAAGCGTCACTGTGATATAACATTTCACTGCGATCAAGAGAGGTGACGTCAGTGGGACGTTGTCAAGGTGTTTCTTGCAGCTGATAGGGAGATTAGAACTGTGTGTAAATGCCACTGTATGTAAATGTAGTTTTACCAATTAAAGCTCAGAAATGTATTGTGCCATATGCAGCATTAAACTACTGTAAACTCAAGAAGTTACATTATGGAACAGTCACATTTAATGCAGCATTACAAGGGCCTCCAGCCCAAGCTTATCTATTTGGCTTACTTCTTTACAGTGCTGTAGATATGGCAACCTATAACCTGCACTGCAGCAGTATCTGCTGAGCTCTGCAAGTTGGTACTTTTGAACCAGCTCATCACACTGAACAACACTAATTGCTCTTCCTAATACAGTCCCCTGTGATAAGAAACTGGTAGGGCAACTGTCTGATGTGCTTTCTCACCCTCTGTCAATCAGCAACAAAGCCGTAATTACATCTCCTGGCAGGCTGAAGTAAGTTACTGTGCCAGTATATGACAGGTAATATCGTAAGAGCGTTATAAATCCATGTGAACCCTTGTCTCTTTCAGCCAGGTTAAGAGAGAACAAGTCTAAGAAAAGTGGCTCGCTGGTATCGTGAACTGGCTCTATACAGATTGAATAAAATCGCGTTTTACATCTTAATAGACATGTGCTAATAGGGGTGGGCGATATAACCAAAATCTTCTATCACGGTAGAAGCAATTTTCTACCTCAATAACGATATATATCACAATATAGCAATTTGTATCTGGAAATGCATAAATAAAAATTCAAACACAAAGAAACTGTTT
>JBBPCY010000156.1:16712872-16731293 GCA_037974405.1 Brachyalestes nurse | reverse complement strand
TATTATATTATACAGTAATCCCATATTTCTTTTGTAAGAAATATGAACGTAAATTCAGCTACATTTCCATATAAAATCTATATATATATAAATATAAATAGAAATATAGAAATATAGAAAGTGTGTCTTGAAATGGTGAAATACCGCTGAAGTTAGAGGCGGGAGGTTTTACACACACACACGCACAGGCACACTTTCTCTCTCTGAGACACGGAGCAGAGACATAGAGAGGGAGAGAGAGAGGGTGTGTGTGCGCTTGTGTGTGGCTGCTCCGTGTCTTTTGTTTCCCAATTTTCTACATTTCTCAGTTTATTTAGTATTAGAAAGCTGTGCCCCGTGTAAACATGTAGGTAGAGAGAGTTATTTTGTTTACGAGCCTTTGTTTTGGCTGCCGCACGCTGCTAATGCTAACGCACGCTGCTAATGATAAATGCTAATGCTAACGGTTTTTAAGCTTTTTCCTCCTGGATCAATAAAGGTTTCTGATTCTGATGATTTCCTTCTCCTTGCTGCTGCCGTTTGAAGCGTCTGTGGGGCGCCTTATAGTCCGGAAATTGCGGTCCCTAACGTGCAATGTCACGTGATCTCAATCGCGATTAAGACAAAATCTCGGTTGACAAATTTCTACCGGTTAATCGTGTCTACCGGTATATCGCCCACCCCTATGTGCTAATCATGGGCTACAGGATGGACGAGATGACGATACACAAGGCAAGCTGAGAGGTTGACAGGAAATAAGGATGTTTTGCTTGATTAAAGGGGAAATAAATCTATCACACTTAATCAAAAGACTTTAAATCATAAGGGCCTTTGTGGGACATAAGGGCCTGGACTCAACTGTGTTTTACATGCTTTGAGGACTCATTGAAGTTTTCAAAGGAGTGCTTATTCCTAATACTTCCCTCTAACACAAAATATTTACATTAACCATGATTTAAAGTATGTTTGTCATTGCAGATCTTAGACTCCAGTTTTAAATTTGTAGCAAGAAGTGTTACATATATAACAAATGTATATATGTCTTTATGATAGATCCAAAGAGACAGATGTGCTGTTACTTTATTTGCTGTAACTGATTTGTTTGCCTACACAGTAGCAATGATACAAAAAGTACATTCAAAAAGTTAATTGTTTCAAATCTTTGTTTAGCTGTATGTTTTTACAATCAATTTAGCCGACCTACTGTTGGTGGGCCACTACTAACTTATTGGTCCAAGTTCAGTTCCATCATGAGTGTAATAACTAAGTGATTTCAGTGTTTTATAATAAGTCTGTAAACAAATGTTCGTATTGTATCAGGTAAGTTCATTTTTCTCTCTCTCTGAGCACCATAGCCGCTAAACAAGTTATTAATGATGTAGACCAGCCCTAGGGCCCAGAGTCAAGTTCCGCACTCTCATTAGCATTTATAGCAGTTAAAAAATAAGAAAAAGTCCCTACACACATTACGTAACATTTTGTGACAGATTGACAAACTAAGAGAAAGCATGAGGAAAAGATTCATTACTGATTTTTGTTTTCAGAAAATCTTTGGCTGAAGAGAGATTTTGACAGAATGAAAGCTATAGTTAAACAAATAATTAAACTGCATAATTTAGCCCTTATTCCTAACGCAATCAAGGAGCCCAAGACATGTTTGGTGTTTGAAGTGTTCTTTAGTTTTGAGTCTATAAAGTTATTATAGCTCTCATCATGAACTTGACACAGACCAGATGGTGTTGTTCAGTAGTTTCAAATAGACTAGCTTATGTAGTTTCTGACACTGAACGACAGACTACATGTCCACAAAAATAGGCAAAGGTCTAGACCATAAAGCTTCAAAGTATAGTTTCATACAGTGTTAGAAGCCACACAGGGAAGTCTATCTAAAATGCATGCAGTCTATCCAACACTAACTAGAAGCCATAAGCGTGCATTACTTGTTAGGTCCATTGCCTTTGCTATGGAACTATGCATTGAATGCAATACCAAAATTTCCCATTAAAAGGGGGTTTCTGTGTGTTCTCTTTCTTCATCAGTATGAAATTAGGACTGACCACGACCAGATATCCAGCCCTGGGCGCAGTGTCATGTCTGTCAGAATGCAGCCTTTCAATATTTTATTGTTTATAGAATGAATGTTTAAGTCCGACACCAACACAAACAGCCCACTTCTACTTTCCCCTTTCCTGCCACAACTGCCTTTTAAATGTCCTTTTCCGAAAGGCTAAAGTAGGGTATTCATAAAGACGTATCTTTTTCTCTTTCTTTCTCTCTCTCTCTTCACAAAAAAGAGCAGCACTAGTTATTTAAATCTGACCTACATGGAAAATAAAACACATTGGCATGTCGGCACATGCACACACAAAAGACACTCACACTCCAAGTTTACCATTAGTCGAACACAGGTCATATATCATGACTCCAAACCAACAGTCATCCATCCAGCCAATGTGAACATGGCCCACAATACAAGCCATAGCATTTCAGTTAAAATTACCCTGTAGTAGGGACTCGTGTGCCAGAACACACATGCATGCATATAACATTGCGCCCATGTATTTACACATATTTAGACTATACTTTCCTGAACCATGCCATTAGTGTTTACAAACAGTTTATGCATTGAACCCAGTGAGAGAAGACTGATGGAGTCACAGGAAGAAAAACAGTGCTTTAACATTGTGTCTCTATAGTTATGACAACCATTCCATGCCAGTGTCTGTTAAATTCCTACACAAGCACACCACATTATTTAATGAGGAAAAGTATCAAAAGGCAAAGTATAAACACTGCTGTAATCAACACTCTCCTCTTGCAATGTGACCAGTTGGATGGCAAAACACTACTAGATGTACGTCAAAGGTAATTATTGCCATTTTGAGTGAACAAGAGATTCTTTGAATTACTGAAGTTCTGTAAACACTGCATCATTTCCCTTAGTTTTGATGTTTTATCATTTCCTTTAAAATTATGCTTTAAAGAACAACATTTGTATTTGGAAATTAGGAATATTGTTATCAGTTCTTAAAAACGAAGGCAAAGCTGTTCGGTTCAATACTTGCATCTATAAAAGATAAAACCTGAGAAACTGAACATTTTTACAGTGGTCTCTTATTTTTTTCCAGAGTTGTATGTTTGTGTGTGTGTGTGAGACAGGGAGAGAGAGGGAGAATGGGAGACTAAAAGTGTCCCTAAAGATAGCAAAAAGGCACATTTACAATACTTGCATGTCTCAGCAAAACTGCTCTACGAAATCTGCTATGTGTTCTAGTAGAGCCATTGGGAGCCCCAGGGGCCAGAGACTAGCAGCCTTAAAAAATAAACTCACCACTGTAACCCTGTTTGTTTAGCAGTTAATTAATAACAGACCCACAAAACTGAGAGAGAGACTGAGAGAGCGAGAGAGAGAGAGATGCATGAAACAAAAGAAAACGAAGCCAAAAAAGAAAGGAGGGGGCCATTGAGAGAAAGAAACAGAGAAAGAAAGAACAAGAAAGAAAGAGAAAAAGAGGCTTAAAAAAAGGTAGAATCATGGACATATGCACACATACATACACACATATATACACATACCCAAGAGAGAGTAAAAAAGAAAGAGAGAGAGAAACAGACAGATAGACAATGAACAGATCAATACAGAGGTGCGGAAGTGTGATTACTGCTATATCTTATGCCATATTCTCCTGTTTCTAGATAACAAACCAACTGATCAGGCATGCATGCGGTCACATAGCAATTAGTGTTCACCTGCCAGGCCACTGACTCTGGGCTAGAGGTTCACAGACATGTGTCTTTATCTGAATTGATTGGAGACATATATTTTACAGTAAGGCATTTAAATTAATGAACTATTTAGGGAAACGGGCAAAAATATAGCATGACTCAGACTGCAGTGTGTGGTGGTGTGTGGCAGTTTAAGCTGACACAAATTTTCACCTTTTTGTCTGTTGATCGCAAAAATGTCATGATACTAAAAATGCATCACACACCGTAAATGGTCAAAGGGAATAAGAAATGGCAAGCCGTGGGCTGCACAGCGCTGCTCATCAACATGTTTCCCGGAAGTCATTTGACTCTAAGCACTTCTGTGGAGGACAAGAAGCCCTGTAAGCAAGGACAAAAACAACCAAATAAGGCAAATAATAATAATATTAATAGTAAATGAAACAGGAGGGCAGATAGGGATGAAGGCCTAAATGATATGAAATGCACAAACTAATTGTCAATCAACACTTTTAGTTTACACGCGACTACAGAAAACAGATTGTACACAGACCGAAAACCATAGTGGATCGCTCACAATCCGTATCATTGCTATGAGGGCTCCCTCCATGTTAGAAAAACGCCTGTGTCTGTGAGGGGGAGATGGTTAAAAAAAAGGAAAATATAAGGGGTGGGGGTAACTGAACAAGCGAGGTAACTAAAGGTTAAAGTTATTTATGAAGACAAAATCAGGAAGTATGCCAAATCCCCCCCCCATCTCTCCTTCAACCTCCCCCTCCCTCCCTTATCCTTTTATCCTAGGCAGTGAATAAGAGAAGAAGAGAAACAGGTTCTGCGGGCTCACAGTTCCTTAACTGAATAACATGTTGCAAAACAAGCTGAAAAAGGACTGGGGGGGGGTGCAACATTGTTAACTAAAACACTTACTGCGTGGGGTGGGTGTCAATAAAGGCCCACTAGCTGAGCAGAATGATGATAGTCAGTGATGCTCTGAAGGTGACTGAGTGATCTCATTAGATTCTATGAGAATAACGTGTCATGATATTTATAACCTTCCATTTTTAGACCAGTTCACAAATATGTGTCTCTTTTGCAGTGTGTTTCAGCTCTTTCTGTCTCTCTTATACATACACAGACCCCTAAAAACAATGCGCACACACACACACAGGCGCACAGGGGCATCTGTTGCAGAACCCATATTTGAGGTGCCATATGGTCAACACCAGGAGAGCATAGACTTGTGACTAGCCAGGAGACAGCTAAAACACCCTGCATTATAAAATGGCTTACACGGGTGAGAGGTGACTAATCAGTGACAAGTCTGTAGCCATGAACCCACGCGGAAGACAAGCTCAATTCGGAGTCAGAAGTCAAAGAGTATCTCAGTTTCAGCAAGACTCTCTACCTGAAATTTACTGAGGCAATATTTATAGAAAAACAACATAGAAAAAAGGGTATAAAGTAATTAATATAGACAAGTACACAAAGTAAATATCCTCCCAAATTGTTCTTCAGGTGAAAGTGATTACGCCCCATAATGTGAAAGACACGGACCTCCTGGTTCGGACACACCTGGCTAGCCTTTCAATTGGCTAACTAATATAATAGGCTATTTACATCCCCTTACCAAATTTCTTCCATTAACTTTGGACAATAAACTCTCTAGGCTGCATTAATGTTTGCAGGAGATTTTGCAATAGTTCAGCTGATCCAACCACTGCTTTGGGTCAATGGTAATTCTTGAGAATTTAACCATAGAGCTGCTGGAGCTGTGCTATGTTTATTTCTACGACCCTGCGAATCCAGTAAACATGAGTTTGGGGAAAAAAGTTCGGCCGACAAAGTTCAACTGTTAGAACCATGCAAAGTTCAACTGCCCGGCGGTCGTCTGCATCGTGTTTTAACTAGTCAAAAATAATAGAGGAAATCAAGCGGACACGTCAGACTAACTTTAAGTTGAGTTAAATGTGACACAGGCTACAGCATGTCTTACTTCCATGTTTGTTAAAACAACCAGATACCGTGCAGGCATATGTGTAACTACATTCTATAATGATGTGAACTTTTTGGGCAGTTACTTTGAGCAACTACTCCAAATTCTGAAGGTTGCTGGTCAATGAACAATATTATCTGCTGCTTTAATATAAGGTTTTAAAACTATTTCATGTGCTTTGTGTCTGTCCAGCTGCAAGGATTTGTAGTCTGAAGGAGCTACAGGAGTGACCTATGGGACTATGAGAGGAAAGACTTAGACAATGAAGCCCTTAACATGCACAGGCATTGACCAGCAGCAGCCTTTCTAGTCACAATGAACCATGGCCACGGTCGCATACACGCACACCTCCACCCCCCTACACACAATGATTGTGATCCAAAAACACACTGCATTAATGGAGGGCACCCATCCAAGCAGTGGACAACTGGAGCAGCAGATGGTCATCTTCCTTTCAGCCAAGTCTGAGACCTGGGTGTCTGAATAAGCTTTATAGGTGTTTTATATTGGTCTGTAGTTCAAATATGTCCCCCCCAAAAAAACATTAATGGAGGTGTAAAACAAAAATCCACTCATTTTGCAAAATTCATAATTTAAATCACAGAAATGTAAATAAACTAATTCAGAGTGCTTTTCTGTAAAATAATGGATTGCAAGGAAACATATTTAGACTAATATTTTTTTTTTTACAGTGATGATGATAGAAACCAGGTGTCACAATATTAAGCTTTCATTGGGTACTATTTTTAAGAGGAAAAAACAATAAAAAAATATACATTTTATGTTGTTTTCCTCTTAAAACCAATATGAACCAAAGTTTCAAATATAATGCAAAGCTGTTACAGCATCCTGTGAGGTAGCTTTTAAAAGCACTAAATAAAACTTTGGATGCCTGGTTCCTATCACCACACCTTTGCCTCAGCAAGTTTCTCTAAAAAGGCACATTTACAACAAACCACTCTGATGGACTGCAGTTGAATTTTAACAACTGAATTATGCAGAGATTTTGAAAAATCAGCAGAATTCCTAATCAAAAGTCAAGCTGAACCTTACCATGTCTCCTCATCTTACGCCATCCCGTCTGACCTTATACTGCAGCCTACTAAACAACTTAAAACTCTCAGTAGACGAAACGAACAGGTAACATCATTACCTCTAGAAAGTAACACGTTTGGTGGAGGAGCAACCTAAGAGAACAGCCAGGGAAAAACAAACAGACAGAGAGAGAAAAACTGAGGAAAACTGGATGGAAAGCTTCACTTCCTGTTGACAAGCTAAGGGTTTAAGAGTGTTAAACGGTGGATTTGGAGAGTGTGTATTCAACTAAAGTTAGACAAGCAGGGCATGCTCCCCATGGCCCCTCTCTCTCTGCTACATACGCACAAACACACAAACATGGCATTCCATACCAAGTTACATCTCTAAGATAAAGAGCACAAAAAAGGCAAGAAATACATACAACGTTGCAGATTATGTACACATACATACACATAAATATACACAAACACAGTCATTGGTGTATGAACGGGAGGACTGTGTACTCTACTTATAAGTTTCCTCCTAGAAAATTTGTTTGTTTTGTACAAGAAGGTTACATCAGGTTTATGGTACGTACCCCTCCCCCTTTCTTGGTGGAGTTTCTTTACATAGTACATTTTCTCCCTCTATCCTTCTCTCATAGCAGTCTGCCCCAACTCCCCCCTCCCACACACACACACACACACATACACTGTCTTTCTAAGAAAACATGGTGTTGATCTCCTTTTGGCTGTTTCTACTTGCTTCTTCATGGAGTGTCAGTCCTCATTGATTAAAAAAAAAAAGTTGTATTTTTTGCCTTCTCAGAAGAATAGCTGGAATACACAGAATCGTGATTTCAAAAGCCCAGGGGCAAATATAGTTAAATGCCATTCTCACAACCTCTGCATGTGCTGCACTTAGGCTTTCAACATACTGTACACACCTATAGATGTCTTTGTGTGAAGATGCGCTTGTGGAAAATAACAAGGTAATCAGCAAAATGCCCCTGATTTTGGAAAGCATTTTTACATATTTTAAATATTTTAAACCAAAAATTCTAGCAAAATTATCTGAAGAATGATGGGACCTTGCATGTGTAGGACTGAATGCTGAATGTTTTTTTTAAATGAAAGGGCAAAACCATGTAACATTTACACATGTAAAACAATATGTGTGGAAAATAAGCATGAAGACATGTCCTCACAAAACATAAAAACAAACAGTTTTGTGTGTGTTCGGCCTAATTTAAGATACCCTCTAATCTGGAGCAGTCCACTCACCACACAACACAAACACTGACCGCTCTATAAGCAAATAAACCCACTGACTTCTGTCAGCATGATTCCACTGTTTTTTCTGCAAAAAAACAGAATGAAGCCCTCAAAGATGCAAAAGGTGCCAAGTATGTGAAAAAGCCTCCATTTGGGAGTGATGTGGCCATGCTCAGTGAATTCTAATTAACGTGATGTAAATAACCAAATCTATAGTCTTGGAGAAGAAAACAAGGCAATAACTTTGCAGTAAACTCCTCCTCCTCTGCTGGCCCTGCCTCTTCCCCTCACACAGTCAGAAAACAACACCGCTTCAGACGCCACAAGCTGAATGTTGGAGGAGGGGTAACCTACATATACTATACTGTTTTCTTTCCACTCCCTTCTTTCTGTCCCTGTGCCTGTGCAATTGCTGATATATGGTGGTGCAGCTGGAGGCAGCAGACACAACAGTCACGCACATCTATCAGCCAAAGACTGCTTTCTCTGTCAGCGAGAAACAACATAATACTCGTTTCTCTCCTGATTTTGTCCAAACTTCCCCCTGGAAAGTTTTCCAGTTGTGAGCGCTGTAATAAATTATCCCCGTTATGTTTTATGTAATTAATAGTGTAATATAAAAGTAAAATTTTCTTTAATTTTATACAGTTATTTTAATTCTGGTCTTTATCTCACACCTGCATGTGTGAAATAACTTTCTGTACATAGTTCTGTTAAATGATACTATATACACATACATAGACAAGCCACTTTATTAGGTATACTCAATGTCCACTTATCTCCACTGACCACATAAGTGTACTTTGTAGTTTTCAATTACAGACTGTAGTCCATCTGTTTCTCTACATAATTTCTTAGCCATGGTCCATTGACCTAGGGTCAAGACCCCACTGGACCACCAGTGGGCAAGTATTTGAGTTGTGGATCATTCTCAGCACAGTGACACTGACATGTTTGTGGCAAAATAGTGCATGTGTGTGTGTGTGTATGCACCACAGAGTGGATCACACACTGGAGTTTTTTAAATACCTCAGTGACACTGTAGGACTGAGTCAAGTCAAGTACAGTGCCTGCCACAATTATTGGCACTCCTTGTAAAGATTAGAAAACAGGGTAAAGGAAAAATGCACCTTTTGACGAAGTAGCTTCTTCTTACGCTGAAAAAATGAGAAAAATCCAACCTTTACTTGAAATAAATGCATTCAGAGAAAAACAAATCCCTCATCAAGAAATAACTTTTTTCAACAAAAACACATGTGGCACAATTCTTGCACCCCTGGAAATTGTAGCGAACGCAATTTAACTGAGACATGTTTCTCAGTTAAACAGTACGTTTTTGAATTGATTGGAGTGTGTAAGAACTTTCCAGCTGTAATCAATGCTTCCTGATTAACTGGGGTACAAATATGGGGTAACACAGAGGCCAAATTCCCTTAGGCATCCATTAGCATGGGAAAGACAAGAGAAAACACAAACCAAATGAGAGAGAAGTGTGTTGACCTTCATAAGTGTGGGAATGGTTATAAAAAATAGCTACTTGTATGAAAAGGTAATTTATACAGAGCAATAATTAACTGGAACTTGCCTGGAAGAGGACCCAAGTTTATTATGCCCCAATGTACGTTAATACACAAATAAGGATAAACAGTTAAGAGGGTTTTTTAATATAAAGAAAATGATGTATAAGAGACAAACGAGAGGACTGGTTAGTCACCAGGGTGCTCATTGAAGAGGTGGGTCTTCAGACAACGCTTGAAAAGAGTCTTGACGCATGTCTTCCTCTCCTTTTGAGTTACGGAGGTTCAAGTCGAGCAGTGCTTGAAGCTCTGAGAGTGACACGCTGTACAGTGAGGAGGATGGTAAGAGAGGCAAAAAATCCCCAAGGATCACTGTTGGTGAATTACAGGACAAAGCAACATCTTGGGGTTACCAAGTCTCCAAAACCATCTTCAGATGCCTCCTCTATGCCAACAGATTGTTTGGAAAGTATTCCAGAAAAAAGCCTTTTCTGTCATAACGTAAACGTAGCGTAAGTGCTTGCATTTCGCAAAACGCTACAACTTTGACCGGAACCATGTTCTATAGTCTGACGAAACAAAAATGGAACTTTATGGCAATAAGCAGTCAAGATGGGTTTGGTGTAAAAAAGAAAAATGGCTATAATAAAAAAAAATCTCATCCTAACTGTAAAATATGGTGGAGGTTCTGTGATGTTGCAGGGCTGTTCTTCCTCCAAAGGCCCTGAAAACTCTGTCAGAGTACATGATGTGAGGAAACTAAAACTGGGTCGTAATAGGATCTTCCAGCAGGACAAATAAAAAAAAAAAATCATTTTTTTGTTTTTGTCTGAATACATTTATTTTAATTAAAGGTTGTATTTTTCTCATTTTCAAGCATGAGATGAAGCTACTTCGGCAGAAGGTGCATTTTTTTTAACCTTCTTTACTAATCTTTACAAGGGGTGCCAATAATTGTGGAGGGTACTATAAGTGTTTATTGTCATTTCAACCATCTACACAGTGCACAGTGAAATGAAACAAAAAAACAAAACAATACTACACAAGTGAAACAATAATGTGCACGACTTTAAAACACAAGGGTGACCAATACAACAGTACAGGACACAATGGCATTTAGTGCATCTAATAAAAAGCAGAAACAGGACCAGTGTGAACAGAGTATCATGTCAGAGTATCCAAGCAGAAAACAAGTAAATATCTAAAACTGTAAAGGCTTATAGGGCAGTAATAACAACAACATATTACAGAACGGCAATTACTTCCTAAATAACCAAAAATAGGGCAGCAACAAGATAAAAGGGTAAGAGTATATAAATAAAGGGAATGGTACAGTGTCTGGGTTCGTTTATGGTTGGAGGTAACAATATCTGACAGACCTTTGTACAAAAAGATCAGACGTTTTTAGTCCTATAGCTTCCAGTGAAATGCACATGGGATCTTATCAGGGGATTTTCAAGATTCAAGGTTCAAGATCCTTTATTTGTCACAAGATCCTTTATTTGTCACATACACAGTTATACAAGTACAACGTGTAGGAAAATCACACCTAAGACTGTACAAATAACACACACACACACACACACACACACACAGGAAGACACACACAAACCTATACAGTGGGGATAATGTTTTGCACAAACATTCGGAGACCTACCGAAGATCTAATCAAAGGCTACCTGACCCTTCAGGCACGTGTTTACTGTAAAGTACTAGTTTGAAGAGTACCAAATGATGACAAATACAGTATGCAAGAGTCCGAGTCCATTAATTATGCAACAATGCAAGGACTAAGGTCACAATGAATAAATGTCCAAAAGTAGCTGTCAATAACAGTGACGGGATAAAAAATACAGTACAGTATAAAATAAACGAATGGGGCTTATAGAGGCTTTAAGAGATTTTGTTTATAGAGAACTTGTGGAGATCACAGGCTTTTGCACAAACATGGGGACTATATTGCTTACTTTATTCTATATGAATTTAAATCACTTTTTTCTGTTTCCTGCTTTCTTACATATTTCCATGGCTTCTAGCCCAGCTAGTAGCTAGTAGAACAATATGTTTGATGTTTAATTTAAGTTGGGCATGCTAGCTCCAGATTGAAAAGTAGGTCAAAACATTATCCCCACTGTATAGGTTTGTGCGTGTCTTCCTGTATGTGTATGTTTGTGTGTGTGTGTGGGGGGGGTGGTGGTGGACGTGGTGGTGGTGGTGGTATCTCACACTTAATAAGTGTGAGTTGTACAGGATACCTACATGTGTTTAAGTGCCTCAGCCTATGTTTCCATGCGGGTGTGCAGGGACCTGAGCTGATACTCACATGGAAAGTATAAAATCACGAAGCTAGCACAAACTTGTGGATATCTCTTGATCAGTCAGTCAGTGACAACTTCTCGTCAGGAAAACCACTTCATGGCCAGGGTTGAAAAAAGAAAAAAGCAGCATTTGTAGAATTACACACAGAAGTTATGCTTTGAAACCACCCAAGCCACATATGTTGGACTTTAGTCCTCATGGACCACAACACTGCAGACTTCAGCTTTCTGCCTCATTAAACACACCTGATTCAACTCACCATCTAATTAGCAAGACCCTCATGGATTGAATTCATGGACAAAAGTAACCATAGTGGCCCTGAAGAAATCCCAGTTCTTGATTTTTACTGTTGGTTGTAAATTAAATTTAAAAAGGAGTACCTGCAAATGTTTTATTAACATTTAACAACTGTTCATAGTATTGAGGAAATGCTCCTAGGCTTGTTTGTAAAGTGACAGCTTTGATCTTCCAACCATGAGAAAAAAAAAAGAATGGAACTCTAGCTTACATGAGTTCCTGAATAGACTGGCCAGAATACAGTTTTCCAAAGGATCTTTCTCTCTCTCTCGCTCTCTCACACACGGACACACATACACACACATACACACACACACACACACACACACACACACACACACACACACACACACACACACACACACACACACACACACACACACGGACACACACACACACACACAGGTTTCCACCTAGGTGAGATCAGAACCAAAGTGATGTCATCTGCAATCTTTCCTTGATAAAAGCCTTACCAAGCTTCAGAGACAAAAAACCAAAAAGGGCAAACACAAGGAAAAAAAACAAGTGGTCAAAAGAGAGAAACAGAAAGAAGAGGCCTTGACCTCCCAAAAACAACATGGGCACTGGTTACATGTGGTACTTTTCACTCATATTGAAACTCACAGGCACAGATATGTATAACCACGTTTCTCGTAATCATTCTGAGTCAGAGAGAAAGTGAGGTGAGTGACCATCACCTGAGTACACAAAGAGCTGTGCAGTTCAGTCTCATATTACCCCCTAGAAGTCTGGAGTAACTGACATTTTGCTATACTTTCGATTAACATTATAAAAGGGTTTCCTGAAATTTCATATTTACACATTCTTCTATGGAGATAGTTGCTCAGTGTTGCACACCTGTGTTCCTCTGCTGTGTGTGTGATGACGTCATCAAATGACTAGTCGACTCGACTTCGACTTTGGTGACCGACTAGTCGACTTGAAAAAATCTGGTGTGGTTCATGCCCTATTACCCAGTAACATTATTTATCCAGTGACTACTTTGCGAGGTAACAAGCCACTAGAGTGAGTATTGGAGGTCTAAAAGTTTAAGGGCTTAAGAACCAAAAAGCAACATCTGCCAGATCAGGGAGGCAATAACCCACACAATGTAGGAAGGAAGAGGTGAGGATGGTCCAGCAGAACAGGAAGTCTAGAGGGAAAAGAGACACACAGCAGCAGCTGCTGTGATGACATCACCGCGCCTGGTTCTAGCGCTGTTCTGGCATTGAAACCAGCAGCTCGAGTGACATCAGATGACCCCCTCCAGCACGGCCTGTTCTGTCTCACTGCATTCAGATTTTCCATGAATGTACACAAACCTTCTCTTACTTGTATACATATGCATCGATGTATAATGTACACACACTCTCTCTTTTTATACACATGCAAACATATGCAGTCAACGTACCTTAAAGGGTTGTCCTTATTTTACCTATTTTCAACACTTAAGAAGACAGTGAAGGCAAGAACAACACAGAGTCATACAGCTGCCAGCAACCAGTGACCAGTAAAGTGTTAAGCTGATCGCAACAGCTCATCCAAAGTAGTACTTTGCCTTGATGACAGCCTTACTCACTCTTTGCTTTCTCAGTTTCAACTTCATGAGCTTCTATTTGGCTGCTGAAAGCTTTTGTTGGGGGTGTTTCACTATTATTTAGTATTACAAACCAATGTCAAGAATTAATGTAAAATCCTTTGGATGAATTTGGCTTTAGGACAGTATACATGCATTCAGTCAAGTGTGCCCAAACTTTTGACTGGTACTGTGCCTGCACACACGCACACATGCTCTGAGAAGCTATGAACACATTCCCACAGTGCACGGTCTACTACACTGTAATACACTACAACAGGCTTAATGTAGCTATTTAACACTATTTAAAGTAGGTAGATGGATTTACTATGGGACACAGCATTGCCAGCTCATCTCTGCACTCTTCTGCAAGTATGAAGATTTGGCATTTACATATTTATAAATAATGCAGCCATATTAAAGTTAGTAAAAGTTTGTCACACATGAACAGACCACAGCACAGCACAGCAAACTGTTTTTTGCATTTAACTAATCCACCCAAGTGAAGCAGGGGGCAGGCACCGATGCAGTGCCCTAGGAGCAGTGTGTGGGGACGGTCCCTTGCTCAAGGGTAGCTCATTGGTGCAACTGGTAGTCCTGAGATTCAAACCCATGACCTTCTGATCACAGGAGCAACTCCCTAACACCGGGAGGCCATTTTCTCACAGGGAGCTGAGAACACTTGTGCTCAGGTCCTGGAAAAGACAGGAAGGGCTTCCATTTTGATAAGGACCCCAATAACAAGACACACCACACCCTTTACACAAGCTTCCACTGTGAGAAAAAGTATGTGTGACTTCTGGAGTAGCCAGAGGACACAAAGTTTCTTCTAAGATGGCTGCTGATGCATCTGTCATCTTTGCAACAGAGAGCTCCCAAACATTCTCGTCACTAATAGCCATCGTCAGCAGAACACTTTTGCCCCAACCAGAGGTGCAAATATGTGTATACAGTGCATCCGGAAAGTATCCACAGCACATTACTTTTTCCACATTGTGTTACAGCCTTATTCCAAAATGGATTAAATTAATTTTTTCCCTCAGAATTCTACACACAACACCCCATAATGATAAAGTTTACTTGAGGTTTTTGCAAATTTATTAAAAATAAAAAAACAGAAATCACATGTACAGAAGTATTCACAGCCTTTCTGTTAATATAAAACAGATACAGTAAACCCCCAATTTTATGAGAATTCAGTCACGCTGATTTTTTTGAGACCCGAATTCATGGTGCACTCCAGGAGACCCTTCCAACGAGCCCTCATTTGTATTTTTAGCCAAAGTAGATCAGGGGTTATTCCCCGAAAACACGTTCACCTCGCCGCGGTGTCCCAAAACTTTAGACCAGCGACCTTCCAAATTGCATATCTCAGCGGGAAATTTAAATTAAAAGAGGCGAATACGGGTTTACCATTACATTTTCTTTAAGGGTAATACATTAAACTGAGTTTAAAATGAAATTCTGGGAGCATATTTGGGGGCATATTTAGGGTTTACACAATAAAAATAGGCATTTTTTTAACCAATTACTGTATTTCTAATGAAATATTTTACAATAGTAGTGAATAGTCAAGTGTCTTTGTTTGTATGAAGAGTCTGCCTAAATGCAGGTAGTGTATTATTCCCTATGTAGTACTGTCTCAAATAGTGTCCTAAATATTTGTGAATTACAATGGAAGTAGCTAATCTTATTTCACTTAAGTCATAAATTGCTTCATGATAAAATATAAAAATCTGAGGGTAAACCAAAACATACTAAAATACTAAAAACATCTAAAATAATTCTGAATTATTAAACACCAACAGCAGTTCCATAAGATATTAAATATCTGTCTTTAATGCTTAAGGGATAGAGCTCCAAGTATAAATCTAAATGTAAATTGTGGTACTTTCCAAAAAAGTAGGTAAAAAAAAAATTACAATTATAGATTTTTTTCACTTCCCACTTTCAGGCCAAATTTCATGTAAGCTTTCACAGCACATCCACATTTCCGTCAGTACTTCAGCTTTATTCTTGCAACAATAAAAAAGCTCTTAATGAGAAGACTCCACATGTGTATAGAGAGTTGGAAACTTGAAAATATAGTCAAGGGCTTCATTGTACCTTGATCGATAAAAACTGTAAAAGCCATTCTAAATTTTAAAAAGAACATTTTCATGTATTTTCAAGTGTAAGTGAGATAAACAACAACACTCATCAGTCTCTTCAAATGCTTATAACCCAGTATATTTTCAGAGCCCTGGATTCAGTATTATTTTCTGATGATGCCTGTACTCCAGATAGCACTGGTGCGATTATAAAAACTCCTTTGATGATTTCCTCACAGACAAGGAGGCCTCGAAATGGAAGCCTCGTACTGGAGGCCTCGTACTACATCCAGTTTTTATATAAAGATGAGCAGCTGCATTTTGGAATATTTGAAGCTAAGTCAGGGCTCTTTGACTAAGGCAGGCAAATTTGGCATTACAATAATCCAAGTGTGGTGACAAAGAAGCATGATTAATCTTCACTGTGTCCTGAAAGGAAAAATAGATCTGGTTACTTTTCATGGTACTCAGTAAAAAGTATTTCAAAAATAGTTATTGGTTTGCCCTACAATTATTGACACATCTTTTGTTTTACACCAAACCTCCCTTGAGTGTTTGTAGCCAAAAAACAACCTAATATTCAATTTTTAAAAGCTTACACACTTATCTCATTTAATTAGTGTATTCTCTACACAATATATGTTGTTAAATGACTAAGGGAATCTGTCATCTGCATTCTCTGAGATTTACACTCCAGTGAAATTACTAAACACTCAAGTGAACTTAAAAATATAAATATAAATGTACCTTTATGTCAGTGTGCCAATAACTGTGATACATTTGGTTTTGTATCACAAAAACTAAAAGACATTTTTCATAACCTTTGTATCTTTACCTATAATTATGGAGCAGACTGTAAAAGGTAATTCCACAAACTTTTCACAATTGAACATCATTTTGCTATAGTTCTGAAAGTGGGTTTTTATTTTACTGTTACTGACACTACATACAAAATCTCAGAAGACAGTAGTAGGATAACTGGTCATTCTGAATATAAAATTAATATGGTTATATTTGCAAAATGGTTATATTTGCAACCTCTTATCATCACTACTGTAAAGCAATTCATCACCTCACACCAATCTGAACGACTTTGCTTACATCTTGCTGATTAAATTATGCAATTGTCGGCTTTAAGCTATTCCAAACAGTAAGAACGAAAAGATGCTCATTACTTTTAAAATCGTTTTTGAAAAGTTAGGTGTTTGTGCTACATGCTTGTGAGAGAGTGCATGACTGAGAAAAGTACTTTTTGTGATTATTTTGGAAAAGAATATATTGTATTTTTATGTGTGAAAAATACAATTTATATAATCTACTATATAAACTATCATCGGTCTCTTCAAATGCTTAAAAACTGCTGTCTTTCCAGAGCTCTGGGTTTATACTTTTTTTGATATAGTTTGTTTTCTGGATATCCCTGGGGAGATTAAGGAAAACTCATCATTTGATGGATTCCTTGCAGGCGACGCCCTCAGTCAGAATTGTCACTGATGAGCTTATGTTGAGTGCCGGCATTTGTCTTTGAACACAAAGACCGTTTCTTAGAAAGAGATCCCTCAGGCAAATGTGATACAAAACAAGTCAGGAACAAGCAGGCAAGCGCTAAGGCACACACCCCACACACATGGATTATATCTCAAAGACTCCGTGGTAATGGCCATGAGGGACCCTACACATGAAAAAGTGTGTTTTAGTACAAAAAAGAAAGGCCTTTAGTTTGAAAAGATATCCAGACAAGAGCTACAATAACACATAGGCTACAACATGCAGAATGTCACACTTCGGTGTCAGAGGGGACAGTCTATAATGCCCTCCAGAATCACACTCTGTTATCTTTACTCAGCAAGCTAGGAAAATGTGTACATTACATGGGCCCATTGTCACATGAAAAAAAGAAATAAAATATATAAATTAAATGTAAAAAAATTACAATTGTTGACACCACCCTATGTAGTATTTTGTGCAGCCCCTTTGCCAAGAAAGCAGAACTGAGTCAAATCTTGAAGTATTTTATCAGAAAAAAATGGATTTTCAACAATTCATCAATTTAAAATCTCTTGCAGAGTCCTGGGTCTTCCCTAGCACTCCACTTGAGCTCAACACACAAGTTCCAATTGGATTCAGGTCAGGGGACTGGAATAACCATGGTCAAAAGCTGGATTTCGGTTCATTTAACCATTTTTTAGTGGATTTTGCTGTGTGCTTTGGATGGTTGTCCTGCTGGAAGATCCAGATTTTAGCTTCTTGGCAGTGGTAGCTAAACTTTTGATTTAAAATCACCGGGTTTGTCCTAGAGTCCATAGTATCCATAATAAATTCCCTACCATATTTAGTGGATATTAAGTGCTTTTCTCTGTGGTCATCTTTATTTCTACAGCAAACCCACCTTAAGCATTTGGAGTCAAAGAGCTCAATTTTTGTTTTATCTGACCATAGCACCCTGTTCCTGATAAAGTTGTTGAAAAGAAGAATATCTTCTAAACTGTATGTGGTTGGGGTTATGTCTTATGGTGTGTTTGTGCATGTGTGTGTGTGCGTGTGTGTGCGTGTGCGTGTGTGTGTGTGTGTGTGTGTGTGTGTGTGTGTCCACACTGAGATCAGGGAGCTCTGTGTGGGGGTTGAGGGTATGG
>JBBPCY010000156.1:16690138-16704686 GCA_037974405.1 Brachyalestes nurse | reverse complement strand
ACTACTGACTCTAACTGTTCCTCCTCACTCAGACTCCAACACAAACTACCACTACTGACTCTAACTGTTCCTCCTCAATCAGACTCCAACAACTACCTCTACTGACTCTAACCGTTCCTCCTCTCAGACTCCAACACAAACTACCTCTACTGACTCTTTTCCTCATCACTCAGACTCCAACACAAACTACCTCTACTGACTCTAACTGTTCCTCCTCACTCATACTCCAACATAAACTACCTCTACTGACTCTAACTGTTCCTCATCACTCAGACTCCAACACAAACTACCATATTGGCCTGAATATAAGACCCAGTTTTTGTTCTAAAAATACTTCTTAAATAAGGAGGGTTGTCTTATATTCGCAGACTAGATAAAATAGGGGAAGCTTGCGCCAAAAGGAATCGGCCACCATCCCTCACAACAACAACACCACTGAATAATTGTGACGTCAAGAGATTATCTTGAACAACGTGGTTCGAAGGCTCATCAAATTAACCAACAGCTTAGACGGAGTTATGACGCTAATTTCAAAATTATAGTAGTGAACGTGGCCGAATACTCAAGTAACTCTCAAGCTGCCAGAAAATATGGGGTCACGCAGTGCAATGTTCGTCGGTGGCGAGCCCAGAAAGAACGTCTTAAAAATGCTAACAGGCTAACAGGATTATCAGATAAATAGGTTTTCTATATAAAACAAAATATGGTCTTCAAAAAACTTTTCCCCCAAAAATGAACCTGGAAAGGAGGGATGTCGTGTTATATTCGGGTCATCTTATATTTGGGCAAATACGGTATTCTTACACTGAAAGTTATAGTTTTCGTAGAATTTAAGGTAATCTGCCTCACCATGAGCTATAAATAAAAAACGCAATATACGTTTAGAAGACTTGAGCTATTTTTGCAATGTACTGAATCCACGTTACACAATATTTTAATGGTATAGCATAACAAAAT
Source organism: Brachyalestes nurse (assembly GCA_037974405.1). Taxonomy (NCBI): domain Eukaryota; kingdom Metazoa; phylum Chordata; class Actinopteri; order Characiformes; family Alestidae; genus Brachyalestes; species Brachyalestes nurse. The sequence continues at coordinate 16,703,729 of JBBPCY010000156.1, read as the reverse complement.
GGTTAGTTATGTAAAGAATTATATTTATATTCAATCTACTCTCTGTAGGGTTCAAAACTGTTCCGCCAGCTTTTTTCAGCTATTTCTACTTTCAAACATTACTGAGACACAAAAAAAACGATACTTCTTTGTCTTCTATAAAGGAATGGATAATGTACATAGAACAGTCTCCTTCTTTCAGAAGAATTTCTCCACTTGCTTAAATTAGCTATGAACAAGGAATAAATCAACAAAATGTAAAAGTGTTTATGGCTAGAGCTGGACAATATTGACATTTATCATAATTGTCATAAATTATGTTCTGTTATAGTTTTCTGAGTACATTGTTACATAAAAACACAGAACACTGACCAGCTGCATGTTTAATTAGGCTTGTTTAATTGGATTTAGCATGGAGATACATCTATGAAAATCACTATCTGGGCAGTTTCTGGGCACTATCTGGGCTGTTTTATTATAATTAAGTACACATGTTGGCTCTTTTTGTTTATTCTTTTTGTTTTTAATCAGATTTAAAAACATAACATCATAATAATCTCAAAAATGTCTTCAAGAATCATGAAAATAGGGGTGGGTGATACTGAATGTAGTCTGTGTATTAAGAATTGTTTTACAGGGCATATAGTAAACGACTATATATACCATAAATATTGAGTACAAATTGTCACTTATTTATAAGACGCTGACATGAGATTCGCTTTGGCATTTCGCTTCTCTCTCTCTCGCTCTCTCCCCTAATGGCTCTCTGCCTGCACACAAACACACGTAATATTGTGTAAAGAAATTTTGTACAACCATTAGGGCTGCATTCATGTTGGCTCTTCATTTGGAACGCCAGCTGAAGTGGCAGTGAAAAGATGTTGCCAATCAAACTACTATGTAGGTAAATTCTTGGGGAGTGGGGGGCACATGCATTGACTCAGGAAGAGGATAGAAGCCCCAACAAATTTACTATCTGAGATTTAATATTTATAATTAAGTACACATGCACCAACCCCCCAGGGCCCAGAACATGGTATAGTTGTTATGCCTGTAGACCAGGGTTTCTCAAACTTTATATTCGAAGGTCCAAATCTAATTTCGAGATTAGGTCAAAGGTCTGGGACGACAAGTGATAAGCAAATCCCTTTTATTAAATTTGCTTACAACACACAACCAAAGGAAAAGGTGCTGTTTGCCTATAATTGTTTACTTGTGAACCTAATCCACTCTTACTTTTGACAGTAAAGTGTAATATGAAAAGATTTAAAAATTGTTTTATGAAAAAATATAAAAATAATCTTGATTAGCTTAATTACTTTTAAGTCTAACAAATTAAGTGGCGAGGGGACATAACATATCCTTCTCCGGTGACTCTTATAAAGACGCGGGTATTCCGCTCACTCATGCTCGCAGGACTGCACGTGAATGCCCGTTAGCCTTAGCAGACTTGCTAATGTGGATGCGAAGCCTGAGAACTGAAGCACGCCAATGTTGTGTCACATGTGCGCCGACTGACAATGTTACTTTGGTCAATCTCAGGCCAGGATGGCCGTAAAAATCCAAAATATGTTATATTTTACAAAACTAATAATTTATTGAAACATACACTTAACTGCATTGCGTCAATGCATTCCTGATATGATGTGTGGACTGGGTCCGGAATGACTTGCAGTTCAGTCCGGATACGGACTGGGTCCGGACTTTGAGAATTGCTGCTAGACTATACAGATGGAAGTCTGTCGGAAACCTTACTGTTAAACTTAATGATGACAGGGCGGCTTAACAAGAACATTTCAAACTGGCACATATTTAGGAGTACAATGGTTGCTGATATGGCATTAAAATGTATAAATGATCTAAATAAGATTCTTTAAATCAATATTTGATAAAAATGCCAAATCCTCATGCGGTTATACCTTATTAAAAAAAATTCCAGACTACTATGGCAGTCAAATCATTGCCTTGTGTTACTCAGAGCAGAACAACAAAGTAAAATATGTTTCACTGGCAAAGCCATATTACAAAACTGACAAGACTGGGTTCCTAACCCTTTAATATGGCATCTTGTATAGACTACTTGATTATGTCTTGTTTGAAAAGAAAACCTTTGTCTCTTAGCAGCAGGGTTCATTTCAGGCAATTTGTTATTAATACATTTACCCCATTCAGTTTGCCACTTATTACAGATATAGGATACCAACGCAGGTCTGAGATCTGAAACAGGGACTTGACAGTTCTGCAACTGGAATTTATGTCAAAAGTGCTTTAGAAAAGGTTTCTAAAGCTTGTAATGAGGCCTTAAACCATTGTGGTAGTGTTTATATCACATATAGTCTAGCCCTACGTGATATATGTTTGCCATATCACCCACCTGCAGGAATATAGGCCACGGGGGACCCAGGAGTGTAAATATGTATGTACAGCTAGTTTCCTAATTACCTCATATCTTAAGAAATACCATTCGAAAAGAGCCACTGCAACGTCCAAGAACAAACTCTTGGACTGCTTTGTGAAGAGAGCTTAGCAGGCTTATCTGCTGAAAGAAAAGCTGAAGTCACATGAGAATCTGAAGACTGGCTGACAGCTGACCACATAGCTGACTCGTGCAGAGATGGGATTATGCTGACATTGCCATGGAACAATCACCAAAAATACAGGCGGATGTGTCTATACTCCTGTCTGCACACAGACCCAACTTTAAAACAGCACCTCCTGACACACACATACACAAAGAAACAGATACAGACTCTCATGCACACAAAAAGTCTCACTAAGGTCTTAGAGGAGCCAGTGGAGAAATAATGTTGAGCTTTTCCTCAACCAACTTCCCTAAAAGAGCATAAAGTGATTCAGCTGTGTCTGTGCGTCACACATGTTGCTAAATGCAGGTTGCCGGCAGGTTACTGGTTCAAACCATCGCACTGGCTCTATTCACTCTGGCTGGAAGTTTCCTAGTAGTCTGTAATTTGAAAAAGCTACATCCTTTAGGAACAGAAAGCTCTAACATACCAACCCGCATGACAGGCCCTTTGTTTGATTGTACTGGTGCATGTCCAAACTCAAATATAACTTACACTATCATAAAGCAGGCCACTTCCCACAAGGACAGGACAAATGGGTAAGGAGATGGCCCCTTAGCCAATCACAACCGACTTCTCCTGGGAGAGGCTGGGAGAGGTTTATGTCATTACCCAATAAATAAACATGTAATCAATGGTATAAAGTGTCCTTTTCTAGGAAAACAAAAACAGCATGGTTTCATAATATTTGCCAGTGTGTGCATTCAGAATTGGGGTACTGCACATACACAGGGCTCTGTCTGCATTTATTTACGATTTAGGACGCCTTGTAAACAGCTTATAAAATAAGCATGCAATGAACTGCAATAAATGTCATGCGCAAGGTAAACCAAAAGGAGCCTTGGTTTTGTAACAGTGGACCAGTTTGGCTTGTGGCCTGTGTGTTACTCAGACAGGCTAGTGGTCAGTGCTATGAATGTTTTTAACAGCCAGGTTATGAAATTCTTGCTTAAGGCATTTGACTTCTCTAATTTAACTCTCTCTCTCTCTCTCTCTCTCGCACCACGGACTGTTCCCATTCTCTCTCTTTCAGTCTCTGCTCCCCCCGTTTTCCCGATTCTTTAGTGTTATCTTTCCATTGTAAACTACACTTGCATGGGCTCCTGCTGGTCCCTTCCTCTCAGAGCACCATGGTCTAAAACCCTCCTGACATTACACAATGTTCTATATTGTTTCCAGAAATACAGAGATGTTTATGTAGCACAGGCATGTACATGTTATTTTGGACCACACAAACAATCTTTCAAAAGACACACATAGACACATTCAAAACATAATGACAAAAGATAAACACTCCAATACACATCCAAACTCCCATGAAAACACTTCCCTTGAGGTAAAGTTTGCATTCTTCTCTACATGAGATATGCAGGACAGTCCAAAAATGCTTGCACAAGCATTTTATTTGTCAATAGAGAAGCTTAAAGGTATTTGCAGCATGTAAACTTGCATACTAAACCTTATGTGTGCACACACTGTATATATAGTATATACAGTAGTATTATGGAATTGTCTTTCTCTATTTGTAACATTCTGGTTTAGGTACTGTTCTGGACACCAGGACAAGCAGAGATTTTGGCCTTTAACTTTATTTGGCCGTTGCTTAGAAACCATGGCAAGGCAAACGACACAGGTCAGTGGCAGCAGGAGACTGTTATGAAAGAAACCATCCTGTTCACATCTCATGACCAGTTCAGACAGAGCAACTCAGAAAACCGAGGGGTGGGGGCCCGGGCATCTCGATTGGTTTTAAAAAAAACAATGCATGAAGTATTTCTAAGAAAGCAAGTTCATGGTAGAAACCGGGAAAACAAACCCCAGAGAGGCTCTGGAATCCTTCTCAGATTCAGCCATGTGAAATGCATTTGTTGCTAGTTATTTGCCTCAAGGCACCGCAGCGTATAGATGGAGAGTAAAAAGCCAGGGATCGCTTCTATCGCTTGTTGGCCATAAGCCTTTGTGTCAAATCACCAAAAATGAAAGCTCATTTTTTTATTAACTCAATTGTGATTTTTTTTTTTGTATTTGCAGTTTGACAATCCTTTGTCTGGTTCACGCTCCTTTGTGGCAATTTCCTATTTTTCACTTCGCTTTTAAACACGCAAAAATAAATATTCATGCCTTTAAAAAGGAACACAGCGGCTTCCTCTTTGTGTCTGGAGACACGTGTGATCTGTGGCACGTGTGGCCACGGCTCACAGCGTACCTTCTTTCACCTAAGCGCTCATGATTCTCAGAGCCACCACAGAAGCCCAAGTTGCCACAAGTCGGGCCCCTGAAATGCTGTTAAGAAAACCAGCTTCGGTACAGAGAGCCCTCAGAGAGTCCTGACTCTGCAGTCCTCGCATAAGGCCCAGCTCTCTGAGAGATTTGCTTGATCAGATCCTTGGTCATCTGACTCAACTGGTGAACTCAGTGTTCCTCCAGCACTGCTTACTGCTTCAGTGGAGCACAAAAATCAGCTTAATCCAATATAAAATGCAGTGTGAAATCCACTGTGGATCAACCTTTTGCTAGAATTGAATTTATAACCCCTTTAACCCCTTTTTAAGACCACAAAAAGGCCAGGCACATCACATGACCTTACAGAACCATTATGTTTAACTTAGCTTATAAATGACTTAAGATGGGCGATAATGCAATAACCACAATCATTCTTGAAAAATTTGTTCAGTATAAGTAACCCTTTTACTCGTTTAAAAATAAAACGTTACCAAAGTTTTGCAGGCCAAAACAGTCTGCACTCTGAGAAACTACAAGGAGATCATCATATTTTCACTATAACTTCATCAAAGGGCAGACTTGGTTGATGAACTGGGGTAAGATAGTTTTCAAACTTTATATTTCTCTGTATGGTTCCTATTTCTAGTAATATTATCTGTTATAAATTATCAGACATTTTATAGTCTTGTTCAAACTTCTTCGCTAAGTATCCAAGTATGTTTAACACTTATAAATGACATTAGTTAACAAAAATGACTGTCAGACTGTCTCGTCTTTGGCTTACTGAGTAGATTGAATTAGCATCACCAGTATACTAATCACCGGCATGATCATCTGTAATCACCTGCACCTGTTTCTTCACTGGTTCACGCCTTAAGTTACGTCAAGTTGTTCTATTTGAGTGACTCATGTAAAGGTCACTATGTGGCTTAACAAACAAAAAGCATTGATCTGAAACTCCTCAGGTTCTGGGGACTGGACTGTAAACAAGAGCCTTTGAAAGTCTTTCAGAAAGCCTGAGGAACTCTTCCTCAAGACCACGTTTAAAAAAATTCAAAATCCCAAAACGGTATTGATCCCGTAGGAAATGAGGGGTGGCTCAAGGCTTTTGCACAGTACTGTTAATATCTGAAATGCAATATAACAAAAACTTGTTCACAAACAACGTAACCCCTAAGTAACCCATGATTCCAATCACCACCATTCTAAAAAAAAAATGAGAGGGTAAGGTTGTCAACAATGCACCCTTTTACATCGAAACGGACTCAAGAACTTTGTTGACATCTCAGCAATTAAATCATGAAGAAAGAATGAAAAGTCAGTGGAACTCCCCTTTAAAAGAACCTTTATCTGCACTACTCCAAGACTCAATTACAGATTGCAGATGACTTTACCACGCCACAAACTGTGTCCCATACTGAAAGCTATCAGAGATTGTGAGAAACAAGATGTGGCACATTTCTGACTGAGACATGACTGAAACTAACAGTAATGTTGACTCAACTTGGATTATTGAGGACTATCAGCTAAAACACTTGTATGTTGTACATGGAATAAAATATTGCATTTGAAAACAAATTTTAACAAAGGGACACAATAAAGGTGTTTCCGACATGCTTTTTGATGTCCCAATGCTTTTGCTGGCTTACTGCTGAACCTCAACCCTATAACGTCACGCATGGACATTGATCGGTTGAGGTCTATAAAATTAATAAAGAACTGATTTCATATCTTCCTTGACGTTAATCTACCACCTGCACCTAATGTGTGTAGATATGATCATTTATGTCTGTTGTAATATCAATGTTAATCAAGATATCTATTTTTTTCCTAGCCAATAAAAGCCTAAAACGGGCTTTCATGGTCGCAGTCAGACAGTCCGTTTGTACGATCTTCACAATCTCCTGGCTAAAAATGTAGACTGCAAATGTTGGGTGTCATAAACTGGCCCTTGTTCTGTTGTAGTGATTTAATGTCAAGAGAATAAAATGGGAGTGAACTGATTAGGTTATGAAGGGAATTATATTTACTGGATTACTGCTCAACCATTGTGGAAAATATGTGATGTCACACATAAATAAACTGCACGCTTGACTTGGATTACAGTAAGATAAATGCTACCCCACAAATGAATGACAGCATAAGACTAACAACACATACGCCGCAGCATTTATTTCACATTACTACAATTTTTAACTCCTATATGCCTTTAAACAGACATTAGAATACTTGATGATGACGATTAGCTAAATCATTGCATGCCTCTGAAACTGAAAATGCTGTCTACTGAGGCCACTGGCAGTAGAATCAGTTATCTTAATCCAAAGTCAGCATAAAGTGCTATTATTCTTGACTACATTGGTGTTGCACTGAGAATATGTCTCAGTTCTTTTTAAAGGGCTTTCATTAACAGAAACTATGAATATTTACACATAGTGAAACAGAACATATAGAGCAACCTATTGACCAATCAAGTTGTTATACCTTCTGCCATTGCCTTACACTTTTACATTTAATTAAACAATGCATTGACTAATTGACTGTCATCTAATCACTGCAGCCCTGACTTTCATAAGAAAATCCTGCCTCCCAAGACACTGACTAGCTAAACAGCTAGACAGCAAAGCTGCTTCATATCACCTTAGCATCTGTACTACACCATTTTATTTCAACTCGTGTTGTGTGCGTACTACATTGTTTTGTATTTGGGAAAAGAATCTTTTACAGGTAACCTTCAATTATGAAATATTAAACCTTCAGCTTTAGCTTTCTTCCGTTCTGAACATCCAGAAAAGGACATAAATATAGAAGAAGACACAAAAATAGAAAGCTCTGGCAATAATTCAGCTTGGCATCTTTGTATAGGGAAATGTTGCGCAGTAGATTCCAAGAACACCATATCCAAAGTGAAATACAGAGGTGGGAGCTACATGATATGGGCCTGCTTCCTCAGCAAATGGTGTTGGGGCATTAGACACTATTGAAAGAAACATGAATAGAGAAATGCTTTAAGATATTAGAGAATTGTTTTCTCCTGTTTTGAATCTAGAAAACTGCGAGACCATCAGAGGGACCCTTAAAACCTTGGGGAAGTTAAGATGAGAAGTCAAAAGGAATGGGTGAGATTTAAAGAAGTGTACTTGTTTGACAAAAAAAATAAAATACATACACAGTTCACCAATAACATTAAACTCTCTGCCTAATACTGTGTAGCTCCCCCTTGTGTCATAAAACAGCTCAGATCTGTTGAGGAATGAATATGTAGGCTGATCAAATCAACAAACTACTGTATTTTCGGTAATTTACCAAATCCCTTGCCGAGTGTGTCATCAGGAACCGTCAGGCTTCATGCTGTGTTGCTGTGCCTTTTGGGTATTTAAAAGTGGGGTGAAAATACGGCCATGTGTGCTGCATTAACAATGTTTCTTGCATTTTCAGTGCCACTCAACAACAGCCTCCTTCAGCACATTAGCCAACTGCTCACTTGTACGTTTCATAAACTTGTTAAATCATTTCCCACAAACCTCTCCGTCACTCATAAGTCCAACTATAAGTCATAAAAAGAGTGAACTGTATCCTACCCAGCTCTTCACGAAGCTCTGCCTTTGTTTCTCCATTCATCTTTCACACCATATGCTTACTGACAAGAGATATGCTTCAAATTTCATACCCTAACTGACTTGAACGCATTTAACCCTGATCAGAATCCTGCGCCTCAAGCACATTTGAACAAAATTCTTTTGTCATTCAGTAGATCAGAATCTACAATCTGAAATGGTCAAAAAGCGATGCACCTATGCATCTATAACTGAAAATTAAGCAGCGCAAAACATGCGTCATGAGCCAAACTGTGGGTTACCCACCCACTGATTTTGGTTCAGAGCTTCTCCATTAGTACAAACTATAACATTTTAGAGGAAATGTTGCAGCCTAATCATTTTTTTAATCATCAGATCAAATAATAATAAAAAATGTAGACTCCAGTTTAGACTTAGCCAGGTGTTTTGATCTATATTTTATTGTCATCGATCCAAAAAAAAAGCATGTTGCAGCCTTTTTTACTCTTGTAATATATATTGTAATTTTCAATGCACTGTTTTATTAAAAACTAATTCATTGCCTGTTTATAATTTAATTTGTGTAATGCTATTAGCTGATTTTGTATCTTTGTGAATGACAAGGAATTGTGTGTGAAAATTTGGTTTGAGTGCATTTTGGATTAAAAAAACAAACATTTAACTCAAGATTAAGCACTAATTGTTAAAAGAAAAATACACTACTATTACAACTACTATTATCTTAAGACTCACAATAAGACTACAGTGAGGAAAATCAGGGCTCAACCTGGGCCACATTTTCTTGTACTGCCTTTGCACAAAAACACACGCACACACATTTGCTTGTTTTGCCCCATGATGCTGAAGCCTGTCATGCCTGCAAGAGCGCAACAGTAATCTTTGACATGCTCAAAGAGTGTGTGTAAAATGATCCGGGTGTCAAGAAATAAACCCCACATAAACACACACAGACATACACACACACACAACTCTGCAAGCATTCAGGTCAGGCTGTGGAAATTTCCGCTGCAAGTCACTGACGCTGGAGAGGTTTTAACAAGGACCAACAGCGCTCCCTGCAGTCCAAGTCTACACTCAATAAGAAAGGGAAGTCTCAAAGGTCTACTGAAGTGATCATGGCAAAAATGACTTAGAGCTCTAATTCCAAGTATCCAGCTCTGCTTCACAAGAAAATATAAAAGAAACCAGAAGGAAAACGTTCCTAAAAATTAACATTACAGCAAAACATAATTAGGGAGCTGACATATTATATCAACTGCACTTTGAATGGGACTCTTTTACCCCACTATTCTAAAATCAAATCCTTTATGAATTTATGTCAAGAGCTCTACAGCCATTCAATCAAATTAATCAACAGCAGATGGGCTGTAATCTGATCTGTACAAAAAGAGACTACGCACAGCTCTCACACTGCCCATGTCCCTCTTTCTCTATTTGTTTTCCCTCTGTCCCACTCTCTCAGTCTTGTTCATCATTCTTTTGCCAGCTGCTGTTCATTCCAGACACACTGCATTTCACCACGCTATTTTTTTTTCACCTCATCTCTTCACCTGCTTTTTTACACTCATGTCTCGTGTAGCTCGAATAAGAGCAGTTTCAAAGGCAGAACTAGAGCTAAAGCTGACATCAGCATCATGGTATCAATCTTTACATTCATTTTGTGTTACGTTCTGCTGAGCTATGTGGACGTTATTTATCGTATGCCCAGTATCTCATGTTTGTACATTTAATGTTGTGGGCGAGGCTTATTGCATCAGAATTTCAGCAGGATGGACACAGGGCAGATGCAGGAGTAAAGTTCATGTGTCTGTGTGTATTGATTTTTGCTCCTTTCCAACCAAAGGCAGGTTCTCCAGCAGGAGTCACTTTTTGGCCCTGCCAGGGCCTCTGGACAATTCAGACAGCTTTCTGAGGATCTCTCCAGCCCAGTGACCACCCCCATCAAAACAAACAACCATACACAGCTCGTTTAGTGAGTTCCTGCAGTTGTTTTCTCTTTCCATGGAGGTCTTTCTTTTTCCTAAAAGCCTGTCCTTACTCCTGTGTGAGAATGGCAAAAAGAATGGGGCCCTCAGTACTTTTCCACTTTTCCCCCTCTCTCTCTGTTAACTTGTCCCTCTCTCTCCATCCTCCCTCCTTTCCCCTTTCTCAATTTTTATGCTTGCACTGTAGCACTCTTTGAATTCCAAGAGTGGTGCCTCCATACTTCTTTATCCCTTTCAGCCTGGTGGCAATGCCAAGCATCTTACAACACACACACACACACACACACACAAATACAGACAGACAGACAGACAGACAGAAAGACACCCCCCCCACACACACAGAGGCAAGTCCCTACAAGCCCTACAGCTAATTTAAGGACACAAAATGCTCTAGTGTCCACCCTCTAAATGGAGGTTAAAAGTTCATACTGAAACGTACTACATAATCATTAACATCGCAATGATACGAATAATCCTCACACACCATATTCCCATATAACTTTCAGTGTAAGCATTTTAACTGCAAAAATCTCCCTTATAAAGTCAATGGCCTAAGTCTCACGATCAGCACTCCAATTCAAGAGAATACCAGACACCAGATCACAAACTACCAATATTATAAACAGCCTCAATGTTTATTAAAGAGCTAAGTGTGTTATTGTTCACACAATTTCCAAGCTAAAACATTTTTCTAAATCTAGAAATAGTTACAAGTCAGTATGAAGAAATGTTTCCTTTCTTTTATTTCAAGAAGCTTAGACACTGACCTAGATCTGTCTGTCCCTGCAGTGCTTTTCAGGACATGTCTGTAGAAAAAAACATGCACATGTACAGGAAAAAGCATGCACAACAATGTATGCATAAACGTAACGACACTGCAGTTTATGCATTTGCATTTGGCCCAGTATGCATTTGCAGTGTGTGAAAAGGAAAAAGAATGAGGGCGGGACAAAGAGAGAGAGAGTGCTGCATGTCTAGCATAGCTGGCAGCACAGTATATACAATAAGCGTGGATGGAGGTAACGATACAGTAATAATAAACTCCTTCATAATAACTTCTTCATTTCTGAAGCATTCCTTATACTATGATGACCATGTTTATACAATGGTCTACACAAGTGTTTATGTGCCCAACGTGTCTGATTTTGTGTGTAAGCTATAGCATATGTGTGGCGCTTACTAGGCCAAAGGTCATTTTCATTTTTCAGCAGTGCTGAGTGCTGAGTCTGACCTGGTTTTAGCGAGAGCCCACTGAGACCGCATAATCCCTCATATCCCAGCAGAATGCTCAACACCGATACAGTAAGCAGGGTCAAAAAGGCACATCAAACAAAAGATCCAAGAGAAACATCCTGTCACCCAGACAACGACCCAAGATGTGCAACTCAAATAACAGAAACACTTGGATTTAAAAGAAAAAAAATCCCAAGACAATGCACTAGGACTGATATTTCTCAGAAGAAACCAAATTATGCAAAGCTGAAGAGACACAAGCAATAAGAAAATAAAGACCTCCGCAAGCACATCCGCTGGAATTCCCTCTTGGTTTGATCTTAGCGAACAGAGGCCCTTGTGTTTCTGTTTTTGTGAGTGTGTGTGTGAGTGTGTGGATTCGGGATGCAGAGAAGTGAGACTCTGGGTTAATGAAATCACACACTGGTGTTAATTACCCGATGAGCTGAACCAAGCATAATAAACTGCAATAGGTGAATGTAAATATGCTCACACCAAACATATGAGGGCAAAAACAACACGCTGGCCAAAAAATACATCCAACCACAAGTGGGCCAGAAAAAGGAACCTTCTGGGAAAATGCACTGCTGTTTCTGTTTTAAATGTGGATTCACATGCAGGAGGACACAAAAAGCTATGGGGGGTGTGGCAGATTTGCACCAACCATATGACATCACCACACTGTGAGATCACAAATGGCTCTTTCTGCATAGGAAACTGTGTTCCAGCCGTGTCTCCTGTACTCCTGATATAATCCATAACTATATTTATTACATATTTACAAATGTGGCAAAAATAATTTACAAAACAGGGCAACAAAGACAATTAAGAGCCTCGTTTATTTATGTATGGATAATTTTTGATATCAGTCTTTAAAATTGAGATTAGAATTTACGAGATTAGAACTGTGTCCAATAGTTTCAACTCCAGTTCTGGTTTTACTTATTTTATACAAACAGTAATAAGTTGCTCTCAGGGAAATGCCATAAAAAGCAGTATTTTTCAAGCTTAATTGTAGTTTTCTTAACTATAATGTGATGTTTAATAGCTGTGCATTTTCACATATTTAACACACTGGAAATTCACATCAAGCTTATATGTTCATTTTATTTAACACTGAGAGTGCAGGACAATGACACAGAGGAGAAAATGGATACACTGATTAGTAACTGTGATAAAGTTATTTTTCATTTTAGGCCAGTGTGATTCAAGGACATAGACACATCAGGTTCCAAATAAGTATGATCCCCTACAACCCAGCCAGACTTCTGGCTCCCCCCATATTGCACACAGATTACAATCAATCTATTAATTACAAATACTCCTGATCTTAACTCGTTATGTGTATAAAGCAGACCTGTCCACAGAATCAGTTTCTTGCATTCCAACCTCTCCACCACCATGGGCAAGACCAAAGAGCTGTCAAAGGACATCAGGGAGAAGATTGTTGGCTGGAATGGGTTACAAGACCATCAGCAAGAAGCTTGGTGACAAGGTGACAACACTTGGTGCGATTATTCAGAAATGGAAGACGTTTTAAATGACCATCAGTTGCCCTCAGTCTGGAGCTTCATGCAGTATCTTGCGTCGTGGCATGAGGGCGATCATGAGAAAGGTGAGGGATCAGCCCAGATCTACATGAGAGGAGCTTGTTAATGATCTGAAGGCAGTTAGGACCAAAGTCACTAAGAGCACCATTGGTAACACACTACATCATCACTGATTGAAATCTTGCAGTGCTCGCAAGGTCCCCCTGCTCAAGTAGGCACATGTACAGACAATTTGCAAGTTTGCCAGTGAGCATCTAAACGATTCAGAGAAGGCTTGGGAGAAAGTGCTGTGGTCAGACGAGACCAAAATTGAGCTCTTTGGCATCAACTTGACCCGCCGTGTTAGGAGGAAGATCATGAACAAGCTCCTCCCGTGTAGTTCTTGGCTGATCCCTCACCTTTCTCATGATCGTCCTCACCCCATGAGGCAAGATACTGCATGGAGCTCCAGACTGAGGGCA
>JBBPCY010000156.1:16678259-16690038 GCA_037974405.1 Brachyalestes nurse | reverse complement strand
CAACTTCTATACCATTCACAGTATTTTATTGCATTTTCATCTAAAATTGTTTACATATTATGTGTGGTCCTTGAATTGGAGGATATTGGTCCTGGAAAGTCCTTGAAAGGTCCTTGAATTTGATGTTAACCAAGGTGTGGGAACCCCGTATAAAACTCTAATCAACACACATTTAATTAACATAGATCACTGAGTGTTGCTCGAAAAGACAGTCCTGCAGCTGGGGCCTACTGCTAGCCTCCACTTACACTCTTACTAGAAAGATTTAGGCCTAATGGCTTTCTGAAATACTGCCAAAAATATTGCCGTGACCCATATTTAAATCATGAATTCAGCTCACTTTGCAGAAGTCTATGATGCCAGTTTTTTTAATGGGTTGCACAATGCTCTGTTTTATTCTTCATTATTTATTGATCTGTTTCTGGCTGCATGTAGTCTACTTCACTTGAAATTTGAAGACTGGCCAGTGAAAGTTTCTACTTGACAGCTAATGATCCAGACTAGTATGGCTTTCACAAAATTTAGAACCTCAAGAGCTATCTGTGGTTTCAGAGGCCTACACCTATTTTCTCTCAGCCCATCTTTCTCCTACTCTCCAAGGCCTGAGTTGTGGAGGATTCTCAGTTTACAACTGGAAACAAACTGGAAAGACTGCATAGGGCTCCCGATAAAACAAGCACGTATTTCCATCATAGCTGAGTAATAATTGTATCAACGGTTTTACGCTGGTGTTAAAGTGTTCATATAATGGAAAATGTTTCCTTGGTTCCTTAAAATACAAGATTTTAACATACAAACAGTGCAGCAGCATAGTTACAACTGCTCTGTGTCCTGTTTTGGTATTTTAGTGTTTTGTTTTACTTTCTAGTATAATTTACAATAGTGATTGAGTACTTTATATTATATTTTGTATCGTGCTTGCATTTGGGTCTCTGTGTGTCTGTGCAGTCGTTGCACAAGCAGTTTCTTCTGGGGTCAATAAATAATTCTAATTCTGATTCTGAAGGTTTCAAGACATACCAGTTACTCCCCAGTCCATATTCTACATCTATGGAAACAAGGCAGCAACAAACAATCCCATATGCAAATATTTGCCCTTTTGTGATGTCATGAAACCCAAGGCATTTATATACAGTGAGTGCTTTAGCCTTTTGAATGAATTACAAAATAGGTCAGTCAGTAAGAACAAAAAGCAATGACACATATTACACCTATTAGACATAAAGGTCCAACAAAACAAAGCAGTCTTTTAAATTAAAAAAAGATGGAAAGTTGAAAATGTATCATTTAAAATTAATGAGGAATATTTTGGTATATAAACCAAATATATGGTATATATACAAATATACTTAGTAGAAATCGGGGAAGAAAATAAAATGTGAGAAATATGTTGTACATGGGCCCTAAACATAATGTTGACTACAATGTAATCACAGCTTTGGCCAGTAGAGGGCAGTACTACAACACAATAGAATTCAAGTCACTCTCCTCTCTCTCTGAGATTGATTTTGTTTTTTTAAGCTGTAAGAGATTATAAAACTTGCAGCCGCCAGATGGCGACCTGTGTGTGAAATATCTACTGTTTGGACAGAAACACTGCAGTTGCTTAAAGCATTTATTGTAAGTCCAGTACTGTATTGATCTCCCTGGTAGATCAATAAAGTGTTATAAAAGTGTTGTAATGCCCATTAAAGAAGAACAAAGCAGAACAAAGCTGATGCATGTTTTAATAATCCTGTTAGTGTTGTGCATGTCCCACTGCGGACATGAGCACTGCATGCACTGGTGTTGTTCTCTTCTGAATGGCAGTGACAGCACTAAAAGTTACCAGTTTCACCTTTTCCACAGGCATGTTACTGTACAGTGTCTGTAGGTCGGGGCATTTCCAGAGGTGTGTAGAGAAGTCCAAACCCATTTTATAGTAAAATTATTCCATAAAATACTGACTTAAGCAAAAGTACCATAATACATGCCTTGGGGAGAACTGCAAAAGCATCACATTCACAGACTACATTGGTGTTGAGTTCAATAAAGAAATACAGCAGAACTTCTTAGTGCATCTAACAGCATAGGAACTCAAGTTTATTAAGCATAATTCTTCTGTTTATGAGGCAATCACAACTGATCACAAAGCAGTACAGATCAGTCACCAACAGAACAGAATGAAACAAAACACACAAAAAGTAATTACATCTTAATGACCAACTTGTAAAAGTAGATTCCTATTTGAGCACAAGTACAGGTTCAAATAAATGTAACAAGCCATAATATTCCTTAGCAATAAGTGTTTGTGTGTGTGTTAAAGAGAGAGAGAGAGTGAGTATTGTGTGTCTCTGTGTAATCAGCTGTTTTTGGGCACCTAGTGCAACACTGACTAAATCAAATTGAAATTGCACAGACTAAAGTTTCTAACAAAATTATAGCAGTTACGTAAATCAAGATTAAAACCACCTGCCCAATATTGTATAGGTCCACAAAACCTATGAAGGTGTGATGTTCTATCTGGCACCAAGACATTAGCAACAGATCTTTTAAGTCCTATACATTGCAAAGTGTGGCCTCCACAAAAGGCTAATTACACAGAGACACACAATGCGCACACACACACACACACACACACACAACCAACCAGCCACATGACATAAAAGAAAACATGATTCATCAGAGCAGACCATCTTTCTTTGCTCCATAGCTTCACTTCTGATGCTCATGGACCCGTTGTAGCCACTTTTGGATAGAGTGGATAGAGGTCAGCATGGGCACGTCTACAATTACAAAGCAAACGATGCACTACGTTTTCCAACACCTTCTAGCCAGCCTTAACTTGTTCAGCAATTTGTGCTACAGTAGGTCTTCCGTGGGATCAGTAGGGCTGGCCTTTGCTCTTTTTATGCAACAAGCCTTGGGTGTACATGACTCTGTTCACAGTTCACCAGTTATCCTCCCTTGGACCACTTTTGGTAGGTACTAACCACAGTTCCCTGGGAACATAAGACCTGCTTTTTTTTCTAGATTTTTTTTCTCTGATTCAGTTGTCTAGCCATCACAGTTTGGCCCTTGTCAAAGTCACTCAGATCTTTTCACCTGCCCATTTTATTTGCTTCCAACACATCAACTTCAAAATCTAACTGTTCACTTTCTGCCTGATGTATCACACCCCTTGACAGGTGTCACTGCAAATGTCATTCACTTCACCTGTCAGTGGTTGTAATGTTGTGGCTATTTGGTGTGCATGAAAAAAGTAAATGAGTCAAACAATAATTTCCTTTTGGCCACGGAGGTTTCAGTTGGTTTGGTATAGCAGAGCAGTTATAACCAGATATTCACTTAAATTGGCCTCGCTGGTGGCAACCCAGTAGCTCTTCTTGTACTTGCAGAGCTGAGTAGAATGAACAGAATGTCCTCTAGTCAAGCAGAAGAATGATCACCGGAAGACACACCATTCATCTTAAGTGTTCAAAACATCTCTCATTATTACTATCCTAATAAAGGCTATGCCACAAATAAAGTTTATTTTATTCATGAGGAAAGTAAGTGTGGAACTGAATACTCAGAAAACTGGAAATGTCCTGTGAATATTTTTGATACTGTGAGGATCCTGCTTCACCAGCATTACTAATAAGTCCTTTCAGTTACTTGTACCTTTTTTTGCATATTATAACTCCAACAATAAAACTTTCATAACTGAAACATTTTCAGTTACTACTGTGTAATTCATCAACTGTTTATTTAAAATGTTTGTTTTGAGTGGCTAATAATTCTTGTTGCAGTGAACACATTTTATTCAATTTTACTCATCATCACAGAGTGGAAGTGTTTAAAAATAATAAAATAACAATAAAAAACCCAGACTGAGTCAAAAGGCTGTTGACCCAAATAGTCTACTCTGAAAATTGGTAATTTGCATGTGTTAATGGAATTGTTGCTACTACTGCTACTACTCTGTATTCCTTTTTATCACTTTTCTTTATATTTGTTTACCTTAGTTTAATTAATCTGTATCAGCCTTATTGCTTACTTGTATCGCTTGCTTTACTTTTGATCCTTTAATGATTATTTTATCTTTATAAAGCACGGTGGATGACTTTTGTGTATGATAATTGCCTTGCCTACTACTACTTCTCCTCTACTTATTATTATTATTATTTTCATTATTATTATTACTGAAGTTATTTTGCTTCATCTGATTCCACTCTAGTGAAGATTCTGCAAGATGTGATAAACGGCGAGTGAGCAAGTGGGGGGAGGAGGAGGAGGAGAAAGCAGAGAGAGAGAGAGAGAGAGAGAGAGAGCGTGTCTCTCGCTGTTGGAGAGGTGCAAACTGAAGTATCACATCCCGGCACCGGCTGCTCCAGAAGCGGAGAAGGCGATGCATGAAGGGCTCAGCAGGTGCGTAGCTCCGAATTCCTCTACAGATGTCAGATGTCCTGACTGGGGCTGGCGCGTTCCTCTCGCTGGTGTACAGATGTGGAGAAACACCAGGGATGAGGCAGCACGTTTTTTAAAAACATTGTCCTATATGGCCATTTAGCTGCATGGTCGTTCAGTTACAGGTAGCGAGGTTTGTAAAAGCCTGAATGAAACGGAGAGGACGGTCGCTGTGTCGAACTGAGGCTCTCGAAACGGCTGGTCTTTCTCGGTCTGGTGTAGCTGCTGGAGGCTGCGCTGTGCTGAGAATCGAGGCTGCATGCAGTGGCGTGCTCCAGCCAGATGTCTGTAACACAGAGAGGGGCCGTGATGAAGAGTAGTCTGGGGTTTTTCCCCGTCGTGAGATCTGAAGGCGGTGCAGCAGCTGTCGAGCCGGGGCGTTGTGGTGCGCGGGGCTTTGCTTTCACCTTCACGCCGAGTGTCTGTGTCCGTGCGCGCTGTCCACGGTGCTGAAACAGGCTGCAGGGTGACTGTGGCCCTCAAGGGTCGATTTCCTTTTTTGATCTCGTCTCGACTGGGGCAACAACCTCAAATAAAATAAGCGCGTGCTCTGGTTATTACAGTGGCCCGATCACTTTGAGGCTATGGGGAAATCTTTGCTTGTCCAGTTTTATTGCCAGCATTATATGACAGAAGGAACTTTTCAAATAATTGTTGAACTAGAGCTGGTAAACAGAGTCTGTCACAAACTTAGAGTGGCAGTGTTTTCCAATATATGTTTGGCCTTTCAACAGGAAATCTCCAGAGTTGTGTTCATCTTATATTCTCAATCGTAACAGTGTTTTTACTATAATTAACTAGAAACAGAGTTAAATGCAGTCCTACCCTGTTAAATTCAACACAGCAGTGTTGAGTTCGGTCTTATAGTGCTGAATTCATTCTAAACAGCGTTAAATCCAGTTCAGTCATCACAGTGTTGATTACAGTCTTATAGTGTTGAATTCATTCTAAAGTGTTGACTTCACTCTAAACAACATTCAGTCCAGACCTACAGTGTTCGATTCAGTCATTGCAGTGTTGAACTCAGTCTTATAGTGTTGAATTAATTCTAAAGTGTTGACTTCACTCTAAACAACGTTCAGTCCAGACAGTGTTCGATTCAGTCATTGCAGTGTTGAACTCAGTCTTATAGTGTTGAATTAATTCTAAACGGTGTTGAATTCACCCTAAATAATGTTAAGCTCATTCTAAACAGTGTTGAATTCATTCTAAACACTGCTAAATTCATTCTTAACAGTGTTGAATTCAGTCTGAACAGCATTTAAACCCAGTCTTGCAGTGTTTAATTCAGTCAGAACAGTCTTGAGATCAGTCTCAGGGTGTTCCTAAATGTGGAAAAATTTGTGAGTTAAATGTACACGATTGAAATGTCACTCCCCCGGTGTTCATTTGTGTCAAGTTGGGTTTTAATAGCCTCTGTAGGTGTTAATATATCACTGTAGGTCTGCCTTTGACGCTGGGGATTGTGTGGTGTGCGCGGTTGGGTAATTGGGGATGGTTAAAGTGGTGCACTCTCTTTGGCCTACTTTCCTTTCACGCGTGGCCTCTAACTGTCTGCTCTCTTTCTTCAGGTGCTCGCCGACGCTCTCCCATCTTCCCCGTGCCGAGCCATGCTCGCATCGTTAAAGCAGCGCGCACCGCCCGCCGCCCCGAGTCCCCGCAGGCCCGCCTGAACATGTTCCACCGCCCGTGGCGCGCGCCCGCGCCCGCACCGCCTCTGCTCGCGTTGCTGCTGCTGCCGGCGCTCTTTTTCTCGCCGCGCGCGCTCGCAAGCCTCCACGAGCGCTCTGCGGTGCCGCGTGCCGTCGCGCGCTCCGTGGCCCGCATGGATGGCGACGTGATCATCGGCGCGCTCTTCTCTGTGCACCACCAGCCGTCCGCAGAGCGCGTGGCCGAGCGCAAGTGCGGCGACGTGCGCGAGCAGTACGGCATCCAGCGCGTGGAGGCCATGTTCCACACGCTAGACCGCATCAACGCCGACCCGCACCTGCTGCCCAACATCAGCCTGGGCTGCGAGATCCGAGACTCTTGCTGGCACTCCTCTGTGGCCCTCGAGCAGAGCATCGAGTTCATCCGCGACTCGCTCATCTCCATCCGGGACGACTCCAAAGAGGGAGCCAAGTGGTGTGTGGACGGGACGCCCTCCAGCCACCCGCCGCCCACGAAGAAGCCCATCGCGGGGGTCATAGGACCCGGATCCAGCTCCGTGGCCATCCAGGTGCAGAACCTGCTGCAGCTCTTCAACATCCCGCAGATCGCTTACTCGGCCACCAGCATAGACCTCAGCGACAAGACCCTCTTTAAGTACTTTCTGAGGGTCGTGCCCTCAGACACGCTGCAGGCGCGAGCCATGCTGGACATCGTTAAACACTACAACTGGACTTATGTTTCTGCCGTGCACACAGAGGGTAAGACATCACACGTCTCTGTTTTACATCTGTAGAGTTTCAGAGAACACCTCTATCATGTGAAGATTTATGCATGTATGCATGTGACCATGTGTAGGTGCACATACATCTATCTATCTATCTATCTATCTATCTATCTATCTATCTATCTATCTATCTATCTATCTATCTATATATCTATCTATCTATCTATCTATCTATATATCTATCTATAGGCTATGTCTGGGAGTCAGACAACCAATTAACACATTACCTCTCTATAGGCTGGTCTGTTCATCTACTTACCTCTCTGCATGTGTCTGTCTACCACTGACCTTTTGCATTATAGGAAACTGGCAGTTTGATACGCTGAATTTCTGTATAATAGCCAAAGCAACACTCTCCATCCCCGTCGGTGTATAATTACATGCTAATTCTATTCCATTAGATATGTACAAGTGGGCTCTCTATCCCTCAGATTATTTGCATATCTAAGCATGCCTTAATTAATCAATCAGCTTCTCCATATTTAAGGAGGGAGCTAATGTATTCTTCCTTCTGCCGTTCACTGGAGGCTAAATGGCCTACACAGCCCCAGCTTTACCAGTAACCACGGTGTCCACTGATCAGCCTGCAAGGTCTTCTAATTATGTCATGCTTTTCGAAGAACTCAGAGACATTCCAGTCAGATTTCAAAACTCTTCGATTGGGGAGCTGTCAGACCTGTCGGTTGTCTGAGCTGACCAATTTTCCAAGCTGTCAGGCTTCTAAATGGTCCGATTTCAAAATGGCAGGCTTCTCCACTGTCTGCTTTCGAATTGCTCCGATGTCTGTGCGGTCTAATTTTAAATGTCCAGACTTTTTTCACTGACAGATGTCTGAACTACCACCTATGCTGCTCAGGCAGTCAACTTCCACAATGTTTGTGGGATGCCACCCTTTCATTTCGGTGTTAGTCCCTGTAGAATCTCAATTCAAGTTGGCTGTAGCTCCTGAAGTGCGTGTGGACTAATGACTGCAATAAAATAATAGTGGGAATATTGGTAAGAGCAGTTAACCTCTGTGTAGTGGCCTCCAAAGTAGACACATCTGTCTCCACAGCTGTTTTTATTATATATAGCATTAAAATCCTCAATAGCTCTTACTGTTATAAGTCATGAAAATGCAGACATGAAATTGCATTGTTAATAAAAGCGAATATGTATGAATTTAGCATTGAAAGTGGACCCATATACACGCACACACACATACACACACTCACCAACAGCTGCACTCCTCTGCCACAGACATCTTCAATGCTGCCTGTTGCCCCTAGCAACAGCAGAGGTCCCTGATTGCATTAATTACCTGGCCAGATTCAGATCTATGTGTCTGACAAACTAAAGCATTTTAAATGGAAACGACTTAATAGGCATTGGTTCATCAGCCCTATCAGCAAATGACAGGAAAATTGGATTGCATTATTGTGCCAGTGGTGTGTAGATGGAGTCCAGTGTCATCATAGCAACAAGAGAGAGAAATAGATGGTATTAGATATTAGTTTATTGTTGAGATAGATTAATTTAGTATCATGCAAGTACCCATTACAGTGGAGTCGGAGGGTCAAAAAGGAGCACGAGTGTGGCAAAATGAGGGGGAGAGAGAGAAAGAAAGAGAGACAGACAGAGAGACAGGCCAATATTAAGAAAAAGGAGACTGCAGCTTATTAAATTGAGAACATGGAACGCTCTGAACTGGTCAAGGTCAGCGCTGTAACTTGTCGCATTCTTCAGAATAACTCCTTGGATTCTTCAGCATGTTTCACTTGTGCATGTTATTTCAATCAAACTTTAAGATGCTATGTTGTAGGGTGCAAAATGATTTACTGATCAGTCAGACAGAGGTCAACAAAGGTGATGCTTTTTGGTCAAATGGTCTACTGAGAATAGCACAAGAAATAAATCCCATATTTCAGTTCATTCACGCTACTTCATTCACGAACTCATCTAATAAAAAAATCCCTGCATGGCCCATTTCAGTTTGTTGAGAAATGATTCCTTCTACAGACACACTTTTACCTGCAGTTACACTGAAATCAAATTCAATTTAGTTCATTTCAATTCAGCCACTTCTCTTCATTTCAGCGCAGTTCAGTTCGCACTTCAGTTCAGTTCAGGTCTAATCAGTAAAGGCCAATTTGGTTTAGTTAAGCTCAGATCAGTTCAGTTCAATTCAGTCATTTTCAGTTTAGTTTAGTTTAATTCAATTCCCCCAGCCAGGGACAGTCCAGTCTGAACCAGTTGGTCCTGTTTGGTCAAATTCAGCTTGATTAATCTCATCTTTTTTTTTTTTTAACTCTGAAACTAACATATTTTTGTACTCCTTACAGTTCCTTGCCACACACGTTTCCCTTTAAATGTAACTCAAATGTTTGACCGTACTTAAAACGTCAAAGTCGAGGGTAGAATGCACTAATCAGGCTTTGGAGCTGACTTTGGGGTACAGCATTATTCAAATCAAATAGTATTTTATGACTTTAGTCTTTATCTATGCATACAATCATCAGCTCTCTCAGTTCTCCTCACTCCCCTGATTAAAAGAACTGCCCAAAGTGCACAGAGTCAACATTAATGACCTCCACTCTGGGTACTGCACTAGTTGCATTGCACTGAATTATGCACGCGACTCAATGACTTTTGTAGCGTCAGAGAATTTAATAGCAAATAACTTTTTATCCTAATTTGTTTTGTAGCATTCTTTATAATGTTACCTCAAAACATGTTGTATTTAGGCAGAGAGTGTTGGAAAGAAGTTGGTAAAGTGAAAGTTACCTGTTTGCCAAATGAGTATCCATGTTATGTTTTCATGTTGACCATTTCAGACTGAAACTGGCTGCCATTTGCATCTCAAATGGTAGTGACCATCTCTCCATTTCATGTCTTTTTCAGTTGCCTGTCTTCATTTTGTGTCTTCCATTGTGAACTGTCGTCCATTTCTAATCCCGGGTTCTGGCCACTCTGACTGTGTTGAGTCACAGGAGGTAATCCAGCCTCCTCTTTGGAGATTTAAAAAATTATGCTGAACCTGCTTGAGTCATTATTGCCTTCAGTTGCATGCATTTTCAATGCTTGCATTTAACCCACCTGCAATTTCATGTCTTAACTCAGGGAACTATGGTGAAAGTGGCATGGAAGCATTCAAAGAGCTAGCGGCAGAAGAGGGGCTGTGCATTGCTCACTCTGACAAAATCTACAGCAACGCCGGAGAGAAGCACTTTGATCGTTTGCTGAGGAAGCTGCGGGAGCGACTGCCCAAGGCCCGTGTGGTGATCTGCTTCTGTGAGGGCATGACTGTGCGCAGTCTCCTGATGGCCATGCGACGTCGGGGCGTGTCTGGAGAGTTTCTGCTCATTGGAAGGTAAAGAAGTCTTTTAAAAGTCACATGAGAAGCATAAGGCAATTGCGAGTCGTCTTTCTTTACAAGGCATTTCCAAAACATAGTCAAATACTAAAAATACATAGTCAATACTATATACAAAATTTGTATATAGAATATCATGAAAGATTAGTTACAATCCATTACATGAATCATCCACAAAATGTACCCCGGTCTACCAGGAACAGGCAGGTCCACACACATAACAGGTAGCAGGTGAATTGTTAGTGATTGGGTTAGCACTGAAGTTTATTTTGGGGGGGATGGGGTGTGGTGGGTTAGAGCAGAAGGATGGAAATGTGGAAAAAGAAAATAAAATGTTGACAGGGTAGGGCAAGGGGAGGTTCTTCTTCATTAGTTACGACTCTTCAGTGTAAAATTTCTCTCACTTTTTCACTGGCACAAGGAACTCCAAAAATATTACAAACAAAGGTGAGTCGTACCAGTGCTGTCGTGGGTCAATGGCAGGGCTGAAAGTGGCCTGCAAAAACAAAAAGAACCCCCCCCCCTGCAAATAGGAACAGTACTTCATTTAGCTGAGATAGCTTTATAAATGAAACACATTCTTACGATGCTGGAAAAATACCTGTTATGTAGCAATTTCAGAGTGACTCCTTCAGGAAAGAGTCCTGACACTGAACTGCCACTATTTACCATCTGACTGAAGCCCTTTGGTTAGGCTGCTGCTCGTATTCACAATCAGTGATGTATCTAGGACTTCTAAAAGGCCTAGAGTGGCGTCTCCCTCATTTGCTCATTGATATTGGCTCTGCATATTATTAAAAAAAAACATAATTGGTTGATTCATCTGTCACTTCCTAATTATGTTGGTGGTAAATCTGTCACATTAGAAATCCAGATTCTGTAACCAATGGGAGAACACCACAGAGAATACCTGCCATAAATATACAGGAACAGAACGCTGGACTATAGATAAGACAAAACTACAAAAACAATAGAAAACAGGACAGCAGAGCAGAATTTTGCATTTTGCAAAGTTACTTGTTCATTGTATGAGATCACATCCACAGTATTAATGCTATAAATCATCTGCAACATTTAATTGTTGAACAATGGACTGCGACATCTCACTGCTGAACATCCAATCCTCCAACCTAAGCGTCTCTACAGAGATGAGTGTAAATATCTCTGCACAGATTCCTTATGGGTGGCTGTACTTTACACAAACAATTATCTGTGTGGTGACCCAGATATTATGTTTGCTTTTCTTTCCAGCCCCTTCCAATAGCATGTGGTCTGCAGAGCCGAGCAAATGTTATCCTTCGAATGTCCTTTTTGAACATGGTCTCAGGTGCACGAAGGAAATTTCTAAATAGATATGAGTGAATATGAGTAAGTCTCTGTTCCAACCAAGCAAAAGATGAAGTGCCCAGACTCGCAGTTCATCCACTGCCTCAAAACGATGAGGCAGTGGAATGCTTAGCTGCATGTTGCCACCAAACACACATACACATATACAAACACACACACACACACACACACACACACACACACACACACACACACACACACACACACACACACACACA
>JBBPCY010000156.1:16667518-16678149 GCA_037974405.1 Brachyalestes nurse | reverse complement strand
AACTGAGTGATACTTTTCTTTTTTCAGGATCAACACAAAGTGAATGTTGGTCACTAAAGACAGACCTGATGTGTCTCCTTAGAACCTACAGTTTGAACTTTTGTGTTTCTACAGACTATAAAATACTGAAAACCAGTCAGTTACATTTGGAACACTCCTGTTTGTGTAAAGAAGGTTTCAGTGAGGAATCCTGAATGATTGAAAATGTTACAGCAGACCCGCACCGCACTTTCTGCCCGTGTTGTTCTGTAGAGAACGTTCAGCTCATCTAAAAATGGGGAGGTGGAGAGTTTTTGCAAAAAGAAACTCTGGATAGATATACATATATAAATGTGCATATATGTGTGTGTGTGTGTGTTTTAAATATTCTATTATAACGCACATTATTTGACTTTGTGTATAACAGGCACCTGCTTTTCTATACAATAGGTATACTCATGCAGTGTCAATCACTAACAAGGCTGATAGTGATTGGCAGTTAAAAAAGTCCAGGTTTAATCCTAGTCTGGGTCTGTGACTCTAGCCCATAGTGTACAGTGATCAGAGATGAGGACTCGAGTCACTTGTTGACTTACTCTTAAGTCCGATTTATGAGACTCACTGAAAATTAGGACTGTCCATCTTAACTCAGGAAGTGAGCCTGTAGTTTCGCCTGTGTGTGGCGTGGCCTCAGTTCTGCTGCAGTCGTGTGTGATTCTGAGAGTGATGTGAATGCCCTTCTTTCTTCGCTTAATGAGCTACGAGTGAGAAATAATGAATAAAAAATTATTTCATTTGCTATCGCTGACATTAATTACACCTTCCAAGAGTTGCTCCATCATTTCCTGTAGATATTGTGTGTAAGCACTAGATTTTTGTACAGGACCTTTGGAACAGGACTGTGTCAGTGTTCTGTGTGTCAGTGTTCTGGGTGTCAGTGTTCTGGGTGTCAGCGTTCTGGGTGACATTGTTCTGGGTGTCAGCGTTCTGGGTGTCAGTGTTCTGGGTGTCAGTGTTCTGTGTGTCAGTGTTCTGGGTGTCAGTGTTCAGCGTGTCAGTGTTCTGGGTGTCAGTGTTTTGTGTGTCAGTGTTCTGTGTGTCAGTGTTTTGTGTGTCAGTGTTCTGGGTGTCAGTGTTCAGCGTGTCAGTGTTCTGTGTGTCAGTGTTCTGGGTGACAGTGTTCTGTGTGTCAGTGTTTTGTGTGTCAGTGTTCTGTGTGTCAGTGTTCTGGGTGACAGTGTTCTGGGTGTCAGTGTTCTGTGTGTCAGTGTTCTGGGTGTCAGTGTTCTGGGTGACAGTGTTCTGGATGTCAGTGTTCAGGGTGACAGTGTTCTGTGTGTCAGTGTTCTGGGTGACATTGTTCTGGGTGTCAGTATTCTGGGTGTCAGTGTTCTGTGTGTCAGTGTTCTGGGTGTCAGTGTTCTGTGTGACATTGTCCTGGGTGACATTGTTCTGGGTGTCAGTGTTCTGTGTGACAGTGTTCTGTGTGTCAGTGTTCTGGGTGACAGTGTTCTGGGTGTCAGTGTTCTGTGTGTCAGTGTTCTGTGTGTCAGTGTTCTGGGTGTCAGTGTTCTGTGTGTCAGTGTTCTGGGTGACAGTGTTCTGGGTGTCAGTGTTCTGGGTGTCAGTGTTCTGGGTGACAGTGTTCTGAGTGACAGTGTTCTGGGTGACAGTGTTCTGAGTGACAGTGTTCTGTGTGTCAGTGTTCTGTGTGTCAGTGTTCTGGGTGTCAGTGTTCTGGGTGTCAGTGTTCAGCGTGTCAGTGTTCTGTGTGTCAGTGTTCTGGGTGACATTGTTCTGGGTGACATTGTTCTGGGTGTCAGTGTTCTGGGTGTCAGTGTTCTGGGTGACATTGTTCTGGGTGTCAGTGTTCTGGGTGACAGTGTTCTGGGTGTCAGTGTTCAGGGTGTCAGTGTTCTGGGTGACAGTGTTCTGGGTGACATTGTTCTGTGTGTCAGTGTTCTGTGTGTCAGTGTTCTGGGTGTCAGTGTTCTGGGTGTCAGTGTTCTGGGTGACAGTGTTCTGGGTGTCAGTGTTCTGGGTGACAGTGTTCTGGGTGACAGTGTTCTGGGTGTCAGTGTTCAGGGTGTCAGTGTTCAGGGTGACAGTGTTCTGGGTGTCAGTGTTCTGTGTGTCAGTGTTCTGGGTGTCAGTGTTCTGTGTGACATTGTTCTGGGTGTCAGTGTTCTGTGTGTCAGTGTTCTGTGTGTCAGTGTTTTGTGTGTCAGTGTTTTGTGTGTCAGTGTTCTGGGTGTCAGTGTTCTGGGTGTCAGTGTTCAGGGTGACAGTGTTTTGTGTGTCAGTGTTCTGGGTGACATTGTTCTGGGTGTCAGTGTTCTGTGTGTCAGTGTTCTGTGTGTCAGTGTTCTGGGTGACATTGTTCTGGGTGACATTGTTCTGGGTGACAGTGTTCTGGGTGACAGTGTTCTGGGTGACAGTGTTCTGTGTGTCAGTGTTCTGGGTGTCAGTGTTCTGGGTGTCAGTGTTCTGGGTGTCAGTGTTCTGGGTGACATTGTTCTGGGTGACAGTGTTCTGTGTGACACTGTTCTGGGTGACATTGTTCTGGGTGTCAGTTTTCTGAGTGACACTGTTCTGGGTGACATTGTTCTGGGTGACATTGTTCTGGGTGACAGTGTTCTGGGTGTCAGTGTTCTGAGTGACAGTGTTCTGGGTGTCAGTGTTCTGAGTGACAGTGTTCTGGGTGACATTGTTCTGGGTGTCAGTGTTCTGAGTGACAGTGTTCTGGGTGACATTGTTCTGGGTGACATTGTTCTGGGTTTCAGTGTTCTGAGTGATAGTGTTCTGAGTGACAGTGTTCTGGGTGACATTGTTCTGGGTGACAGTGTTCTGGGTGACATTGTTCTGGGTGTCAGTGTTCTGAGTGACAGTGTTCTGGGTGTCAGTGTTCTGGGTGTCAGTGTTCTGGGTGTCAGTGTTCTGAGTGACAGTGTTCTGGGTGTCAGTGTTCTGGGTGTCAGTGTTCTGGGTGTCAGTTTTCTGTGTGACAGTGTTCTGTGCGTCAGTGTTCTGTGCGTCAGTGTTCTGGGCGTCAGTTTTCTGGGTGGCAGTGTTCTGGGTGTCAGTGTTCTGGGTGTCAGTGTTCTGGGTGTGTGCAGCTGTTTGGGAGAGAGAGAGAGGGGGAGAGAGAGGGGGGAGAGAGAGAGAGGGAGAGAGTGAGAGGGAGAGAGAGAGAGAGAGAGAGAGAGAGAGAGAGAGAGAGAGAAAGAGATTCATGTTAATAGACAGACATTTCATTCTAAAAATAAACTATGGAAGCTCTAAAAGTGCCTTATAGGGTACATGTATTTAATAATTTAGGCTAGCAGTTTCAATGTCTATTGATATTCTGCTTTGCATAGATGGACGGATGTTAATTTGATTTCCATCCATCCATACACTTATCTGATCATTCCTCCAACATTTTAAAAGCAGGCACACCCGAAGTCTGTTCACTGTGGATTTGAACCATGTTTGTATGCAGAGACAGTAATTATAGCTAATCACCACATGTTGACAGCACTTCTAATCTGATCAGGTACAACAACAAAGCTGATCTGAGCATTTTTCCCCGCTGTCTAAATGCGCGATCAGGCATGTATTTTCTGAAAAACAGATAAGCCATGTCACTCTCCAGAGTGAAATGCCTTACTTTGTCACTTTGTAGCTCCCTGTATCCTTGTATTACTTTTAATGTCAGTTCTGGGACAGCTTTCTCTTCAATGTTTAATGAAAGCTTGCTCCTTCCTGTGTTGCTGAAGCAACATTCCTGCACAATGCCCTGATTTCTAATTAATAGTTTAATCTCATGCTTTATCTTTTTTCACTTCCTGCATGGCCCATAACTCATTTTTATGGCTTTATGTGTAATTTAATTCATTCTAATTTCTTTTTTAGGTGCCCATTTCCCAATCTCTCTTTATCCTCAAGGAATAAATCGACTGTTTCTGTTACTATGCCTTTATCGATTTATGTAAATTAGCTCTGTCCTGACTGGAAGTCCTGTATAGTGCTTCATTTAAGATGCAATTCAGGCATAAATATTCCATTTGTGAATGGGTAGGCCTAAAAAGCTGTAGGCTGAATTGGCAGATAGATGTAAATGTATTTGTTTTTGCAACGTCATGAGAGCCAGTCAATCCAAAATGGAAAAGGTACTGCTCCAAGGAATCATGATTGGTTCCTTTATTTATAAAAGTGTTGATTAAAGATCCTCATATTTACTTGGAGAAAGGCATTGTTCAAATAACTCGATCTAAACAGATAAAACATGTTTAAAAAAAAGAGTCTGTGAAGGCAGTCAGGAATTAAAAAGGGCAGACCATGTTAATCAGGCTAAAGCTAAAATAAAAATGTAATTATACATACACTGATCAGCTATATTTTCACAGCTTATGATTGGTTGGTCAAATCTGATGTGCAATTGGACCTGACTGATGTCTAATGTGGTTTATCTGGGGTAGCCTGAGCCACACACTGGAAACTGTTAGTTGATTTGTTCGTAAGTTGTCAGTTCTGGATTGTTGGGTATCATCTTTTTTTAGGTTCCTGTTGCTAGGTGACATTAGCATCATAATCGCCAACGACCAGCAACCAGCAACCAGCAAATGTAAGGATCTGAGCTTTGGAGTTTCCCAGTATGCAGTGGTTGGTACCCACCAATATGTACCCAAAAGCTCCTTGATGAGTGTGGAGCTAAGAGGCTAGTAGAAGAGCTACTATAGCACAAATTGCTGAAAAAGTTAATGCTAGCTCTGTGAGAAAGGTGTCAGAATTAAACTTTGAGATGCCATAAAGATACACAGCTGAGTTGCACGGATAAGTAGCAAGGCTGTGTCTCTAATAGCTCCCTGTGCACTATGTAGGAAATAAAATACAGGCTTATGCAACCAGATAGTATATGTGTTTTACAAAAGATCCACTTTCAGTTCAGTCTTTAGTTAGACATGTAGAATTCCATAATAGGCAAAGTGTGCACTATGGATGTAGAAACTTGAATTTTATTCTTCACACAGCACACTACAAAGGAAGAAGGGAACCATTTCAAATTCATAGTGCATCCAGACAAATGCATAAATAACAGCTTAGTTGTTGAAGACAGGGAAAAAACAGTATTGGATTGGAATCAAAATCGGCAAATACTTGAAGTACCAGTATCAGTATTGGTCTCAGGAATGAAAAAGTGGTATCGCAACACCTCTAATATATAGCCATTTATTCAAAAGCTCTTCGTTTTTTTTTTTAGATTTTACTCATGTTGTTAAAACAGAGAAGTAAAGATAGAAAGATAGAATATGATGAATTACACTAGAAATATGAAGAAACTCTCCACAAAATTCCTCTCCAGTAAAGAAATATTCTGATCAGGAGGAAAAAAGTAGTTTCTGCTAAATCCCTTTAATCATATCTTACTTGAATTCCACGCTACTCCTGATGAAGTCTGTCTAATCTGAAATGTATTTTGACCTGGCAATGCTTTCAACTCACTCCATGCATTCACTGCAGTTCAAATCAGTGCTTAGCATAGATGGAACATCATAAGAAATGTACCATTTTCGATTTACCCACATCCTTCCCGGACTGCATTTCTCGTTATATTACGAAACTTTTCCCATTAAGAAAATGAAAAACGGCTGCAAGAGCCTCCGTCTATAATTAGCAGCGTGATGCCTCTCAGCTCAACTCATTTTGGGTGAATATTGCAAAAACGTATTTGCATAATCAGCCATCATTTTCCTGTTGTTTTGGAGATGCTTCTGCTAATGGGGCAAAACCGAGGTCTTATCACTGTCACAGTTACTGTTCTTTAAGGTTTACCGAGTGATGGGCAGTCATAGGGCGTCTGTCTCATTCTAGGCATGAAACGTAAACTTCTTTAAAATTGAGGGGACAGTTTGCTCATCAGGATAATAAATATTGCCTCACAAAAATTGTAGCTATTATCAAAAAACCTTAAAGTGCCAAAATGCTTGCACTTTAGTCTCTATCAGAACACACTTTCACTTTTGCCAGTTGCCCTTCGGCTTTTGTTAGAAGTGTGTTTTGAAAAAAAAAGTAATTGGGTTTTTGGTTCTTTTGTTCAACATAATCGACCATGAGCTACACACATGGCAGATAGAGATTAGGTTTAAAAATGCTAGTAAAAATAGGAATACAAGGGGCTCTGTGGACAGGTACGTGGACCATTCCACTCTGTGATCACTCACCACAGGGGGTCATCTGTTAGCTGAGGTAACAGAATTGGCAGTTAGTGTTCTCCTTCAGGCATGCTTCAGGCTGGTTTAGCGGTTTGAAAAGATGGAGACGTGGTTCGCATATTGGGATTGGTGATGGGGAGACCTGGTGAGTGGAATTGGCCACAGGTAAATTTGGCAGAAAAACAGGGTACCCTAAATCCAAAACTATATATATTAGAACAAGATAAGAATACAGTTCTAGTAAGTTTGGCACTGAAAAGATCACCTGGGTCAGAAGTTTATGACATGGGGAAGATCTACCTGTTACATAATAGATTCTTCACTGAGTGGATATTAAATACCTGCTCCAGCAAGTGAATCAAATGATTCACTTAATTCTTTTGACTTATGGGAAGCAGCCAGTTGTAAATTATTGTATCAGAATTTGGCCTAAATTGCTGAAGTGCTTGCTGAAGGACTATTTGCCGTGTGTTTTTGCACTGCTTTCATTTATCCAGTTCTGTATCAGTTTTTATCCTACCCATCTCTCGAGAGGTCAGGGATCTGCAGTAGATAATGCAGCGCCATCCGATAGGCAGAGATCAGACGCTGCTCTAAATGCTTCATGAGTCTCCCCCTTAATGAAGAGTCTGATTGTGTCTATATGTGTTTTGCAAAAAGATTAGATCCCTGGGCTCGCTTCCAGCTCTAGAATCTCCTCCCGCCTGCGCCTTTCTAAGTCTCCAAGCACTTTGCCAAATCCTGCTTCAGATTTATTCAGGCCTGGCAGCTGCATTTTTTTTTTTTGGTGTTTTTGAGGCTTGGCAGCGTTGGCGATGGCTGCTGTTTTCGCTCAACTGGGTCATTTCTCCTCAAAGGTGTTTTTGAGCTCTCTCTTGGTTTGTCCTGAGGTGCTTTTGCAGGATGGAGTTTCACAGAGGCTCCGGGGCACGCAGCATGATAGCGCTCCGCTCCTTCTCATGTTTCCGTTTTTTTGTAAGAGTTATGATGGGTGAACGTGTTTGAAAAGACCTCTACAAGGCTCTGGGGAGGCTGGGCTCACTTTCCAGAACATCTTTCTTTCATTAGCCCTCCATTTGGAATACATTAGAGGATATATTAGTCATGAGGGCAGTGAGAGAGAGAGAGAGAAGAATCGAGAGAGAGAAAGAGAAACCAAGAGAGAGAGGTGGGGGAGAGAAAATAATGTGCATGTGTGGGTGGAAGGTTCCTAACCCCAATGGTGTAAAAATCTTGTCAGAGTGAGAGAAAAAGAAAGCGGTTTTATTTTTATTTGAGCAAATTTGTATTTTATTTATTCTACATTTCTGTCACAGTTCCTTAGTCTTTTTGGTGCAATTCCATTCTCTACTGGGATGGTTTCTGAGGCGCTCCAGCACTGAAGTGCACTCTTGCTCTCGAGAAATGTCCATTTATGTAACTTAGCTTAATTGAGTTGAATTGTATTTGTGTTACAGTCTCGGATTGGTGCTTGAGAATGTGTGTCTCTAGACTGTTAGATGGCAGTTTGTTGGGGTGATCAGCAGCACTAACAGCCTGGAGTGCAGGCAGAGTCTTCTGGGTTTTGTGACCTACAGCACAGCTGCATTACGGTGAAGATCGCCTGCAGGCATTCCAGTAGACACACTGTTGTCTTACACTGGACTTGTTGTACAAGGAGTACAAATTGAATCTTAAAAGTCAGAATTACCTGCAATATCAAAAGAGTGGTGTTTTACATATTCATTGTCTTTCACTCATAGCTCACTCAAACAAGCTGAGAAATTCTAGAATGCAGTCTCCAAACCAGGGCTTCTGGAGGGCTGGGGTACAGAACAGTTTGCTAGTTGCCCTCATTAAAGACACTCACTAAACCTGGCAATTAACACAGCACCAAACCGTAGGTAGGTAGAAGAGCAGCTATTTTATTATGAACTGAATATGATGAAAAGTAAAATAATTCCTTACAATTTTTGCATTTTCTGTCATTTTTTATATTGAAATGAATGGAAAAAGTGTCAACAGAGTCAAACCTGCTGAAGCTCAGTAAATGAATCTAAATGCAAATCATTTCATAACTTTACAGTAACTACATGGCATATCCAGTAACACTCCATTAGTTCCATAATCACTTTGAAACGTTCATTCATCAGTGAGTAACAAGCATATAATGTAATAAACAGAAAGCACACTGTATGAAACACACAGCAAGCCTACTCAAGACATCCAAATAACGTTTTGTTTGAATGACCAAAAATGAATACAAATACTAAAATATGAATACTTTCTTAAACTCTTTATTGTCCATTTTGTGTCAACCATACATGGGTTTTGAACACTATTACAATTTTCATTCATTTAACCAGACCATCATTTCAAGCGCTGGGGGGGGGGGGTTTGTGGGCGTTCAGGGCAGATGACAGAGTGAAAGTGGATTCAGCAGAAAAATAAATTTGTCCTTTCATATGTTATTACTATACTAAGCCTATGCTAACATACAAAGTCTATACTAACATATCGTAACATAATGCACAATACGTGACGATATGTATTTTGTCTGACATCTGATGAGTTGGAACGGACAGAAAAGAATCAATATTTCAAAACTACTTTCAAAAATAAAACCTTAGACAGAGTAATTAAATACACTAAATAGGACGAATTATGTTCTGATCTTAATGAAACATATACTGACAATATCACAGAAAAGTATACTGAGAAATGTAATTCATTGATTCAATAAATCAATAATTATTCAATAAAATATTGTCATATCACCCACTTCGTTTCAGAATTATATATGTGGAATGCTACTTAACCGAAAAGCTTCACATACATTCAGTTAAAGTGCAACTACATAATTATGTTTAAACAGTATAACAAAGCGATGAAGCACTTGACTCCCAAAACAACTGTAGATGCCTCAGCATGCTTTAAAATCTTTTTTATCATAGCTTGCTTTGGTCAAAAATTCACTCTCGTGGGAGCTGGGTGGGCAGAAGATGGACGCGTGAATAGATTCCTATATGAACATTTGGATGGACAGACAGACAGGTGTATGGATGGATAGCTGGCAGGGAAGAGAAACATGCAGAGAGGCTTGCAATGCACGAATGACAGAGGGGCTGGGTTTGAGATAGACAGATGAAAGCTGGAGCAGAGTGAGTGAGCAAGCGGCCGAGTGAGTGAGAGAAAAGGAGAGAGAGAGAGAGAAAGCAGGCATGATGGAGGCAGCTTGTGGAACGCAGAGCCAGGCTGCTGCTAACTGGAGCACCATGAATTAGTAAAGGCCTCTGGATAAGCTGTAATGGCCCTCAGCCTAAGCCTGCAGAGAGCAGCAGGCCACGTCCAACTGCACCCAGCACACAGGCACAATGCTCCGGATCAGGAGAGCAGGAGCAGGAGCAGGAGAGAAGTGACGTGTGAGGAAAGGAAATAAGAAAACATGAGAGAGGAGAGGAAGAGGAGAAAAGAGGGTGGTATAGAGGGCATGCTGCATAACTTTACAACAGAGATCTCATAATATTCATTGCCATATCAATTTCATTATAAATGTCATGCCTCCGTAAAATATAATCACTATCATAAAAAACAACTTTGCATTGACGAAAGGACCAATAGAAATGGCCAAACATAACTGTAATGAAATCACATTACAATAACAGTAAAAAAAATTTTTCTGATACAGAGCTCTTATGACAGAGACAGTATATTCCTTGGATGTGTCAGTACTTGGTTTAGATGAGTATATGTATTAATATGAGCAGACAGTGATAACACAGTTGTTAACTTTTAGCCTCCTGACCTAAATGAGAGCAAACCTGAATGTGATTCTGTGATAGAAAACAACACTCTTTTCTCACCCAGTGAAAAGCAAAAGTCTTATTTTATTAACTCATCCTCAATAATTGAATTATGCTCCAGCCTAATTACAACAAGCACGGCCTATTTGCACTCACACGTTTTTTTCGGCCCAGTGTATTGTTTGATGTCAGGGCTGCAATTAACACAATGAACTTACGAAAACACAGCCTAGAAAAATGCTGACCTCACACTTTTCAGTGTAATGAAGATGCAGAGATGGCACTGAAGCTAGTAAGATTGCTTTAGTCAACAAGTAATGGACACGTACAGTATACTTCACCTTTAGCATCCAAACCACATGCCAAAATAGAAACTATATAATAAGTGTATTTGCAATATAATCTGACATGATTTACCAAGTACATGATGATTTAGATATACAGTTTGCATGCTAAATTGGTAGGTTTTAAGCTTCCATTACTTGTAATATGTTAGGATATGAAACTTGATTTTCCACTGAACTATCAATTTAACCCTCTGGCCCTCCTCGTTTTTACTATACACTCAGCGCCCTCGTGGCCATTTTTGGCCAACTGAAATTAAAACTACATTTTTTAATTCCTTGTTATTTACACTTTTAAATCAAACAATTTAGGTTACAATGCTTTTATTCTA
>JBBPCY010000156.1:16633460-16652305 GCA_037974405.1 Brachyalestes nurse | reverse complement strand
GTTTACAATTTTATCTGTATACTTTTCTATATATTTATGTTAAGTTGGGGGAACACGAACACGAGCCTAAGAATTTCATTACAGATGATGATGCTAGGGTTCTTAAAGGGAATGTGAACACCATATATGGTTAATTGGGGGCGTGTCAGAATGCAAATTCAGTGTGCTCGAGCAGGGTGATTTAGAAGGTGTGGGATTTATCATTGCTGATTACTTACTGGTGTGCGTAAGACCACCCAGCGAACGTCTGATAAATTTAACTTTTTCTGTTCTTATGCACATTCTAAATTTCACTCATACAATAGAATTTAGAATCATTTCTACGCACTCTTGATAAATGAGGCCCCTGGTGTTTTGGAGATGCTCTGACCAGTTATCTAGTCATCTCAATTTGGCCCTTGTCAAAGTCGCTCAGACCTTTACGCTTGCCCAGTTTTACTGCTTCCAACACATAAACCTCAGGAACTGACTGTTCACTTGCTGCTGAATATGTCCCACCTCTTTATAGATACCAGTGTAATGAGGTAATCACTGTTATTCACTTCACCAGTCAATAGTTTTAATGTTGTGGCTGATAAGTGTATAGTGTAACACACTCAAAGATAACAATTCTGTAGTGTTTGTAAGAAAGAAAAACAATAATGATTTCCCCCACTCAGGCTACCAAATCTATTTTAACATCAACTGAAACAAGTTGGAACTGACAAAGGACCTGTTTTGCCCATTGTCCCTCTATAGGAGCACCCAGTTTTGATTGCATTAGCTCACTGAATTATGAGGGTATTAAAAGGCCATGATCTCTGACCTCCTTGCTGTAGGTGATCAGGAAAGGGGAGGTGAGCTGCTGCTGGATCTGCACTACCTGTAAAGATAATGAGTATGTGCAGGACGAGTTCACCTGCAAAGCTTGTGATCTGGGCTGGTGGCCTGATGATGAACTAGCAGGTAAGAGGCTGGACCAGTCTAGTTTTTTTTTTTAATGAATCTGCAATTCTGACCAGCATGTTTTGTAACACAAGTGCTTTCATTTGAACTATTCATGCTTCATGAATTTCATCCACTTTTCTTTTGCTGCATTTTAACATTTTCTTATATAATTTCTGGGTGAAAAAAATCAAGCTGGAAACTCTTGCTATTTCAGTTTCCTGCTTTTGCCACAGCTGTCATTGCAAGTTCATCTGTATGTCAAATGATTTGTTGTTTTATGGAGAAATGAAACCTTAGAAGCCTTGTCATCCTCAAAGCTGTGTAAAAAAAAAGATATTATGGAGCATTATAGACTGTTTTTTTTAAATAAATCATTGACGGAAAAAGAAAAATTGTTGTTGACTAATTATTGCATTGTTTGACTGTCATTGTAATTGTCAATCAACCCAATTCAGTCTGCTTGTCTAGCTCCTCACCCAAACATCCATTCTGTGAAGAAGATTTTCCTCTCCTATCCATTTTGGAGACATAATCACTTGAACTGGCTCTAGATCTTCCTCTTTTTTCTCTATTCTTCTGCTTTCTCTGATTTTTGCCCTCTTCCTTCTCTCCTACCCTGACTCAGTTTCCTTCCCTCTCCCTCTCTCCCCTGAGCTGCGTGTTGTTTTGACAGCTCAATGCAGTGGTGTGGAGAGAAGTGGGCAACTGTGAGTTTGGAATCCCATTAGTACCCAGCAGCCATGTGCCAGGCACAACAGTTATGGCACGCAAGCTGGGGAATTCTGATTACCTGCGAGACTGAGCGATCCAAGATAGAGAGGCCTCTGTTACAGTGAGATAGGGGAAGGAAGAAAGGTAGAGGGGAAAAGGTCAGTGCAGAGGAGCACAGAGTACAATGAAAGTATGGAGAAGGTAGAAAAAGATTGAGAATGGTGAGGAAGGCGCGCTGCTGTAAAATGAGCAGGTGGTATGATTTGACAGTGCGGCTCTCTATGAAAATAAATTATGAATTGCATATCCCCATAAATCTTTATCATCTCAATGAGCTCTCTCAGGCATTAACACATACACACATATTTGTCTTGCACTCATTCACAGACGTTCCCTTCCTCTGGTTGTTCTTTCCCTTCAGTTATTTCTTTCCTTGTAGAGTATGTTTACTTTACAGAGTAAAAGTGACATTAATGTGATTTTTTTTTCTTTCATATGGAGTCCTAGATTGGGCATTCAAATGATGTTAGTCGCACGGCAGTATTGCCATCATCCAGTATTGGCATCCTGTCATCATTAAGAAAAGAGAGTCAGCCTAAGGATAGTGAAACAGCTGATCTGCTCGGTATTTGTGGAAATGAGTCGACTGATTTTCTTTGCGATAAAAATACGTGCTTTACTTCATTCATTTTATCGCTGCTGCCAAATGGGATTGTTTCGCAAATATGACATTTTTGTTGTTGCTCTTGACTCATATGGGTCACGCGCGTGACATTAATGTCAAGAAATACATATGTGGGTCATTTCAGGGCAGAGGAGAGGATTCACGCTGACAGATATGGGTCACTTGCAAACATACAAGTGACTCATCAAGGCAGATCTAAGCAAACTATTAGATCTAAGCAAAATGTTGGAAATTAAGTTGGAAATGACAATGAAAGGCTTTGCTGTTTTGAAATATGACAAATGAAATATTATTTGAAAACAGTTTCAAAATGTTAATTTTCTGCCCATATTGTCCATTTATAGAAATCAAACTGCCAAACCAGACTGTTTATTTTTGTCATGTCATGAAAAAGTCCCATCCATTCATATTGACAGTCTAAAGAATGTTTCTGCCTAGGCCCACTACTTTTCCAATCAGACATGGTAACAAAGACATTATGACTGTTTGTGGTCCATAAACTTTTACAAACATCAAACATCATGAGAAAAAAAACAGGCAGGATATGGGGCCTTGAGGCAATAAGGCTTGTAACAAGAGCACCTCTCTCTCTCTCTCTCTCTCTCTTAGAGTGTCAGCCTCTCCCTCTTAAATACCTGGAGTGGAGCAGTGTGGAGTCCATTGTGGCTGTTGTTTTCTCCTGCCTCGGCATCCTAGTGACACTTTTTGTCACTTTCGTGTTCATCCAGTACCGAGACACTCCAGTGGTCAAGTCGTCCAGCCGTGAGCTCTGCTACATTATCCTGGCGGGCATCTTCCTAGGCTACATTTGCCCTTTCACCCTCATTGCCCGGCCCACTGTGATCTCCTGCTACCTGCAGCGCCTCCTGGTGGGCCTCTCATCAGCCATGTGCTACTCAGCCCTGGTGACCAAAACGAACCGTATCGCCCGCATCTTGGCTGGCAGCAAAAAGAAAATCTGCACTCGCAAGCCACGCTTCATGAGTGCCTGGGCGCAGGTGGTGATCGCCTTCATTCTCATCAGTCTGCAGCTAACCCTGGAGATCACGCTGATTGTGCTGGAGCCTCCTGAGCCCATCAAGAGCTACCCAAGCATCCGCGAGGTCTACCTCATTTGTAACACCAGCAACTTGGGTGTAGTGGCACCGCTGGGCTACAATGGTCTGCTCATTATGAGCTGCACATACTATGCCTTCAAGACACGCAATGTGCCGGCCAACTTCAATGAGGCCAAGTACATCGCCTTCACCATGTACACCACCTGCATTATCTGGCTCGCCTTTGTGCCCATCTACTTCGGTTCTAACTACAAGATCATCACCACCTCCTTCTCGGTCAGTCTGAGTGTCACCGTGGCCCTGGGCTGCATGTTCACACCCAAGATGTACATCATCATAGCCAAGCCAGAGCGCAATGTGCGCAGCGCCTTCACCACATCGGACGTGGTACGAATGCATGTGGGTGATGGCAAGGCGGCTGCTGCGGCCTGCCAGAGCAACAGCTTCCTCAACATGTTCCGGAGGAAGAAGAATAACAATAACCCCACCAGCACCAACAAGTGAGTGTCATGCAGCCAATCACATATTATATCACATATTGTATATATCACATGTTAGCAGGCAGTCAGTCAGATCAAATTGTTTAAGGGAAAAATATAGACATTATATATTTCTACCTTTAAATGCATAAATGGCTGTGAAACATAATCCTGGCCTTAGATTAGTTCCTAGTCCAGTGGTCAACAGCCCTGCAGCTAATAATCAGAAGAGTTTAGCTCTAACCCCACACCTGATAACAGGTGCGTCAGAATAATTTTTAATGTGGGGGGGGGGCATCGGTCTACGTCTTGGGGGAGTACAGCTTTGTGTCTTTGCCGTTGTCGTTTTTTTGGTGGGGGGTTATCCGGGAAACAAAAAGTGGGGGAAGGTTCGAAACGGATAATTCTGAAAGGTGCTATAATGGTGCCCATGCCTGATACAGATAAATACTGTTTTCAGGCATGCTTGTATAGCTGTTACCTTTTTGGAAGTGGGACCACGATGGAGAGCTCTAGGAGGATTGGTGACCACTGTCCTAGTCTAATTAGGTGTTTCAGTAGAGATTCCACTCATCCATGGCTAGGCTATGCTGAATGTGTAAGATTTTTTTTTTCTCAGGAGCATATCAACACATTGGATCATGTAGGAAACATTGCTCGTTCTAGCACATGTGTGTATTTCAGTCTTCTTTCTGATGTTAGCTGTGCCATGTTTTTTTCCCTGCTGCAAACTGGAGTATGTATGTAGAGTTGTGCTAGCGCCAGGCACCACATATCATCCTCTGTCTGCCCAAAGCTGTCCCCTGAAACCTAATTTTCATCAAACCTCCCGCCCGCACAGACCCCCTTCCCAATATTAACCCACTTCTCAAATCCCCAACCCCCCCTCGTCCTCTGTCTTCTTCACTGAGAAAAAGATTTAACCCAGTTATTAAGAACGTTACTCCTTCAGTCTGTGCCCTGCTTACTCTAACAGAAGTGCAGCTTTCAGCTCTGAGGCTTCTCTGTCCCTTGCCTGTTCTTCTTAACTCTATTACACCGCTGACTGCAGCTTGTTGTGTGCAAAGCACTAAACCTGGACAGAGAGTGCCACAGGGATCTGAAACTGTTGAGGGGAATTCCATGTAGCCCTGTGTTCATTTCTGCATGCTTTACAGTGCCAACAAGGCAGTGCAGGGAGGAGATGGCAGACAATCAGCCATCTGTCATTCATAATGCTATGTGAACCATTATGAAGCATGTCCTAACCTAGTTCTTCTGAATGGTCCTAAGCTTGGGCGACTAACCCTTAGAGATGATTTCAGAGAAGATTTTAGCAATGATGCTGTTTTGAGATGTCATAACAATGTACTGATGATGTTGTGATGTTGTTCTGTGTGTCTGTGTTGCTCTTTGGCCACATCCCCATGGGAATAACGTTGGGTCTCTGTCTCGTTCATAGTCCTAATGGAAAGTCTGTGTCATGGTCTGAATCAGGTGCCCGGCCCCAGGGGAGGGGGTCGAGTGTGTTCCACAGACTGTCTGTGCATGTGAGGAGGCAAGCGGTCGGCCAGAGTCAGACGGCGGTCATTCGACCCCTAACTAATGCCCTGCATGCCCCACACCCCGAGTACCACCCTGGCCTCGACACAGACCGCAACGACTCGCAACCCGATGACAAGGCTCTCTACAACCTCGATGAGGAGGACACCGAAGGGGGGCGGCGCCCACAGAACCTAAATGGAACGGCCCAGGACGGAAGGGAGCCAGCCTCGTATTCGTCTGCTCACCTGTTGGACCACAGCAGTGACCATCTAGAGGGAGGACGGGTGGATACGCTGAGCTCTAACGTTAGTGCTTTCGATGAAATAGTAACTGCTGCTGGCAGAGTCAGTCCCATCTATACCCCATTAGCCAGTCAGCTACCTCTACCCCTGCAGGGCGAGATGTTGTCTGAAGAGGGTTCTGAAATGGAGGCACTTGATCTCATTCATGGCTTTCTGTATGACAGCACTGTACAAGAGGAGGAGGAAGAGGAGGCTGGCGAGGAAGAGTTAGCACAGAGCAAGCTCACTCTCCTGACTCCACCCTCTCCTTTCCGGGACTCACTGCGATCAGGCGGGTCCATGACAGGATCCCCCGCCTCTGACAAAGACCCAAACGCTTCCCAGGAAGTGACCTACGCTCCCAAACAGAGCTCTTTTACACTGTGAGAGCAGGTGCTCGGGACACAGGAAATGGGCGGCTCCCACTTCTTTTATTTGTCTATTTACTAATCGATATGTTAATCACTGTAGGGTAGCAAAGGCTTGCTTACTTGGTTTTATCCTCAAGATTCTGTTAAGAATAAGTCATTTTGAAGAGGCAAGAAAGACAAACATGTCAAACAATGGAATGTCCGGCTGGGATTATTTTTCTCAAAGGTAGTTCTAGCAGCCTCGGTTTTTCATTATGTGGGAAACTTGGAACGCCAAAACACAAAGTGGTTGCTGTGCCAAAAACCTACTGGCTAACATTGCATAACTAAGAGATTACAGACTGAAAGTCTGCTTCAGTACATCACTGTCTGTATGATCAAGGACAAAAGGAGAAACTTTGACCTCGGGACTATGCTATGTGCTCATGGGGTCATGTTGCTCGGCATCATTGTGATTAACTTTGCTGGAAAATAATATTGTTCTTGGAGCTGAGAGATTCTTGGACATTCATTGTAAACATATACGTAGACATTTACAGTACACAGAATTGTGTGTACATGTGAAGCACCGGGTACACCCTCTCTCTGTCACACAAACACACAGACACACACACACACACACACACTCAGCAGGAGCTCACAATCCTAATCAAGACTAAGGTAGGCCTTCCATGATCATGAAATATTAGCGGATGATTAACTGCTGTATAAATAACTGCAATTAAATTTACAATTTAATTGTCTTTTGTTTGTTCATTGTATGCAGCTGATAAAATACGAGCCTCAAGTGGCCCTTGCTTTCTAGCTGTCCATACTTAGTAGGTCTGAACTAATGACAAGCACTGCTCAAGCTCACTGCTGCCAACACTTTTGTCTAGAATATGACATTTTATCTAAAGGTGTTGTAGCACCATTCAGAAGTTTTGTTTTTGTAAGAGCCGAGACACGTCTCTGGTTGTGTTTTCTGCTTTCTTGCAAACATGCATTTGCCTCAAACCAACGGATGCAATGATAAGTGAAAGCTAACAACTTTGGAAAGTCGGCTTAAATAACTGTGATCGGGTGGAATTGTAACAGGCCTCCAAGTCTGATAGCACCAAAAGTTACCACTTTAGTTATGCTTATTACTGTTCAGTGTATAGTATACTGAGTACAAGTGGATATAGTCTTGCCCACCCCCATGAACCAAAAAGAAGGTAGAGACCAAGAAGGTTATATGTTTTTGACTGACAACTAGACTCTAGCTCTGATGCCTCTAGCTCCACAAGCACACATACAC
The DNA here is from genome assembly GCA_037974405.1 of Brachyalestes nurse. NCBI lineage: Eukaryota > Metazoa > Chordata > Actinopteri > Characiformes > Alestidae > Brachyalestes > Brachyalestes nurse. The sequence goes on along the minus strand of JBBPCY010000156.1, from coordinate 16,644,990 downwards.
AAACACACACGATACTCATAAAGAACATCCGGTGCATCCAGTTCTGGATGGGTGATTTCCTGTGGGACATGCCAATTGTGAGCTACTCTCTTCCTTTTCTGGCCACAGGTCAGCCTGTGCATTTCCAAAAGTGATCTGAGTCAAACATTCTGTCTAGCACTTGCTTGGGAAGCTTAGTAGAGGGGGAGTTTGATTGTATTGTTAAATAGTTAAAATAGTTAAATTACTATTTTAGACTAAATGATTTTTTTCCTGTATTGCCAAGATCATTACAAAAAAAGGACGACATTTTGCTGTTCTTCACAAGTCTATTTTTTTGTCTCGTAAAACAAAAAAAAAAGTTCATGCTTGAACATGGAGAAAATGTTTTTCAAATGTTTGTATGATGTTCAGCCATCAGTTGTTTTTTTCCACACAGATGGTGTCTTTGTATTACTGCTAAATGTTTCTATGACTAGAATGTGAGAAGATTTCTAAGTTTTAAACACGTCTTATAACTCCCTCATTGTGCAGAAGGGATGTATATTACATGGGATCTGGGATACCTTCAGATACTTTTGCAAATCATCTGTACTCTCTTTGGGATTGACACTTTTTAAGCTTTATCTATGGGTAGTTGCTTCTAGTGGTAACTTGTAGCATTTACCAGTTAATCTTGTGAAGGATTATGAATTTGCAACTGTAACTGCTTAATTTACTCAATACAATTTCATATAGTACTTCTAGGAAGCAACTAAAGAAAAAAATAACATAAATATTAAGTATTGTAATAAGTATTGTAAATTGTAATATTAAGTCTTTTGTGTAAGGAGTGTTTGGAGTTGAATCATTTGTTAAATGTGAAAAAAGTAATTGACAGTTGCCACCTGTTTACCAAGAAATTTCTTTCATTTTTTTCTTCATTTCTTTCTCTCTCTGATTTTTTGCCAGGACAAATCATGCTGTAAAATAAATATTTTGTATCTAACGCACTGTCTGAGCTGGCTGACTGAACCTCCACCTTCCAAGATGTTATTTGTTTACGTTTTGTTTACTTGTCAAGCCTTTTTTCAGGGACGGGGGCTCTAATTAATTTCTTTTTCTTTTTCTTTTTTCGAAAAATGGTTAAAAACCTACTCACAAGAGAGGGAAAGGGGTGGTAAATTGACACGGGTGATGCCAAAACTGACTCTTTCCAGCTAGAATAACCCGCGGTCGCTGCAGTTCACTCTGGGAGAGTTTAGTTGAGCTGAGCCAGTGTGAGAGATTTGGAGATTTCCGGGTCCTGTGACTTATCAGGTGGTTGTCTGTCAGGAGGAGAGGGGTAGACTCTCAGCTCCCTCCTTTAGGACTTTTGTCTTTCCTTGAGCTCCCTCTCTCTCGCCCCACGCTCCTTGCAGACCGACTTTAGAGCAGGAGAGAAGTGGAAGTGCTTGAGGAAAGTTGTCGAGTCGTTTCCCCCCCTGCCACTCACTCGCAGCGACGGCAGCAGCAGCAGCAGCAGCAGCATGGCTGGAGGCTCGGTGTCCGAGTGCAAGGAGTATTTGTTCAAAGTTTTGGTGATTGGAGAACTCGGGGTGGGAAAGACGAGCATCATCAAACGATACGTCCACCAGCTCTTTTCCCAGCACTACAGAGCCACCATCGGCGTCGACTTCGCCCTCAAAGTCATCAACTGGGACAGCAAAACATTAGTTCGACTCCAGTTATGGGACATAGCAGGTAAGACGACACTCTACAAGACTGCAGTGGACTCGTACCCTGTTTGCAAACCTTTGTGGAAGCACTGACCGACATTATTTCATTAGTTTCTCTTTCTTAGGATGTTAGTGTGTCCTAAATCGGACTTTGCGTTAACCCGCCCTCATACCAAAGCACATGACTCTCTCCACCTCGGTTTACACACGCTGTTCCTGGATCCGTAACCGGACAAAGCGAAGTAAACACAGGCCACATATTCGTTTCACACACTGCTTTTACCAGAAGCTGCCAGCACTTTTTCGGAAAGGAAATGCGAAATGATAACAAAAGATATGAGTCTGAGCGCTCTGTGCTGTGGTCATGTTAGTGAACCTAATTGCAGTCCCAATGTAGGTCATGTTTTGGGAACATGAGGGAGTGAATGGCCACTGGCCAGACTGAAGCAGTTCTAACACGGAATGCAGCATTTAAGTAGGTAAACCTGTTGCCATGTCGTTTCTTTGTAGTATAGATTTGCCTTTTCTTTGGGCTTTTAATTCGGAAAGCAAAATCATATTTTTGCTGCCGGAGAAAGAGTAAAGGCCAAAAGGGGGAAGTGAAAAAAGTTGACACCGAAACTCTTTTCGATGACTTACTGTGCAGCAATGGAACAAGCCAGTAATTGGAAGGCTCTGGTTCTTTCACTCGTGTGTGTGTGTGTGTGTGTGAGGACATTTCATAACTGTTCTACCTAGCAATGCTTATGAAACTGTCTTGAGGACCGTCTGTCATTCAGCTGCATTCAACAGTATATACACAGCATGCCAACACACTGGATGCAAACGAACCGTTTGTCATCGTTTTAAATGCAGAGTCATACTCTAATATTTCATATAATAAATGTGACTCAGCATTTTCCCCTGCTTGATTGGAGTCGTTCATAAATAGCAGTTTCCTGTGATCCAGTTAAGACATTTATGGTCTTTATGATGGTGACCTACTCTTTCAGTATGCTGTCATAGTCGTCTATTGTATTCTATCCAGCAGGTGCTCCAGGAAATTCTATTTTTTTAAAAAAAGCTGACTCTTCTCTTAACTCCATCAACCCTAAGTACCATCAGTAATTCATTCTTTTATTTTGTTTGTATCCCTGTCCCCTGACTCATTTAAATTCCCCCCAATGTGGGTGGGCCGAATGTTTGTCCGTAAAATATTTTTTGCTACCGTGTTTTACTATAAAAGAAGCATTATGAAAGGTGGACGTCATTTGTAAATCCACTAGTGTCTGTGCGAATGTACACACATTTAGAATCAGTTAGGCTGATTTGTTTGATCAGAGTTATAATAAAATGTGATTGAAATGTAAAGTGAATTCTTGTTCATTTATTTGCTTGTTTAAAGGGCAAACATCATTGAAAACTGATTTTTTTTTTTTTGCATAAAAGATCATAAACGTTATCCAAACGTTATCCAAAAGTTATCATTCACTCAACAGTCCATGTAAGACATGGATGGATAGATAGATGTGTCTGGAAACACTGTTAGAAGTTTGCATGTGACAAAACACTGTGTATGATTAACCTTGTCCGCTGTAATCAGTGTCTGGTGTCTGAATTGGGTGCCTATTCCAGCGCTTTTGCTTGAGGCACAATAGTACCGTAGATGCCTGTGCAATACAATCTGCCAACAGGATTCGGAGGAAGAATGGCTGCATTTAGTATGGATGCCAATATAATCTGAAATTGCCCTACAGTGGTCAGAGACTGTGATGCTTTATGAGCCTCTGTGTTGCAGCACTCAGGACAATGTGCATCATGAGGTCTCCATAAATCGTGAGACTTATAAAGGAAATTGCAGTTTAACCTCTGAAGCTGACTGCCTGTTGTGTGAATACAATATCAGGAAGCGTTCCAGTAATATTTGTGATTCAATCGGCATGTTACTGGCATATTACTAAGTGGGACTTGATGAGTTCCATATGTTTGGGTTTGACCCTATATCAAGGGAATTGGGTTTTGCTTTCATTTTCTTTACTTTCATGATCTAGCCCTAGGGGAATTCACAGTTGCACTGTTTTGCAGTACATTCCACTTTTAAAAATGGGAAATTTTTGGTACATTCCCACCACACACTTCCCTGTATTTGTGGGCAGTTTTGAATAAATGTTATTAGAACACAGATTGAAAATAATTCTGTCTACAAGATTGATTTAACAGCAAATTTGCAAAAGAAATGTGTCAATTCTGTGTCCTATGGTATCCTGTGACAGTGTGTCAGTTACAAAGGGGAGCTACAAACCCAGAATCCTTTTTCCCCTCATCTGCCTCTGACTGATAATCTGATAAACATTTTTATTACATGCGTACTCTGAGGCAGAGTTGTCACTTTCGTTGTGCCTCACCAAAACTGTCAAAACGCATCATCTTCCTGGTTTAAAAATAGTGTGTAATGGTCATTTCACTTTAGTGCTAGGAAGTATGTTTTATGTGGGTTAGAAAGCAGTTGACATTTTATTTAGCAGTTTACTAGGACCGGCCCAAATATTTGGACTATTCTGACTATTATAAGGTTTGTTTGTTTTGCTATTCTTTTCTGTATTTAGCATTGAGGTAGTTCATGTTTTTTTTTTTAACCCTTTAGGCTGTAACAGTTGTACAACAAAACTACTCCCTGTGACGATTAAAATGGTTAGACCAGAAGAAAATGGCTTTCTCTCAGGTCATGTTGTCACAGTCATATACCCAGATAATGTTAGATAAATGTTGGACAAACTCACCCCTTTAATCTGACTGAAGCAAGATAAGCAACGTTGACGCAAGATATGTTAAGCAAGTGAAATATATTAAAATGGCAAACAGTGTAATGGCTTTGAAAATTCAGGTTATTGATCTAATTTTGACTTTTAAGCACACTTTTTAAGTGTTTGACTGAAGGAGGATGCAACAGAGCTGAATTTGCCGCACAGCTGATCACTAAATATGTACGAAATAACTTTCACTGAAAAAAATGTTGTTCACCTATTGAGGTTCCTGTACTCATGGTTTATTTACGATGCAGAAGTTCTTATTTTCAGTTCTGCTATAAATGGAACCTTATTTTCTGTTCCACCTTATTTTCTGCAGCGTTAAGGTGGATTGGATAATTGCAGCAAAAAGCTGGCACCCGGAGCATTTAGCAGTTGAGTAGGAACTCGGCCCTTCATTCAGTAAACCAGTTAGCAGTCTGAGTATATAATCAAAGAATTTAGAAGATTTACCTTGAACTTACTTGTAAATCTTCACAGCTATCTAGGTAATCAAAAATCCTGTCAGACTGATCTGAGCGTTAAGTAACGAAATAATTCTCTGTTCAGAAAAAAGGATTTGTACCTCTGTAAAACCAATGGTGTTGCTAGATCTGGGCCTCTGGGGTCTTGGTAGCCCTGTATCTCAAAATAATAATAATAATGAAAAATAACCAATATCCCCAAGTCTAATCATAATCCTCCATCATTCTGAGCTCCCCATGACAACATACTTAAACTGTTTCAAGATCCTAATGATTCTCATCCACTACCAAGACCTGGAATATTTCAGTAAAAACTACTACATTATATATTAATAAATAATAATTATTTTTAAGGGATGATAAAGGTCACAGTATTTTTTGACATCTGATAGTTGAGCCAGTAGTGATGCATATTATAAATACTGTCAAAAGCTGTGAACACAATGACTTTAATTACATGTTTCATACGCAACAGGATTCATTTAGCTTTTTTGTAACGAAACATACAGTTGACCAGTGTTCTTTAAGTAACGACAATATCCTAATGTGCTCAGAAAAGCCTAATTTTTCACAATAGCGCAGCTAGATGTAACAGAAGTGTATACCAGGTAGCATCATACAAACTGTATGTCTAAATAATCTTGCTGTCCAAGTGGTTCTTCAATCTCAATTAGACTTGCTTATGTTGTATCTAATGCTGCATGGCATTGTTATCTATGGAAATCTTTAGATATCTGTAGAAAAATACATTAATAGTACAGTGTCAGAAACCACAACCAAGTCTATGAGAGATGGATTGAAATGGTTTAGGCATGTGTGTAATTATTTATGCATACAGTTTGTGTGCTGCTAATTTTGTAGGGTATAACATTTACTTATTTAACCTTGTATTTGTAGCTCCAGAGCAAACTAATTAAAGAAGTTTTCTCCTAATGTATCTTTTTCTTATGTTTTTCTTCTGCACCTCTTGACTGATTTGTCTATCCCCCAATTGTTTGTGTGTAATGGTCGGAGGGGCCTACCTTTTGGCGCTGTTACGGACGGCAGCCTGTAAGGCAATTTCCCTTGGGATAAATGAAGTTCTATCTTATCTTAAATTTATCCTGTTTTGGCTAATTGATTCTTTGGATTAAAGGGAAATGGTGTATATTTGGTTTTTTAATGGATTATTATTTTAAATTTAAACCTAGGATTTGTGTTCTAGCAAATTTGTTCTGAGATGCCTGTTGGATTGCAAGCTTCTTTCTGTTTCCCTTTCAAAGATATTGCTGTTGGTGCTGCCAAAAAACTTAACTGTCAAAATATTTTTACTCTTTTTGGTTTTTCATTTATTTATTTATTCATTTATTTCTAATGCAACAGAAATAAAAATAAAAAAAAACAGAAAAAAAAACGTCTTCGTACCTTCACATCAAATCTGATGGGAAATAATGCAGATCAGGAAGGAAAATGGAAATATCACTTCTTTTAAGCAGAGGCATGGCATGTATTCCCCATATTACAAGAAGACTTTGCTTAACCTACAAGATGTACATATTTCTGGATTTTTTTCCTCTTTTGCTATTTTTCAATGGCAAACAATAATAGCTTTGTATGACTGAATTGTGATGTTTTAAAGTTGGTATGGTACATTCCAAGATGGCCACCAAAATAGAGAATGAAACTCAACAGTTAAAGAGACTAGTATACACCAAGCTAAATAAAAATGACTATAAACAGTTGCAGTGTTGTACTGAGGTACTCACTGTTTTTCACAGCTTCTCAGTTGTGGTTACTCCTATGACACCATTTGTTGTGTCTGCAAGAATTTGATTGATCTGATTAGTCAGCCTGATTTTTAACACATCTGTACAACATTGAACTGAAACTTTTTTGTGGCAGAACAGTTTGTTTCGATGTGACAGACAGCATCAATATAGTGTTTCTTTTCAAAATGTGACTTGCATTTTCCCCAGACTCCGTGTAAACAGCTGCTATCCAAGAGCTAGCTGTGATCCACCTAGATGTGTGTGGCATTCCAGGTGGGCTACTTTTCTAAACCTCTACATTACTGAGGGCTGTTCTAAACCGAGCATTCCTTTGAGCACAGAAGACAAACGGGGCATCCCTTTTTATGACTTTCCAGGATGCTAAATCCACCCTCTAATATTTTCTTTCATTAAATAGACAGTAACTACCAGTGGCATTCTAGCTTTGCACAAGTTTTCCACTGACATTAATCTCCATCCAAAAACTCTGAAATAAAAGTACATCAATGTATTTTTTGATGGGTAACCAGAATGTCTTGTCAGCTCAGCTGAACCTCAGATGGCACCTTGCATGGGATAGGTCTTAAAATAATGAACTATTTACACAAACAGTGCATAATGTCAGAATTTAGCCTTTTTTGCACAATGCTCTACTGGACAAATACTACACAGTTTGGGTGTAGAAACCAAATTTCAAAACTCACAGTACACAGTATAGGGAGTAGGTAGTCTTGTGGGATTGGGCCTGAGTCTTACACACTTCTGTTACCCGTAATCTTTTGTGTATAAAGCTCAAGAGAAATACAGGCATATGAAACCAGCTACTGCATGTTGTTTAAAAATATGGTTTCTGTTTATAAGAGAGTTTGCCTGCCACATATCATCAATGTGTTGCTATTAATTTTGTGAGCATACTCCTTTCTTGTGACATAGAGGCTTTGACCAGCTGTTATATTTTGCATTATGTGTTACAAAAGAGGAGCTTTTTTTGAACATGCAACCTTTCTTTCGTGCAGAACAGCTTTTTCCATTCCCAACACATCTGATTCAAGTAGGGGTGGGCAATATGACGATATGAGATCGTTAAGACGATCTATGTGCTGACGATCTGCCAAAGCAGAGAAATCGTAGTATCGTCTAAGAGGATCCAAGATGGCGGCGCGCTAGGTCGCAGCGGCCACTCCAGATCCAACACTTTGGTGCAAAAGTGTGTTTTGTTTTGGTTTTTTTTCTAGACTCCACACCAAAAACTCACCAAACATGTGCATCCGAACTGCTGGTACGCATGTTTATGACCACCACACCTGCTACAGATAAGTTAAGAGTGTGTAGCTTACTTCAAAGGCGAGCCGCTGCTGCTACTCCGAGATCTGGGCTTGCTACGCGGGCCAAGCCCTCAGACCACTGTGTCGCCTGATGCATATGGCCAGGGGAAGAGACATCGCAAGTGGTGCGCGAGGAAGCGGAAGTGCGTCAAGCGAGGGAGAGTCCATGCTTGGCTATAAATACCATCAATACCATTCATCTTCCTCGCCAAAGTTCACTCCCTGTGCAATAAACTGGTCTAAACTCGACTCCCACAAAGCACCCAGCGTGAGTTGAGAGACTGTTGTGCTTATGTTTTTATGGCTCAATGGCAGCGCTCCCGAGACGGCTACAGCTATTAGCAACATGCTAATGTACCAAGCGACCGATTTTACAATCTTATTTTATTGCCGTATTTGCACATGTAACATCTATTTTGCACATCTCTGCTGCTAAAAAACAGAACTTGTCAAATACGATATTTATACCCACTGTAGCTGTTGTTAATCGTACTGAACGTTATCTTGTCTAGCTGTTATTGTTGCTCTTGTGTTTTTTTATGAGTTCTGACAAATAAAACCTACTTAGACTACATTCCATCTATCTATTGCGGTTCTATGCTCTTCCTAATTTTTTTCCTCAGCCATTTGCAAAGTAGTTTGGTTGTACTGTTCAGTAACTTGCAAAATAGTAAAAAACATCTATAGTTACAAATTAATATAAATACCATGATAAAATCGAAATTGTGATGTGATATTTTTGCCATATTGCCCACCCCTAGATCCAAGTAATGAGCTTATTAACAAGCCCTTACTGAGCTGATGTGGGTGTGTTAAAATAGTGGAAAACATTGCAGTGTGTAGGGCTGGGGGCATTCTGGATGAAGGTTGGGGAAATACAGCACTTTCAGTGTCCCATCACACATTTCTACTCCCTTCTGTCGGCACTTTAGCTCATTTCTCTTTCAGAATACTGGACCTTTGATTGGAATCCGGTGTCTAAACAAGTCCTGGCCTTTAAGTACCACTGCCTTACCTTTACGTTTATGGCATTTAGCAGACGCTCTTATCCAGAGCGACGTACATCAGTGGTTAAGTAATCTACGTCTGTTCTTCATACCTGTAAAGCTATACTAAAATCAACACCTGCCAGCTAAGTTACACACCTTAACAAACCCTGTCAAAAGAAAAAAGTCAGAGGTTAATACACAAGTAAGGACAAACAGTTACGAGGGTAAGAGCCTGAGGTTTTTAAATAGCACTGCCTTGCATGTTGTAGTGGTCTGCTGCTTTAACAAACCCAGTTCAGCTCAAAAAAGAGTAGCTAATTAGTTCGTTAGTTGAATCAGGTGCTTAGAAAACGACCCGAACTAAAATATACGGGGCAGTGGTATTCCAGAACTAAGATTGGCCTAGACTGTCAATGTTTGTATGTAAATGCTTTTTTGGAAATCATTGACATGTATTTTAGGTTTTCCACAAAACCAGTCACCCACTTCCAGTCAAGGCCATGATTAACCTAAACAGATCAGATCACTTTTCTTCATTCAATCCTCTGGCTCCACGCCCTCCATTAAGCCCGTTAATCAAGCCTGTAATTGGCAGTTGGTTGGAAGGACTTGAACGTTTTTTTTTTTTTTAACTCCCCCGACCTAATGATTATGATAATGGTCCTGAATGGGATAACTGTAATCGAGGTCTTCAGTGTAGATGCACAAGTTGGAGTCTGAGTGAAGCCAGGGGCTCGTCCTCCCCTGCAGCCCAGAATAGCTGTACTGCTCTTGGGTTGTCTGAGAGAGACAAGCAGATTACAGCCCTGGAGCTCCAGAGAAAGCCAGACCATCATGCCATTTGATTTGGACAATTCGTAAGAGACAGTACCGCTTCTCTCTCTAAGAGAAAGAAAGCATTTGTGAGCTGTAAAGGAGGCTTGGAGTGATGGGGTCAAACTTAAGTCAGGCTTTCAGTCTGAGAATAATACTGTTTTAGGACTGACAAAAATACATTTTTCTCTGTTATATGGATCTCCTGTGCAGGATTTTGACATTGTGTTTCTTGCCATTGTGCTGGATTTTTGACATTGGTGACCTTGCTCCTGATAAATATAAAAAAGTATAAATCTTAGTTGTCTGACTTGGGAATAATTTTCTTTCAGGTGATTATCAAAATCTTTCAAACTTTCTTGGTTTTTATTAAACAAGAATAGCATTAACGGTAATGTGTGATGACTAGAGGTATTGGTCCTTGGTTGTATATGCTGTGCTTTTAGTAGTTTATCTATTAGTCTTTAGCCTTGGGCTGATAATTGAAATAATTGAAAATAAATGTCAATATTATTGTTGGAATTATTGTTGTTTTAGTTTAAATTACAGAGTATTCCTTCCAGACCGCCTGGCAAAGAAAGATGGGATGAATCAACATGGAAAGAAACATTCTTCTGAAAATTGTGAGATCTGTTCTCTGATAGAGAAAACAGAAGAAAGGTGCGAACATACCAGTTTAAGCATATAGGTGCTTTTTGTAGTTTAGAATTAGAGATTGTTTCTCAGCCTAATATGTTAGCCCCCTCTACCAGTAAGCAACTTATTGTTTTCACTGCTTCCAACACACCTGATCCAACTAATCAGCTCATTGACAACCCCTCGCTGAGCTGGAGGTGATCTATTAAGGCAGGAAAAACGCAAACATGTTCAGGGCAGTGTGCCTCCAAGACACTCCTTGATTGCAAAACTTTGTTAAAGTGCTTCATCAGTAGTCAGTTTCTAGCCACAGGACACTGTTGTTAAGATATTTTGTTTGGTGGGCTATTCTCTTCCTAGTAATGATGCTGAGGTGTTAATAAACTCCAGGAACACTGCTGTGTGTGATCAGCTCACAATTCTGCCACTACCAGGTCAGTGCCACTGCTGTACTGGGAATGATCCACCCTCCAGATATACCTGCTGTGCAGAGGTTCTATAAGGGTTCCAGAGGTGGTAATCATAACTAATGTTACAATTACATTTAACAACCCAGCACTTTGACAAGATTCAGATTCATATTTTATTTGTCACACACACCATCATCCATGGTACGACATGTAGTGAAATGCTTTTTACAAGCCCGACCCTAAAAACAGTAAAACAATAGTAAAAAAAAAAACAGTAAAGCTACAGTAAAAATAGTAAAAAGAAAAACAGTAGAAAACAGTACAAACAGTATGCCGGTAAGGATAAAGTGCAGGTGCATTACCAACAAGACAGTATTATATGGATATGAATACAATATGGATAGTCACAGTTAGAACTGTGTGATTCATGACTCACCCGAGTGAATCATGAGTCACGAATCTGAGGTCTCCATTGAACCGAATCCTTTGAGTCCTAACTACACCATATCTAAATTGTAAACTCCGTCACATAAATACATCATTAAAACATCAATTACTACCATAAAAGTTGCTTAACTTACGGTTTATTTGCACCACCACACTTACAAATGAGGTATATCCTACAAACCTACAATCCTAAAAACTTCCTGCAAAGTTGAATCCTCCTAGTGAACTGTCAGTCA
>JBBPCY010000156.1:16602787-16616650 GCA_037974405.1 Brachyalestes nurse | reverse complement strand
TATATGTGTGTGTGTGTGTGTGCAGATGTGTCATTCCTCATTTATCAGGACCTCCTTATGTTCAAGCAGACAGCAGCCCCACCACCCCTCCCCATCTCTTCCTCACGCTTTCCGTCTCGCTCTCTGGAGGCCTCAGCTGGCTTGTTTTGTTCACACTCTTAGCTTCGTTTTTCTTGGTTACTGAAGAGAAATTACAATACAGAACTAAAGAGGCAGAATAAAAAGGACAACAAAGCACATACAGTACAGGCTCTCAGGATGCATGCTTATTAGATGAGCCAGCCTTTGGAAAAAGTAAAGGACAGGCCAGGTTTTGTTCGTCAGGACTTTTCATTCCCAAACTCTGTACTGTTATACAGAGGCAGCAAAATCTTTGAAAACCTGTCCCTAGCATGCAAGTTTTTTATGGAAAAGGCTCCCTACATAGTACTGACAGGAACGTTTTAACTAAACTTAAACATGCTAGATGAACATGATTGTTTTATTCCTCTTTATCATCATCATTATCATCATCATCAGTGTATAACTTCAGGATTAAATGATCTGACAGATTTAATTATATAATCTCCAGGGGAATTATAATTATATAATAATATATATTATAATTATAATTCTCCAGGGGAATTTGTCACACTGGTAATGTGGTGAGATGCCCCATTGAAAGACTGACATTTTTGTGACATAAAAAGATCTTCCAATTGATTTTTCCTCCCAAGTTTGTAGGTTTAAGCGACATCAGCCACCACACTCACAGATATGGTTTAGCTTTATTATAAATGGACACTGTGCCTCCTTTTACTCCTACATTTTTCTTAGGAGAGGGTGATTACAAATTAGCAAGCCACAGTGTCTTGCTTGAAAGATGGAAGGTGTGATCAAACAGTGTTTCCATCACCATGGTTACTTAATGGCTAGTGTGTGATTATGTGCTTGTTTTTGGACACTGATAAAGTCAAGAAGTAGACCATGTGGGGTTGAAATTGTAATTAAAAAGTTGGAACTGACATTTGGGTAAAAAAACATGTCAGAAACACCACATGCCTCTTCTTTTATTTGTCTGTTTCTACCTTTTTATTCTGCCTGTGATGCAATTCTCACATCTCACTACATCACCAATGAATATCTTCCCTCTTCTTCATGCCTTTTATGTCTCTCTTAGTACTTTAAAAAGGGTGAGTCTGGCCTCCTCTTGTAGAGCATAACGTCCAGCCCAAGTCCTCAGAATTCCTTCCTCTTTTACAGTCCAGATTGTCCCTCAAACAAAGACTGAAAGTCTGGTCTGCAGTGGCAACAAAGAAGTTTGTCGAGCAAAGGTTTCCTTTTACAAAAGTGAAATTGTCTACAACTAAGATTAACCCTCAAGTTATTTAAAGTGTTGTTTGAAGTATTATGTAAAGTATTTAAATGTAATTATGTAAATGCTTTACAGTAGTTAATACATTATTTTGCAATATTTTTATCAATAAGATTGTGTCTGCACTTGAGAAGCTAGGTTTAGGTAGTGCGTATTGTTTGAGACTGGATCATTGTGAGGACACCGATCTTGCCAAACTTGCTCCTTTGAGTCCATAGTGTGCGGTGCCCACACTGATTGGGACAACATTTTCTGTGGGGACCACAGTGATGGTGTGACAGTGTGGGCTTGTCTCCATGGAAACCTACTTACTGATCCAGCATTGGATAATGCTCCAAGGAAACAGAGGTCACATGGTAGGTTGGTGGTCAGTGTAAGCGCAGATGGACGCTGCAAGAAAAGACTCCATTTATCCAGCAGGGATAGTTAACTTAAGGACTGAAGTTCTGAGCTGAAGATCTCTGACATTTGCCTGTCAATGCGGCTCAATAACTGTGATGCTTTGGAGATGTCCCTTCTCACCCTGCTTTGTCAAAGCTACAGCTACTGTAGCATCTATGTTCATGATCTCCTTGATCTTGACAAGCCCTTGAAGTGGCACTTCACACTAACATAAGGTTTATCAATATTCATCATCTTATGACAAGGCCATGATGGCTGCTTGGTGCTTAGTGCTCCCGTCCTCCAAGCCGAAGACAAAAGCGAGGCTTGGCTTTAACCCGGTGATTTGTCTTTCCACACACCCTTAAGTCATATCCTCATTCTCCTAGCACTGGGGGATGGGGGGATCTGCAAGAGGAACAGGATGAAGAATCATGAAAGAATAATGAAGAGGGCAGATTAGGGAGTGTGTTACTTGGCCAACCAGTTTAATGATGATCCTTCAGTATCTATTGAGTCCGTTGAGATGAATATGTCCATTCTGCTGATTTTCTGACTTGCTGCTTAATAAGAGTGGTGATGGAAATAAGTGTATTATACCACCCAGTATGCTCAGAGTAATTCTTTCCTTTGTGTCATTAACTGCAGTGTTCTTGTCCTGTGGCTTTGTGAAATTCTATTTATGCTTTAATTTTTAAAAAGTGTTTATTATTTACTGGACTAGGACAGCATTGGGAATATATTGGGAATATCTGGCCCAGGGGTGCCCAACTCTGTTCCTGGAGGGCTAGGGCCCTAGCTAGTTTGGTGATTTCCTTGATTTCAACACAGCAGTTAATTCCCAGGTTTAGTGAGTGTGTTTGGGAAGGGGAACTACCAAACTGTACTGGACGCCAGCCCTCTAAAACCAGAATGGGACACCCCTGCTCTAGTTGATATAGCTATATTTTGACAAAAATACATTTACAAAGTTTGCCAAATCATAAAGGTTCCCCATCAGCCAAACCATTAGTGTTGTACCAGATATGAGACTAATGGAGCTAGACTTCTAGTTCAAGCCATTTTAAAGCTTATAGACACTATATAAGCAAAACTACAAAAAAAAAATGTGACAATAGAAATTCTGCCTTTGATGCTTTTTATTATATAATTGTTATTAACAAATAACAACAAAAAAATTGTGGTAGAAACAGGAAAAGTGATCAGTGGTTCTTTTTGATCTAAGAAAGAAGTGTTCAGAATATAATGTAATTGTTTACATTTATTTCTTATAAACAAACAATGTGCTATATGTTTAGTATTTGAGACATTACATATTATTCTATATGTATATAATAATATACACATGTTCTATATGTATAGTATTTGAGACATTACAGAAATAAATGTTACTTGCAAATGAATACATTGATCTGCTTTCTCCAAAACCTGGACTCCATTTAAGGTCAAATAATAATTGGTTGATTTCACTTTGACTAAATAGTTGGTGGTTAATTGAACATTTTACACATTTGGTCTAACTCCTTAAGGGCTAACAAGTGGGAGAGGTTGCTTGGCAAGTATAGTTATACTACTATACTTGCAGAGTTTAAACATAATGAGCGGAGAAGCCCTGTGTTTTTCTTATGATTTTAATATTTGACATGTCTTCACAGAAATATGTCTATGGTGCTAAACTCTCATTTACTATTTATATCCAAACACAGGAGAACATAAATGTCGATGAGGCGGCCCGATTCCTAGTCGAGAACATCCTGCTCAATGATAAAGGCCTTCCATATGAGGAGAGCAACGGTGACCGCATCAAGCTGGACCAAGAGGCTGTGGCTGCGGAGAGCAAGTCGGGCTGCTGCTAGCGTCAGGCCACAGCTGTTCACTCGGCTGTTGTAGAGGAGGGGGTATCAGCTAAGGACCGAAACCCCCTGTGCTTTTCCCCAGCACCAGGCCCCTCCCTCCCTCCCTCTCACCTCACCTCACCTCACCTCACCTCCAACAGCCAGCAACACGAGCAAATGTCCTGGCCTACAAGTATCGGCTCTGCGGGTGGAAAATGATAGCCATGAAGATGATGCCTTGTGTAGTGACCACCATTTCTTCAACTTTCTTTGCCTTTCTTCAACTCCGAAGAACTGTTTAAGAACTTTATTAGTAACGAAGCCTCTGTTATTGTCAATCGGCCGAAGTTTGGCCGAACATTTTTTTGTTACATTGCAGTCCTATGGGCATCATAGAAGGGTGTACCAAGTACATCTTCGCTAAATGTTAAATTAAGCTGGCATGACAAATGTGTTTGATGCAGAGAGTGAACTGTAATCGTCTACAGTGGTCAAAATGTCTCAAGTCCCTGAGAGGGGTGATCTAGCCAATTTTTAAATTAAAAGTCCTTTAATAGTCAAAAGTGGCATTCAGCTGTAAGGCATTGACCTGAAAAGGCTTATGGTTTTTCACAAAAAAACTTCATTTAACAGTTTGATATTTTGTTTAGTCATTACCCACCTTACTCTCTCTCTCTCTCTACTTAACACAGTCAGTCAGTTACCTCCCAAAATTCACCCTAAGAACTCATTACACAGAAGGACACTGTCTAGAGTGTCAAAAAATATATAAAAAAAGACTGTCCTCTAGTGAGAGGTCTGTTAAAGGCATGCGTATAAGTAGTAACTAGAAAGGTGTCTCATGAAGAATGTGGTTGCTTCACTCTGTTGCCCACAATATACATGGCCTGATGTTCATTTTGATGATGGTGATGACAGGTTTTTGAAATGCTACTGAATAAGGAGCTTGTATGCCTTTTATTCTAGAGGGAACTGGAGGCAAGTGTAACTTTTAAAAAGAAAAACATATGCTGGATTCAACCTTTGTTGAAATAACACTGAAAGAAAATAAACTTTTAAATAAAAGTTGGCTTTGGCCAGACATTGTTTAATAAGTGAGTTCTCTTTTTTTACCATGTGAATTAATTTGTAATTTATTTCAGATTGTGTGCACTAACAATGGTACCCATTCAACTTAAGTCATGGGGGAGCTCACAATCAGTGAGCATGTGCTGTTGCTTATATGTCACCTGACCAGCTTCCTTGTTTGAAAGACAGACTTTGTGCTGGTCATATGACCTCCATACCATACACTGGCTTATATCTATCCACATTGCAATAAAACAAAACTGATGTCTTTTTTTAATGTCCAGATTCTCTTTTTCCAAACCCTGCCTCACATTTCCTACAATATTATGGCAATGGGAGCTCTTCTGCAGCCTGTCCTGTCATGCTGCTTTAAATATTTGAATTGTAATACCCTTTTTTCATTTTGGCTCTGTAGTCAAGTGCTTTGGATATGAGATTACACCAAACTCATGGGAGTTTCAGTGCAGCTTTCCTTTTAAATTGTTCAAGTCAACAGTTTCTGCACCTTTTTACAAAGTAGGTAATTGACGTGCAGTATGTTCAAATGCATGCTAATCAGGTATTATAATGGGTGTAATATTAGTCTGTATTACAGTGTATAAGACTGAGTTTAGATAGTCTCTATTACCAGTATTTACCCTTAGATATCAACAGACAGCGACCACTGACTCCACGAGCTGAAAATACATGAGTACGATGGGCGGTCCCACGTGGTGTAGTCGGTCGCTTAGCAACAGTTCAAACTTTCCCCAGTCACTGCTAGCAAAACAAGTCCTACCTATTCTTTATTCCTTCTTACTAAATAAGGCCGATAGTATCCTTTGCAGCGAACGATAATAATGTCGAAGCAGCCAGCAAAGAAAAAGGAGTCTTCATCCAGTCGCCTCTCTTCGTCTCAAGGACAGTCACCTCCTAAAGAGTAAGAACTGTTTTTTTAGCCAACAAATATGTTTTAGAAACTTACTGTGCTGATGACTTTACAGCTAGTTAAGTAGCAAGCCGAGAGATAGAAAAACACCAGGTTAGCAAGAATTGCTTTAAAAAAAGAAGTTTAAACACAATATTACCCAATTGTTTCTTGGTGTGTTAATGAGCGACAGCTAATTTCTCTGAATTACCTCTAGGGAGAATGTCTTTTATTAGCTCTAATGTCATTATTAGCAGACAGATGTAGAGTGACGCTAAAATCCACTGGCTCTAGGGGCTCCTCATTAGTGGTCAGCGCGTCTGAAGGCCCAGGAGAGCTGAGGAGAAGCCGCTTCCACATCTGGCCAGAATGGAATGAGACTGAAGTCAATGCCGAGAAATGGGACGCAGCCAAAGTTTCAAAGGATGGTAAAGCTGGGAAGAGTCCATTCTGTGTGAGTGTCCTTGGACATCTTTATTTCGTTATCCGTTAATTAGCCCAAGGCCTATAGAGAAAAGAGTGTCTTAGTTTGTTCACTGAACTGAACTGTTTTATATGAAAACATTTACAGCCGTTCTTTGAGGACCCAGAAGGGAAGGTTGAGCTCCCAGGGTCTTTGAAAGTTCACACCTGGAAACGCCCCTCAGAGCACATAGTTAACAAGGTGAGAGTGTGTGAGCCAAAAGAGTGGTTGGTGCCTTTCAGCATCCTTCCAATTTTCATTTTGCTTCAGTTCCTCTGATTACAGCATAATTTAGTGTCCTTCTTTGTGCATTATAGAACCAGACCAGAGAAACCAGACTACAAAATTCCAAGATCACATTTTGGCATTTGTTGCCAGGGTCGGTTGTGTCGGTTGTGTGATAAGAATATGTTTAGAGTGTCAAGAAAAATATGAAAAAAAGACTGTCCTCTAGTGAGAGGTCTGTTAAAGGCATGCGTATAAGTAGTAACTAGAAAGGTGTCTGAATAAGGAGCTTGTATGCCTTTTATTCTAGAGGGAACTGGAGGCAAGTGTAACTTTTAAAAAGAAAAATATGCTGGATTCAACCTTTGTTGAAATAACACTGAAAGAAAATAAACTTTTAAATAAAAGTTGGCTTTGGCCAGACATTGTTTAATAAGTGAGTTCTCTTTTTTACCATGTGAATTAATTTGTAATTTATTTCAGATTGTGTGCATTAACAGTGGTACCCATTACAGCATAATTTAGTGTGATTCCAGGATCACATTTTGGCATTTGTTGCCAGGGTCGGTTGTGTCGGTTGTGTGATAAGAATATGTTGTCTTACAGAGAATGTCCAAAACATAGATATTTCTGTCAGATGTGCAGCCTATTGGCACTGTTTTCTTAATCACATGAATTTAGTTGAAGCTCAGTCCTTGGCCTGTTTCTTTGGATAATGGAAAAATTCTACTTTCTACTGGTCTCACATGAGGCAGTGTTGTAATTAAATTTCCTCATTCTCAGCAGAAGCGACGCACAATTAAACCCGCTTGCCTGGTGGTTCGTAGCTATCAGTGCCGGTCAAGGACTGAAGCCACAGAACAAGAGATTCACTACACAGTCATGAAAGCACTGAAGCTCAGCCGGCATGGTGAAGCCAATCAGCTTGCCATTTGCTCGTCTGTGTGTGAGAAGTCTAATTGATGGAATGAACTAGAGTCGGCCCAGTGGCATTGGAGGGCCAGGACGACAGAAGAAAGTCCTCGCCCTCAAGGTGCGCGGGCAATCAAGTGAATTTAATTCAGATTTGATTAGGAAACCTTTAGTCCATTAACGCTTCATAATCAAGCATTCATCAAGCTTTGTCATCCATAGAGCTCAGACTGCAGCGGGTCAGACTGATAACTGAGAGTGATGAAAATAGACTTTTTGAATGAGAGAGGCACAGAAAGAGAGAAAGAACAAGTGCTTTATGAATAAATGCATTTAAAACAGGAGCCCAAAATCTCTATGGCCAGACCCAGGAAGTCGTCGTTCATAATAGATTTCTGTCTCTTAGAAACCACCTTTTGGCATAAAATTAGTGATGGTTCACTGAGGTTTCATGTATCAGTTAAGACCCTTCTCAAAAAAATACATTGACCTGCTGCTTTTTTACCATTTTGTAGCTTTGTATGATTTGTGTCTTTTTTTATTCACATTGTGCTAGGTCCCAGTTGTAGTGGAGAATGAATCAAGTTTTGATCTCATTTCCGCCAATGAGCATTTGCTGTCGAGTGAGGTAAATCACAAGGAACCTTCTTTTACCATTAACCGCAAAGTCATAGATTACTATTGCCCTATCTGCTGTGTTGGCTATAGATTAACCACAAAAAAGTAAGCGATTAATGTCTGCTCAACTAGTTCAGTTCAGTTAAGTGGTCCCAGTGGTGCCATTTGGGATAACATGGGAGTACAACTGTTAATGCTCTCATCACATATTAAACTCAAGTCAAGTCAATTGTGAAGAATAGTACAGTTCCTCTCTCCCTGACAGTGTTCTAGACACACAGTGAAGGAGTGCAGCTGAGGATCTGATATGAAGCTCTGATGAACATATCTTTGCTTTTCCCTCAGCTCATGCGCTGGATCATCAGTGAGATCTGCATTGTGTGGAAAGTCTGCAATGGAGCAGCAAGCGGGGACCCTAATCCCTGGAGACCATGGGAACACATCTATTCCCTATGTAAAGTGGTGAAGGGCCACATGCCCCTATATAATGTCTATGGGAAGTATGTGGTTAGACTCTACTGGATGGTGAGTTCTCACAACAGCTAGTGTTTGTTCTGTAGTCAATGAAGTTTTAATAGTTGCTCATAAATACCAATGATATTTAAGAAATACACCATTATTTACATTTTATTTTTTGGAGATTTGATAAATTGGATGAATTTGATTAATTTGAAAAAGTAAACAGTGAATCAGTAGTGCCACATTAAACTTCTAACAAAAACTGAGTAGCTATAATGATTTTCATTCAGTTTGTGCACTGCACAAAATTCAAGTAAACTTGAAGAGGAAGAGGAAAACGTGTCCAAAAGGATGTGTTTTTCTTATGTTACTTTGCATCAAATTCAAATATTAAAAAATAACTTCTCTTCCACTTAAAAAAAAAAAAGTTGATTGATAGTGTAAAATATGCATTTTGTTTTCTTTCTTAAATAAAAAATAGCAAGTGGGTTAAGGTGACATCAGCAGTGCTACCTGTGAAAGACTAACAGTAAGCGCTTATAGGGAAATTCTGACTCATTCAAACCTCTTCCAGTGCTGACCCAAAAAATACGCTGTGGCGCCTTATTAGAGAAAGTCCACACTGGCCTCGTGTTGCTGAGGCTGGCTGGCAGGCAGTGAAGTGTGATTAAGAGGTGAACCCCTCCACACCTACTACTGCGTATGTCCTGCAGGCATTGATTAAGTGAGAACATGACTCTTATCAGACAGCCGGGCTTGTGTGTTTGGGTATGTGGGTGTGTGTGTGCGTGTGTGTGTATATATCCACATAGTTTCTACCACTGAAAAAGTGTTAATGCCTGTAAATCGCCTTTCTCCTTGACCTGAACACCAAATGATAAACACAAAATAACACACACCGTTAACATACAAACAATAAATGAGATCTTTCTCTTAAAGTTAAATACTAAATACTAAATGTTAAAGATAGCCGCACACACTCTCTCTCTCTCACTCTCTCTCAATTTCTCTCTCTCCCTCTATCTCTGCAATCAAAGTCAAGTACACTTCAGTCAAGGACATTGCCCTTCCAGTGATGCACTGTGGGCATTTGAAAGGCCACCTAATACTTGACACTTGTAGCTAGTCTGGAGTCGTTCAGTGTTGAGTTAGGCCTGATATGAGGGGGAATATTTTACCTCAAGTGAGGTAGTTTTCAAAAAAACTATGCTTTTTTGCAGCAATCACTGAGTGCTGGTGTCATTCGTCAAGGCTTCAGCTGTACAAAGTACCACTGATTAATTATTGGCCATTTTTTCCAGTTTAATTTAAATCGTGTCTCATGATGGCTATGATAGTGTTTTTGCTGTCTGCAGAAACATTTCTGTCAACACTTGTTTAGTCTTTTTTGAAATATTAGGTTATTTAAGAATGACAAGGAAACTGCACCAATTCTTCTTTACCTATTTTTTTCTGAATCACATGCACACACACCCACACACACACACTAACAAAAACATCTCTGTCTGTATGTAAATGTTACAGGGTTGCTGGAGGAAGATCTCTGTTGATGACTCTTTACCTTTTGATGACCAGAACAATCTACTGCTTCCTGCTACCACAAATCAGTTGGAGCTCTGGCCTATGCTGTTGACTAAGGCTATCCTTAAGTTGGCCAGTACAGAGTGAGTATGTTATGACATCGTCATGACAAAAACATCCAATCAAAATGCTGAGGCCAAATTAAGTTACCAGAACGAAATGATAAAGCTAGGTACTATGAAAAAGATAACTTCCCTGATTGCTTTTGCCCAACCACAGGAATTTTAGACTTGTTTAAGTTCAATAAATCAAGGCTTTAAGGCTTCCTTTATGAATGTGTCAGATGTATGTTTGAATGCCACATTTGTCAAACGTCAGTGTGTAAATGATTAATCTGCCTCAGGAAGGCGGAAGTCACTCGAATTCTGTGAATCATTTATTACATGCAGGGAAAAGTTCACAGGAAATGACAAAACCACAGCAGTATTTTCCTGATTTGTCTTTGGAACCTTCTGGGAAACACATACACGCACACACCACAATAGCAGTGCGCATGAAGCAGTGGCAGAGAGCACAGGAGACCTTTTTTTTACTGAAGATTTTGTATTCAGTTCATCTGAATAGTTTGGCAAAAAAATTCTAATTTACAGTTTTTCATGATTTTTTTACTATTTACTGCTATAAATGTAATCAAAACTTTAATGGGGAGTCATTTCAGAAAACACAAGAGCTGGTATTCATTAAAGCAGTTGTAAGGAGTACTGATCTTGGATCAGATTCCTCTGTATTTATGACTGTCGTTTCTAGATTAGCACTCCTACGCTTCAGGCGGTTTTTAAAAACAGACCTATTGTCTATTGCCTATTGTCTCCACTGCTGTAATAAAGAACGGACTCTGTCTAGGATAAGTAGATTTTTCGTTGGGCTATTCCTTTTTACTTCTACTTGTATTACATATCTTATTATGCTATAACTAATGGAGTATTCAGTAACTCCTATGAAACTGATTTGTAAGGTATGTAGTTACGGGGTTCAGAAATTGAAGTGTGGGTCCACATACAGCCCCTTTACAGTTTAAGTCAGTCATGCAAATGTCTGCATGATGGTTGCGTTGGACTTAGTGTGAGCATGGCAAGAAGAGGAGCAGTGAAATGGTGCAGTTAATTAATAGCTGCCGGACTGCTTGAATACAGGATCCCGTGAGGCACAATTAGTGCATCAGCCATCTGGTTTCTTCGAGAAAGAGAGGGAGAGAGAGCAATAGGGCACGCACACAAAGAGGCACACACTCACATACAAAGAGTCATCTGATTTCATGGAACTGCCACATAATGAAGGTATGCAGTCTATAGAAATATGTTGTATGTGGTGGGAATCCACCCAAAAGCAAGCCTTACTACCCCCTGTGGAGTTCATTTCAGTCAGGTTTTTATGTCGACCGTTTTAATTCCTTCACTAGCGCTATGCTTTCCTCACTGCATTTATTGATGCTCTTTTCATTTTTCCCAGCTATACCAGCATAGTATCTGTAACTGTACATTGAATGTGGCCTGCACAGGAAAATAGCCAAGATGGCTCAATCAAGTAGGGAAAATGGCCTAAATTAACTATGAGGACATCACTGGTATTGATGCTTGCTGGTGCTGGAATTGACATTGCCATTGTCACTCTGTGTCCCTTCAGTGTGGTGCCAAGCCCCAGGAGAGAGCTGGGAGAGTTCACTGTCATCCACTGTCTGACCGGCTGGATACCAGAGATAATACCCCTTCAGTAAGACTCTCTTACTCAGTACAGCTTTCACACTGTGCCTCTGTTATTTACATGGCAGACAGTTTTCCTTATTGGACATGGATGGTGCATTGTGTAACACTTTTATCTCTGTTGGCATTTATTACCCAAGACTATTGCTCTGAAAGACTCTCGCCCTATCCTGCATACATCATACCTTACACTGTGCAGTTCTGCCTTTTGTTGTTTATTAACACTTCATGTTTGTGTTGACATTCATTATGCAACCATAAGATGATAAGAGCTTTAGTTGAGATGGGATATTCTTAGTCCAAAATGCTTCAGCCCCAAGCTTGTCTCCATAGCAAGACTATAGCAAACCAGTCTAATAAATATACACAATGAGGATCCAAGTAAATGTTTTTTTTTTTTTTTACTATGGAATAATGTAAAATACATGTAGACTAGTAAATTTTTTATTTAGATGTTGCTGATTTTTGGTCTAAATTTCTGGGAAATGTATTCTTGTCTTGTAATGTTCTAATGAACCGAGGTTCTGTTCACAAAACCCCTGAGCGTCTGGCCAAAACTGTGAGCTGCTGTTGGAGACTGACTGCAACATCATTTGATATATAACATTTCTCCTCTTTAGACGAGAAGGTTTCCAGGATGAATAAGTGAGAATTGGTTTTCAGGACGAGATGATTATACTGTATATTTTCCACATGAAAATCATGTTTACAGAATGAGTTGTACTTTAAGCCACTTAACAAGCTTTTTACTGGGTAGCTAATGTATTTAATATATTAATTGTTAATATGTTCTATCTTCTAAATACCTCCCAACCCTGGTCCTGGAGGCATACTAATTTTCAGTAATTTCTCTGGTCCGAACACACCTGAACCCTCTAATTAGTTCATTAACAAGCACTTTTTGCAACGGTAACGTAATCTTTTTCTGAGATAGCTACATGTCCTTAAAGAGTTGTTTGGTTTGCAGAATACTGCCCTAGAGGGAACACTGTTTACTTTATAAAATATTTGACTTTCTGTTTACTACTTCATTACTGACACAAACATATTTTTTTTTTCTGGTACTCAAAATTGTGCTTATGTGGAAAGCTTGGCCAGATGTGTACTGTATGTGACTATCCCAAATTTGTGATTTATCCCAAATTTTAGGTATACTCTTGGACATTACTTGTTTTTGAGGTTTCAGTCATATTTATTTCTTTTGCTACACATAGAGACAAACCTGCACTCTTGGAGTTAAGTCATTAACTCCAGGTTGGATGCAGCTTTGCAAATGTCAATAACGGAAATATTTGTTAACATTCTTTTATTGTTGACAAATGATCGTCAATCAGAATGTCGAATGTTTCAGCCCTAATTAAAAAGTCTGCCAAGCAGCAAAGGCTAGTATTTTATATAAGCAACACAATTCCATTGTTTTACTTGCAGCCATTCCCATGAATGGAGCTTTCTTTGTGGCATCTACTCTCACTGCCTTCTAACAGTAGGCTGTATAGCACTAATGAGGTTCACTGATCTTTCACTCTCCCTCTGGGACTGGGCATGGGCCTTGTTTTCCACCAGACTGGCCAGACAATGCCACGGTGATTAGGCCATAATGGTTGCAGACAGTGCAGTCCCTCAGAATACGCATCTTTTGGCACCTCCCATGAACAAGTGACCAGCAACATGTTTGTCTTCCATTCCTTCATGATTGAGTTAGTGGGCTAATGCAAATGTAGCATGGGGCATGACTTGTAGTCATGGTCTTGCAAGGGCATGTTAGTTCTGTAGTCTTCTGAAGCGTACCGTTCATGTCGGCTTTGTTTCAGCAAGTGCTGTGGGGCATCTTGTTTCGTATGCTCCGTTGAGTTGCAGTGGTTTAGAGGCTTCAGTTGAGACCTTATCAGTGCACATCCAGAGAGAGATAAAGAAAGAAAGTGTGCGTGCCTGTTTGTGGGTTGTGTATATATACACACAGTTTTTCTGTCACATTGCTCTAACAGTGTGAAGCATGACGTGACAGCAGAGCGTAAACTGGGAATGTGTGTGTGTGTGTGTGTGAGAGAGAGAGAGAGAGAGAGAGAGAGAGAGTTAATGCTTTCTTTTCACCTTCCCCATAATTTCATTTGTGTTAAGATAAGATAAACCTTGATTAATCCCATAAGTGCCAAACTTGCTTTGTCACGGCAGAAATTGGATAGTACAAAAAAAACCCCGAAACAATAGAATAGAATAAAATACTAGACGAACAATACTGTATAAAAGTACACTATACAATCTAGAAGTATGAAATATGGAAATCTGTATTGTAAAATAAATGTATATCTAACCTATATATTGACTTAGGCAAGTTGTATGTATGTACACAGTGAGTATAT
>JBBPCY010000156.1:16590521-16601590 GCA_037974405.1 Brachyalestes nurse | reverse complement strand
CATATCCCCCCTCACCACATCCATAAACCTCCTATTAGGCCTTCCTCTTCTCCTCTTCCCTGGCAGCTCCATCCTCAGCATCCTCTTTGACATTTCCTCCAAGAGGTCTGACTCGAGCTGTCCCTCTAATAAACTCATTCCTAATCCAGTTCATCCTTGTCACCTGTTCATACTCTTAAAATGCAAATCTTAACATTTTCAACGCTGCTGCCTCCAGCTCTGCTTGCTGTTAGTACATTGTACTCTTACACCTTCGCCAGTTCTGCTCCCTGTGTCCTGACTATTCCACTGTCCTCCCTATCATTCACTCACAGGTATTCTGTCTTAGTCCTACTGACCTTACTTCCACTCCTTTCCAGAGCATATCTCCATCTCTCCAGGGTTTCCTCAACCTGCTTTCTACTCTCACTACAGATCACAGTGTCATCCAAAAACATCATAGTCCACGGGGACTCCTGTCCAATCTCATCCTGTCTATCAACATAGCAAGAAAGGGCTCAGAGCTGATTCTTGGTGTAAACCCACATCCACCTTGAACGCATCAATCACTTCTACCGCAGACCTCACTGCTGTCACACTGCGTTCGAACACTGTACAACTCTCACATACTTCTGTGCCACTCCTAACTTCCTCAGACAATACCACAACTCCTTCCAAGGCACCCTGTCATATGCATTCTCCAAGTCCAAAAAGCCACTCAAGTCAGGTCAAGTCAAGTCAAGTCAAGTAGAGCTTTATTGTCATCCCACCCATATACATTTAGTACACAAAATATCGTCCCCCTGGACCATAGGTGCAATATAGAACACGACAGCAGCACACTCAGACATATCAACAATGAGGGTAAAAAAGGGGTGATGAATTATAATTGAGAGTTTCCATACCAGACTAATATAGCTGGTCAAGATGCTCTCAGTGGTGCCTCTGTAAAAGGTGATGTGAAAGGGTTTGGGGAGGTTCACCTTCTTCAGTCTTCTCAGAAAGTGCAGGCACTGGTGGGCTCTTTTGGTCAGGAAAATGGTGGTGTTGTCTCTGATGAGCCCCACAACTGTGGTGTCGTCTGCAACCTTAATGATGTGGTTCGTGTTGGAGCTGGAGGTGCAACAGTGAGTCAGCTTCTTCTGACCTTCTCTGTACGTCTTTAGCACCTTCAGAACAAACACTGCATCTGTAGAGCCCGGCATGAAACCAAACTGCTGCTCACTATTCATTACATCTCTTCTTAGCCTAGCTTCCACCACTCTTTCCCATAACTTCATACTGTGGCTGATCAACTTTATCTCTCTGTAGTTACTACAGCTTAGCGCATCACGCTTATTCTTGATTATTGGTACCAGAACAAAATGTGTCAGAATTGTATTATACATGACATTCATAAGCAACCACTGAAAACATTTAAATCCTGTATATTTGAATCATTTTTCTAATCTACTGAAATGGAGATCAAATGTTGATAATATTGTCGGATAAAAATTAAATGGTCACTAGTTAAATTGACCTCGGCAGTCAAATTAGCTTTACTGACCAATAAAGTGAATTATCAAATATGTCATTTTTCACCTCACACACTTCATACATTGAATTAAACATTACAACTCACATTATCTTAAATTGGGGTGGTGAATTGCAGGAAGGACGCTGTCCTACACAGTTTTCGACTTGTAAATAAATATAAATTCAAAAACTGTTGTAAAACATATAGTTGTATAGTTTGTTGTATAAACATAGAGTCTTTAAAGCACTAAAAAGAGTTCCACTCTTGTCAAAGAACCTTATTGACTATATAGAACTATTTTTGCTAAACGTGTTTGTCAGTGTTTTATTGGTGGGATTTCCAGTGCCATGAAAATCCATTGAAAATTAATATTATTCATGTATTTTATATGCGAAATGGTATATCAATCAGGCCCTAGTGAGTATGAGTATAAATGTGATTGTTTATGTGTTTTAACTCATAATAGAACAATGCTGCTGGATCTCCTGGGGTCATTTACTCTGTGTTGCAGCTCTGCTAATGTGCCAAGCACCATCTCTGCCTCTCCAAATGCTCTCATTCAGCCCTGGCTCATGGCAGGGAAGAGCAGAGCAGGCCAGAAAACCACAACACTGTCTGGTGCCTCTTTGGCTAACAGCTAAGCAGCATTCCTGCCCAAAACCCTAAATATACTATTCAGATGATTGAGATGAATATGTGCTGTTGATTATTGGTTTGCCTGTGGACCGGACTGTTGTGTCTTGGATGTGGGTATAAACCTGAAGCATTTGTGTACAGTATATTGATTGCCAGCAACCCACTGTTTCTCACTAATTGCTGCTTATTGATTCGTGTGAGAAGATAGGCTTCTTCATTCAGTCTGTTTTACTTTGGGCATTGATTTTGCAGCAGGTCAGTAATCGGATACAAGCAGGGCTGCGTTCAATTAGGCTTGAACATGTTTTGATCAGTCGGTGTGATTAAACACTGCTATATGGTGGTTAAACTATCAATTTAGGAAGCATGATTGGCCATAGGCAGTCCTAAAGCTGTGTTTGGGTGACATTCCTAGGTCCCGCAATGTGGAAAAAGTGTGGGAATTCCTGAAGGATTCCATACCAAAGTTTCAGGCCACAGAAGAAAGCTCAGAGGAAAGGACCACATCGACTGACTTTGCTACTGCCGGGGACTCACAGGCCAGTGAGTGTAAGAGCGAGTCACCTACTCTGAAAGAAAAGCACAAAGGTACTTGACTTTGCTCAGGATATACACTTGTAGTACAACTGAAAAAAAGACGCTTAGATGTTTAATTCAAGATTTTGAATATCTAAAGAACATTAAGCAGTTAATACATGATAAATAAAAAACTAAGTATCTTAACAATGAAACAATATTGTTGTTATATTGTTGAAAACATAGAGAGGGCCATGACCAATGTTTCCGGTGTTCATGTCATAGCCTGCTGCTTGTTTGGTCTTTCAGACAAAAGAAATAGTAAAGATGGGGACAAAGACAGAAAGACCACCCAATCCAATGGACCTTCTTTCACCAAGACCAGTGCTACCAACCAACCCACAGCTGACAGTGCTGACAGTAAGTAGCATTTTCGTGTGCATGTGTATAAGATTGGGCCTTTTATGTCATGTTTATCTGTCAATATTCTGTATGTTGCTATACTTTCTTTCCAACATACATTATTTACTCAAAAAAGCTACTGATTATGAATATTTCATTCACTTGTTTAAGCCCTCTCTATGCTTTCTGAAAAAACATCACTAACTCTTGCTACAGTGCCCTGCATATCTCATGGCTAGGCAAGCTACTGCATGGATCTTGAGGTAAAGTGACCCCATATGTAGTTCATTAGTCCACAAATGCTGTCATTGTCCTTTTGCAACTAAAGTGCAATGACAATTGCCATTGTGTCAGTGATACATAAAATAAAAATTAACTCTAATTCTCATCAGACAGTGTCCCCTAAGTTTTAGTCTGAATTTATAATTCTCATGTTTTACAACCTGTTGGTGTTGACAATTCTAGACTTTTTCTCACTCTCATAACAACTCACTGTATGTGTTAGTTTTATAGTTGTTACTGAAACATTGATCTTACACAGTTGCATTATTTTGTGGCAACTGTAACTAGGAAAAAAAAGGTTTGTTAACATTAGCCATAATATTAATGTTAGTCCCATTCAAACTAATGAAAAATTACAGCACTTTTTTTTTTCAAAAAAGGACATTTGGAACACATTCATTTGAGATGATTTTGCACTATAAGGATTGGGTGGGATTTTTTTGTCCAATCAAGCTAAAGTTATCTTGGTGTCAGATTGGCTGTCATTGTAGTCTGCCTACTCATGATTAGCTTTAACCATATAAACATTTATTAGCATTTATAGCTTTTATAAGAACGTATAAACAGTAGCTGTGAAAGAGATCATTTGTGGGTGGAGCATGCATAAGTTAGTTAATAGTAGTTACTGAATAGTAAGTCTTAAGATTTATAACTGAATAATAATAAGGGGGATTAGGGATGGGCAGTATGATGATATTCATTGTTAATGTGATAAATCACACCACATTACAACAGACTTTTCTAAGTCCATTTTCTTGTCTATATAATCCACAAGAGATGAAATTGTATGAAACTTTGAATAAAACATTGTATTTTTTTTATGTTGTACGGAGGAGTGTATTCTAAGAATAAACCTGAGAAAAAAGAAATATGGTAAAGCAAATTGCGATGTTATTGCCATTTTGTGATGTCGAAGTTAGCTTTCATCAGTTTCATCCTACCAGTGGTGGCAGCTGGTGGCCTAGTGGTTAGGGCTTTCGCCTTGCAATCAGAAAGTTGTGGGTTTGAATCCCAAGACTGCTAGTGGCTACTCTGAGGTTCATGTGAGCAAGGTACCGTCCCCACACACTGCTTCCCAGGCGCTGTGTTCCTGGCTGTTTCCTGCTTGATTTGGTGAATGGTTTTAATTCAGAGGAAATTTCACACTGTGTGCTGTGGTGTGTTCGCGTATGACAGTGTATTTCTTCTTCGATGGGGTGCCTGATCAAAAATTGAAATTTAATCCTGACAAATATTTAAAAAATTATGTTTTACCATGACCAAAACTATGCATAAATATTCAAATTCCTTGGCGTTCAGACAAATATTTAAAGCTCTACTGACTGCGTGTTCCTTTACAAGAAATGACCCCACCTGCTGCCACGTCTTGCTTTATCTGTAGGTTCATACATTATGGAACCTCTTAGCTCTGGGTGTATCATCAGCATGAATAAATCAAATAGGTACCTCTTTTCTCTGCTGTGCTAGAGAAAGAGAGAGAGAGAGTGTCTGTGTGTGTGTGTGTTCAAGCGTGGATGTGTACGTGCCCCAGATTGTGAACACAGTCATTAAGTCGGTTTGTACTCAGATACACCAGTAATGTGCTGAGCACATCTGAATTATTTGGTGTGCCCTGAGGGCATACCTGCATTTTTTTTGTTCCGCAGCTCATGTGTAAGGTGTGTTTTGGTTACACACACCCACTCAAACACACACACGGAGTCACTGAACTGGCTAAAAATTGACTGTGATTTGAGACAGAGTGCTCAAATCAGTGCTTGTGGTGGCACAGATTTTTCTATTGAGAGAGATTATGTGCAAAGCTTTACGGCTCTTTTGGGTAATTAGCATCAGGACTGGAATGACAGATTTATATCAGGATGAAGTCTCTTTTTCCATCCTAGCGTCTTTGCTCCCTGTCTCAGCCCTTACATGCGGTTCATACTAATTAATTAGAAAAAGATTGTAACATACTGTGACATATATAAGTTGGCACCAAGCCCTAGATCCTCTATGCCTCAAGCTATATATCTTTGCTTCTCTCCTGCACACACACTTACACACATGCACACTCGTGCAGCATGTTCTATTAATATTATGGGTAACATTTACAGTGTGTATGAAGAATATGAAGAATAGGTCATCTCATTAACCTTGCCTAGGACCCTGCTCCATATATTCAGTTTTTTTGAGGATAATGTCAACGCAACTGAGAGCAAAGATTGACTTGAAAGCAGAACTTATCAGGCATAATTGGGACCTAATACATTTCCCGCATACCAGAAATGGCAGAAAAGCTCAGCACTATCCTCAGCTAACTTGCTGGTTAGCATGCTAAAGTCTACACGGTTAACAACAACAAACGGTTTTAAGTCAAAGCAATTAACAGATTTTATGTGCATTAGGTTCAGAGTTCTCTGTACTGTTAGAAAGATGATGACTTCATGTGTCTTTTTTGTCATGTATACAGTTATCGGTAATCTTAGCAGCAAACTTTAGCAGGTATTTCTATTCTCTGCCACACTAACACAGATTATTTGGTTTTTAGTAAAAACTGAGTAAAACTGTGTAAAAAAAAGTGTGGTGAATTGACTTCAGTGTGTATAATTTTCATTATATTTTAAAAATACCAATAATACGGAAGACATTTTGATGAGTGGTGTCATGATAGGGAATTTTTTACCCCATCCTATCCATATATCCAAATACTAATGGTGCACTCTCTCTCTATATATCACTCCCTCTCCCTCCCTCTCTCTCTCTTGTCTCTCTCTGTCCCCCCACCCCATTCACTGCTGGTGATAGCTGCTGACAGATCCACTCTCTTTTCCCGGAGCTTCTTTGTGTATAATAATGGTGCTGTTTCGTCTCTCTCATACACAGTATTGACTCTCCATTGTTTTGAAAACATTATGTTGAATGTTTTGTGATTCTATCTCAATTATTCTGTTCTCAAACTGAAGGGAACTTGAAAATACTTAGTTCCAGTGTGTGC
This sequence comes from Brachyalestes nurse, assembly GCA_037974405.1. Lineage (NCBI taxonomy): Eukaryota > Metazoa > Chordata > Actinopteri > Characiformes > Alestidae > Brachyalestes > Brachyalestes nurse. The sequence goes on along the minus strand of JBBPCY010000156.1, from coordinate 16,595,285 downwards.
CGTGTTTGTACAACAATGCATACAAAGTGCTTCAACATTGGGGAAAAAATAATCTCTTTCCTCCTCTTCTCTCCATGTCTGATGCATCTCTTTTTCTCTGCTCCCCCACACCCACTTACACACATCCACTCTCTCCCTGGTCTAGGCAGTGTGCCTCCTCCTGCTCCTCAGATGGTTGTGTGTGCCAGTTACCAGCCGTTGCACCTGCAGGAGAAGAGGACCTCCATGCTGGGCCAGATGGTACTCCCAAAGCTCTCTCCCATAATGCCACAAATATTGAAATGTATTCGGCCGACAACAACAGACATCCCACAATATGCTAGTCTGCAATGCCGCCCATGACAATGCCCCTCAGATCCAGTCCTGGAAAGATTTTTTTACAGCTTAAATGTGCCTGATTCACCTCATTTGGTAATCAGACGTGCTGGAGCTGTAAAAGTGCATAGCACTCATTGGTGTGGAGCTACACAACAGTGTTTTTGCTCACATCTGGAGACATCTAGAATTCAAATTCCTCATTTCCACACCTAGAAAAATGGGTAATTTCAGAATTTTTTTTATCAGGGACCCCTCACTACCTGCCATGACTTCAGCAGGTATTCCTGTTCTTTGCCACACTAACACAGTGCAGTTAATGACCTTTTTAAATATCGGCGAAAACTGAATAGAGAAAAAGCAATCTGTGAAAAAGTCCTTCCCTCAGTTAAGGATGGAATTTCTTCTTCATGAGGAACGAGTGTGTGTACAATGCAGAGGGAGTCTTATGATAAAGTCCACCACAGCATCTTGTGATTCTCCTAAAAATGATGCTTGTTTATGTGGCCAGCATTACTTATTCACAGAATTACTTTATGCATGTAAAATGAAGCACCACAACCTACATATCTAAAGCTTATTAATTTGTTAATGTGCTCAGATCTCCTTTTCTTCTTTATTCCATATCTCCTTCCCCCATCATGTGCTCAGGCTATATACTACACTGGTTGAATCAACAGCTGCTGTCTTATCCATTATTAACTCATTATTTGTATTTATCTGGAATGATGGTGGTTTTGGTGGCAGTCTGTGTGTTTGTGGATGTGTGTGTGTGTGGGGGGCGCTATATGTGTATCTTATTTTCTTAAATGATAGGAACACTGGAATCTTTGGGAGTGGGAACATTTTGCTCGTTTTTACAAGTGTGCTGTTTTGAGAAAAAGCAAAAAGACTGTCTTTTGGTTGGTTATGTTATGGGTAAGGTAAGGTATTGGTGTTTTACTGAGATGCTTAATTACAGTCACTGTAACACCCTTACAAATATAGTAATGTCTGTCTGTGTGTGTGTGTGTGTGTGTGTGTGTCTGTGTGTGTGTGTGTGTGTGTGTGTGTGCTTGCGTGCGTGTGCGTGTTCCCCAGGCAGACTCGTCAGAGAGATTGCGGCAGTATGGGCTCTCCCAGCTCTACAGTCACCCCGTACTGCTCACATGTACAAGAGCCTGCCCCCTGGTGGCTGTCCCAAAATCTCCTCCTGTTCCTCGCTGGAAACTTATTCGCCCTCGTAAACAGAGCAACATCACAGATGAGCCTAAAGGTTAGGGCACTCTGTGTGTACGTGTGTGTGTGTTCGCATTTGTATATGTTTCCTCATACAATTTTCTAGTTGCCCAAAAAAAGAAGCTGAGAGAGACTAACACAAATAAGAAGCTTCTACCCCACAAATTATCAAGCAAACAGCATGTCTATATACTTAACCTCACCTATGGCCTCACATTACATTGACCTGTTAAGTAATTTCAAATAGATTTGCTTGTGGGTTTCTGACACTGTGTGAAATGCTCTGAGTTAAACAATCTTATCCTGTCCTCTTCTAACAAAATCTATCTCTATTGACTCCCGTACCAACTCTGGTAGCCACGGAGGGCCAATCTGTCATTAAGTCTGTACACAAAATCCTTCTCTTGTTAGTTATCCCCATCAAAACTCCCCTTTTCTTTCTCTCTGGGTTGAGGAGGATGGGTTCCCCTTTTTAGTCTCGGTTCCTCCCAAGGTTTCTTCCTCCAGCTCAGGGAGTTTTTCCTTCACGTCTGTTGCCTTTGGCTTGCTCACTAGGGGCTCGGACCTTGACTCTGGTGACAACTTTGGTTGTAAAAAGTGCTTGATAAAATTGAATCTTTTGAAATCTCACAAAATTCAGGCTTCAAACTGTTTTAGAAATGCAATGTTCTTCTTTAATTTGTTAGCTGCGTTATCCTCTGAGCTACAGTGCAAAAACTACAGAGGCAAACTTCAGATGCCAAATGTGGCTCGTCTGTTTGCCTACACTAGGGTAAAAAGCAGATTGTGTGAAAATTATTTTTTTGCCAAACTATTTCTTTAAGGTGGAAAACATGCTGTGTTTTTTGGAATTTGTTTTTTGTGTGCCAGTCACTGTTGCTATGTATTTACTACAGAGACTCCAGTCGAGACACCTGAACAGTACATAGAGGTGGCCAGCCCTTTCATCAACTTCAGATCCATATCCATGGCTCCACCACTTCAACTGTAAGCAGTGTGTGTGTGTCGTGTGTGTGAGAGAGATAGATAGAGAGTATGAAGTATTTTTCCATGTTAGAAAATACAACGTTATTAGAGCCAGCAAAGGAACCGTAAAACCATGATGATATTTGATGTTATTAATTTCAAGCAGATTGCTGTTTGTCTCTGTGCTGGCTGGGGTTTGATTGTGTGTATTCTGTTTATACAGCCATCAAGCCTCAAGATCGATCTGTGTGTCTGTGCTGCAAGCTTTGCTCCACGATTGTGAACATAAGTCAATACATTCATTCACTTTAAACATTCATAGCCCCAGCCATGAATGTTTAAAGTAAGTGGGGCTTTAAGTTCTATGAGAGAGTGATGCCAATGTTTTCAGGCAGATTTGTTTTTGTGTGTTTTGCCTGTTTTGTGTGCTTTTTGTTTGTGTAATTGTCTTTTGTCTGTGTGTGTGTTCTGTTGTAGGGATTCTCAACCAAATGGCTTCAGGGGGCGTGTGTGTAGCTCTAATTTGGCTTCGTTCAATGAGACAGAGGAGAGTGAGGGTCCAGACTCCACACAGCATGACATCACACACTCAGTGGATGCCTTGGACACCAAGGTATTCTAAGGTTTGCTCAGTTTTACATAGCAATAATAACCAGTACATTAAATACGACTAACCATTACATGCTTTGCCGGCAGATGATTTCTGTCAGAAAAGTTTTACATAACACTGGCAAAATTCCATTCAATGAAATACTGTAGATTACAACTCAAGGTTTTCTAAGGTTTTCTCCAAATGCTTAGATTTTTACATTTTATTGCTACAAGGGTCTTTGAGTTGCTTCAAATGCCAGATTCCCATTGTTAAAAGCTGTTATCCAGCTGAACTGTGTTGTTTTAGCTAATCCAGTGTGTCCCAGTGTGCCTGGTCCTGAAGGCACACATTCTTGCACGTTGGTTTTCCTGCTCCCGATACATCTTATCTAGAACTAAAATGGAGATGGTAGTGTACCAGAGTTGGAGCACACTGAGGTAATTTAATCAGAAAAGACCATGCTAATGTTACCTTAATAACAAGACAAAGAAAACTACTCTCAGTCTATCTTATGTATGACCATGTGACCCTGCCATACGACGTCCCACAGTATCACAAAGGCTGTCCTGCACATTGTAGTAGTTTCCATTCCAGGAAGCACAACTCAAAAAGTGCTTGTTAAATCGCGTATTAGCTGGGTCAGGTGTGTTAGACCAAAGATACGTCAAAATACGTACAACAGGGGTATGCCAGGACCAGTACTAATAAATAATTACTAGGGCTGTAACGATATACGATACCAAACCGAAATCACGATACCCAGGTCCACGAACCTGTGTCGCGGTGTGAGAAGGCCGAATCGTGACACACCCACCCCTTCCAATTCTCAGAGTTATCCTTCCCGTCTTTTGCCGCTAGAGGGCGAAAGTAGTACATCTGTACCTCTAAGGATCTTTATCTTATTGTACGTGAGCGAGTAAACGTTCTTGCCATTAAACTATCTTTGGCATTTCTCCGGGAATGTTGTGAACAAGTGCTTCAGCAGTTATAAGGGAGAAAACAGCTCATGTACATGCTAAATGTTCCCTACAAGCTTGTACCTTGGGAAACTCTCGTCTTTGTGAGTATTAATTTGTTCAGAAAGCACCCTGATGTGTGTTGGAATTGTTTTTAGTGGATAAACGTGATGCCAATGTAATGTAATACTCATGTGTTTAAGCTAGGCTAATCGTTACGTGTGGCATTACAACGTGTGTATTGTCTAGTAATTTATTTGTCCTTTTCTGTATATTTCAGTTACAAAGAAAAAACACATAAGAGATTTTCAGTAAAATCAAGAAAAGTAAGCTTTGTGTGGAGATTTCATTTTGTTCGCTGGCTGTCTAGCTTCACATAGTCGCGTGCCGTTAGGACAGCACACTCTGGGTCAATTTTTTTAGGCTCAAACAAAGGAAAAAAACACACAGAAGACCAGATTCAGGATATTTCAGGACATTTGATGGGGATAATTGTCCAGCAAGTAAGAATGACGAAAAGAAATAGGAGCAACTGTCCAAAGAGACGCACTGGGGAGGCGTTCTTCAAATGTAAGTAAAAGGAAATTATGACATTCCGCTTTATAAGTGTCTATAAGCTGGCTAGTTGTGATAAAACTGCTGTTTGTAAGAGTTTTGTTGTGTTTTGAGCGAGTTTTTGTGCGATTTTGGCCAGCTGGGCGGAGCGTGTTTTTAGTT
>JBBPCY010000156.1:16573179-16583179 GCA_037974405.1 Brachyalestes nurse | reverse complement strand
TGATTAAGAAGTAAAACTACTGAATTTTACTCTTACTTTTTCGAATTTGACCCTTAAATCATAGAACCTCCTGAATAAACGTATAAGGGAGTTCACAATTATGCCTTAAATCTAATTTTAAGGTAAACAAAAACCAAATTAACGGCCACTTAATTCAAATGAATTGTCAGGGATAAATTAAGGAAGAGTTAAGCACATTTTAAGCACATTTTAAGTTGTTGTGTTTCGTTGTGACATAATGATTTTTTCATCCAGATTAGGCCTTTATACTCAAATGAGAGTTAACATACACAGAACAGAACACAAAAGAGGATGGGATTCTTCAACATTTCCACTCTTGAACTTCCACTCTGCTTATACTCACAAACACACCACTTCTGTGTCCTATAATAGTACCAGTTGTGCCCTGAACGCGCTTGGTGTCATTAGGCCTCTTGTGGCTTCTCCAGATTGTTCCATTCTGGTGGTGATTCTTATACACAGGGATTGACATAAGTGGTACACAAGCAAGAATCTGCGTCTGTGGCGTCTACGACAAATGCGCACCCGTTTTCAGTCTTCACTGCGCAAATGTGTGCCTAATTTGAGCAACTTCATACTGGATCTCTAGGTACCACCACTCAGGAAAGGAAAACCTTAAAAAGAAAAATAATAATGACGTTTTTAAATATGATTCCAGCCGGTCAGCGGAGCCTCGCTTCTGCCCAAAAATCAAAATTCAGTCAGAGCAGGTCTGATCTGTCACTGCACTTCTGTCACTGCATGCCCCGCCCTGCCCCCTCGACTTCACGTCCCGCCCCTCGACTTCACGGCCCGCCCCGCCATATATATATATATATATATTTTTTTTTTTTTTTTTAAACACTCTATAAGAATTTGGGTACTGAGGCGACCAGTTCCTGGACTTCTACAGCTGAAATGTTTTTCCCCTTGCCTGATATAGGATTTCAGATGCGCAACATTTTTTTGTTTCACAAATTTTTTGTTTGACAAGTTTGGACTGCAGACAGGCCAGTTTAGCAACTTGACCCTTTTACTATAGAAAGCAAGACATTGTCTGGGCTTCCCTCAAAAAGACTGGATAGCAGCCTATGCTGATCCAAAATCTGTATATATCATTCAGCATCATGGTGCCTTCCAAGATGTGCATGCGACCCATGCCATGTACCCTAATGCACCTCCATACCATAACAGATGTTGGCTTTTGGACTATGTGCTGATAACAAGCCAGATGGTATCTTCCTTTTTTAGCCCAGAAGAAACAGAGTCCATGATTTTCAAAAAAAGAATTTCACATTTTTATTTGTCAGACCACAGGACAGTTTTCCACTTCACCTCGGTGGATCTTTAATGAGCTTGGGCTCAGAAACGGTAGCTGCTTTTCTGCATCGTGTTTGTACATGGTTTCTTCTTTGCATGGTAGAATTTTAACTTGCATTTATAACAAAGTATATTCATGATTTTTAAAAGTGTTCTTGAAGCCATTTGGTGATTTCCACTGTAGAACCATGTCAGTTCTTAATGCAGTGCCAACTGACGGCCTGAAGAACACGATTACTGGTTTTCGGCCTTGTTTCTTTGAGTACAGAAATTTCTCTGGGTTCTCTGAATCTTTTACTGATATTATGTACCGTGAATGATAATATCTCCAAATTCTTTGCAATTTTACATTAGGGAGCAGTATTCTCGTTACTTCTGAGAGACTCCGGAATGCTCTTTTTATACCCAGTCGTGCAATAGTTTGTAATTAAATATGGGTTTACAAGATTTGCAAATCATTACATTCTGTTTTTATTTACACACACGCGTGCATGCACACACACTCACGTGGCCTTCAGGAACTAAAGATGAAGGTATGTGTGTGTGTGTGTGTGCGTGTGTGTATGTGTTTGAGAGAGAGAGAGAGAAAGAGTAATATCCTATGCTTCAAAGGTTTGATAGAGTGTGTCAGAGTATGTCTAAAAGTGCCAGCCTGTCTAAGAGGTTTTGGCAGTGTGTAGAGGGAAAGTGTAAAAGTGTGTAATAATGCCTAAAAGGTTTTTCACACACAAGTGCACATATTCACACATTGTTTATAAAGCATAGTGTTGTTTTTGCATGTCTCTCCCTGTTGTGCTGCAGTGTTGATGAGCTGTGCTGTTTTATCATAATCCTCAGAGAGCATTGTGGTTTGATTTAATCTTAGGTAATTACTGTGTATGTGTGTGCGTGTCTGTGTTAATGTGGTAGTCTGCATGGACAAAAGACCTTCTGGTCTCAAGAGACATTCAAAGCCAAAACACATTAATATTTACTGTTGCTGTCCCTTAGGTGCAAAGAAGCTTATCTCTCTCTCTCTCTCTTTCTCTCTCTCTCTCTCCCTTCCTCTCTTTCTCTCTCTGTCTCTAAGAGTCCGGATGAGTTGGGCTGTCATTTTCTGTTTGTGGATAACCTGTTACCTACAAAGATTCTCATCTGTTTCTCAGCACTAATACACTGGGGAGACGCTGTGGATGAAAGTACGGAGCACGGACAAACACATACACACATCTGTCTGTGCATCTTATAATTAGGAATATCCACAATGTGTGTGTGTGTGTTATATGTGTGTGTTTCTGTGTTTACAGAAAAGGGCTATGAGTCCAGGCCTGGTGTTCTGACAGCTGAACCTTTTCACTGGAAGAGCATTGAATCCCAGTTCCCCCTGATACACATTCAGACTACAGCTTGCAAAGCAGCACTGCTCTCCCTGCCACCGGGGTAATATAGCCCATCACCATAACCATAAACCTATCGATGGTCATGATCATAACGATAACTCTAACCATGAGGCTCACAGTCAGAGTCTTTTAAAATGACTAGCACACTTCAACCACTGCTTGCAGAGCTCTCCCCATCAGTAGGCTAATACAGCTCTTATTCAAGCCGCAGCCATAACCATAACAACCATCTTAAGAAAAAATATATCCATATTTAGCTTAGTCATAACTCTGACAATAACATTCAGAATCCTAAAACAGCTAAGCACATTTCAGCCACTGCTCTCCATGTTTTTGGATTAATATAGTATATAACCATACAATTATCAACAATGACCATAACCATGATCATAACTGATCATGACCAAAACTTTATCCATATGCATCCTATCATCATACCTAGGTTCATAAGTATGTCCATGATCATAATTATAACAGTCGCTGTCTCACCACAGCTGTAACATCTGGGACTAAAAATTTGCATTTAGTTCAAATGTGTACATTTGATCACTTCAGCATTTTCTTGCCTTTCTGTTGACTTACTTTTGACAATGCTCATGTTCATGTAATTTCCTGTGGAAATTATGTACACATTTGAATGTGAATTTGAAGTATGCTTAGGACTATAGCAGTGTTGTTTACTCCACATATGCTAACTGTAGGTTTTGTTCTTAATAACGAGACCAAAAATCTCTGAAGAACACCAGAGAGAGAGAGAGAGAGAGAGAGACATGACCCATTTCTAGCTCAATAGTGACCTAAAAGCAGGGGGCCTACATTCAGAGGTCACATGCTGAGAACAGGCAGACCTATCAGAAGGCAATATAATGTTGAGAGAGAAAGAGAGAATGAGTGACTACTGTCCTCCTGATTGCTGACATGATTTTTGCCACAATGTGTGCAGAGAGTGAGAACCAAAATGTTATATTTTATAAGCGAAACATCTAATCCTGACCTATTGCTGCTAGTATTTCTAGGGTATTTCCTTGTTCTGACCCCATCCCCAACTTTCCAGCCTTTTCTCTTTTCTCTTTTCTCTCATTTTATTCTGTGTACTCTATGTTTGCTTTGTAGTTCTGTGGGTGTTTGAGCAGTTGCTAGAATGGGCATGATCACAGGGTAAAAATGTGCTCAGCTGTTCTGGCAACCCCAGCCAACTTCCTTGTATCTCTGCTCTATTTTTCTGTGCTGTAGCTACACCAGATACAGGTACCATTGTAGTTCTAGCCAGGGACTACCCGTTTATCTACAAAAAATATTTCTGTACATATTATGGCCAGCTACATGAAGCACAGGGGTGTCAGTTAAGGTCTGGTGTGGCTGCAGATTTTTGATCCAATCAAGAGGAGCACACCTGATTCTGCTTGGTCTCAGACAGTTGATCAGGTGTGCTCCTGCTTTTTTTCAGCACAAAAGCTTTGGGGATAAGATTTGACACCCCTGATCAAGCATCTGTGTGGTTCGATGTTGCCTTAAAACATCAATACCAGCCCACTACAAGTATCACTTTTCATCACGAAGACTGATAGACAAGGGGGCATTTCAAGTGTTAGCTTGTACTGCATTTAATTTAATTTATTAACGTGTGAACACATCACAGCACAATGTGAAATTCTTTCTCTGCATTTAACCCATTCACCAAGTGAAGCACTGGGCTGCCGCCAATGAGGGGCGCCCGTGGAGCTGTGTGTGGGGACGGTATCTTGCTCAAGGGTACCTCAGTAGTGACACTAGTTGGGATTTGAACCCACAACCTTCTGATTGCAGGGCCAACGCCCTAACTTGATTGTCATCCAGCCGAATGTACTGTACTTAGTTTTTCTTTTTTCTTCTTTTGTTTTTTTCTTTTTCTGTCTCCTTTTAACAGATAAAATAAAGCTCTGCTATAGTCAGATAATTAAATTTTTTTGTGAGTTTTATGTGTTTTAATGGCTTAGTGGGATTGGGTAATTGAACTAATTTCTGCATGCTTTCGGTGTGTCAAATGTAATTTGTACTTCTACTCGTGAGAAATGTGATGATCATACATTTTTTATTTCAAATCTGCTTACAGGTATGGTTGTGAACTACTGTAGTAGTCTGAGGAGGCAACCACAAAAGATATCTGGATTGCATTAGTGGTTGATTAGATTATAGTTCAATTTAGTATAATTTATGTAATTTCTGAAACAATGTGAATGAAAATTAAATATGAAAGAACCGAGCTAAAAGATTCCTTCTGTCATCTTGTTCTCAGCCGTGTTCCCCCCTCTCCCTCGCTCATATTCTCTCTCTCTCTCTCTCTCTCTCTCTCTCTCTCTCTCTCTCTCTCTCTCTCTCTCTCTCTCTCTCTCTCTCTCTCTAGGCGTCATGTTTTTTGTATCCACACGAGGGCTCCATTGGGTTTCCACCTGCAGCTGTACAGCATGACATTTTTTGTTTTTGGGGAAGAAGAGGTAGTGATGCCACACCTTGATAAGGTATTCATTTATGCTCTTCATTTTATCTGAGACACATTATAAGTTCTAAACATATTTAAAATTTTGTACCTCCAAAAATTAAACTACATTTATTAAGACCTTCTTGTTGAATCGACAATGATCTGTTGTCAGATTGCATGTTGATAATGCAATACAGGGGTTCCTCAAGTCACAACGGAGATCTGTTCCTATGACAATGTAACCCAACATTACAAGCACATTCAGTTCTCAATTCAGTTGTATTTATATAGCACTTTTTACAATGTTGTCACTAAGCAGCTTTACAGAATCTAGGTCTGAGCCCCTAGTGAGAAAACCGAAGGGGACAGGGGCAAGGAAAAACTCCCTAAAGCTGGAGGAAAAAACCTCCTCTGGTCGACCTAGAGAGAGAGAGATTCAGTATTGTAAGGTAAAGCGACCATTTTGTCATACGTGAACACACCACAGCACACAGTGTAAACAGCACGAAATTCTTCCTCTGCATTTAACCCATTCACCAAGTGAAGCAGCAGGCAGCTAGGGGAGCAGTGCTCAAGGGAACCTCAGAGGTTCCACTAACAATCTTGGGATTCGAACCCATGACCTTCTGATCACAAGGCACCAGCTGCCTCGTTTTTATTTGGAAAACTAACAATAGAAGGCCTTTGTGTAACTTAATCACTGTTGGACAGATTGGCCATCTACGGCTAATGGAGATTGGTACAGTGAAGAGTCAGTAGAGGTAGTTTTTCTTGGAAGAGTAGCTTGAGAGTCTCTAGTCCATAACAACAGGAACAACAATCTCTGCCGGAGCTGTGAACAGCAGTTGCCCTTGGATGTGGGAGGAGCTCGTGAGCAAGTCGAAAGCAGCTGAATCAGTCAAGGCCACTTGGGCACAGGGCCCCAGCGATTGCAGATCTGGGATCAAGTGGTGACCTGGGGCCCCTCGGAGAAAACAGAGAACAGAGTTAGTTTTGCTTAAGTTTACAGGGTTTACATCTCTATCGCCTCTCTCTCTCTCTCTTTTTCTTTCTGTAGGAGAGTCTGAGGTTCTGTGAGCAAGCTCTACTGATTCTCAGAGCTCTAGGTGGAGTAGTTAACTCCTTCTCAGACCCAGAGAGTCTGCCATCAGCCACCAGTGCACTGGAGGAGGCTCTCTGCCCTCCCTTACACAGCAAAGTGGCAAACAGAGAGCACTGGAGGGTGGGTAAAACTCATGCACAGGCACACCCATTCTTTTACAGGCACATATACATTCATACATGCTCACACACATGCTTTCACACACAGTTTGTCACAGGAGTTTGTTTGCTCTGCAGGTTTTTAATGAAGCAGTGTATCATATGTTCTGCTCTGCGCTATGCCGTAAATTAACCCCTGAGGAGCTGTTAGCCGTGCAGGCCCTGACTGGTGACCCCACACCCCACTGTCGCAGCACAGAGGACACAGACACACCATCAGGTATGTTTGTGTGTGTGTGTGTGTGTGTGTGTGTGTGTATTTGTTTATCATGAATATCCCAGAGGAATGTAGTATCATCTGGCTCATACATACACTGACTCAGCCCATGTGTGCTTGTGTCTATGTGTGTGAATGTGTGTGTATAGCAGATGGCGCTCCAGAGGGCTGGGGTGGTAGGCAGGCCACGGAGCAGGAGAAACAGGCGGTCACCATCCTGCAGGCTGGCTGGAAGGGCTACCTGGTGAGAGAAATCCTCAGTGCTTCCAGACCAGGTAACACACTGCTGCCTGTTTAACCAGCCCAGAGATTAAAACTAACCTAAACACATATAGCATGACACATATATTAGGAGATATTATGAGCACACAGGAACAGAAGATAAATGAAGTTAGCAGAAATAGATGGAAATAGTGACTTGGTAAGACTTGGTGATTTGGGTCTGGGTCAGTTTGAGGTTCTGCCAGAAAATGAGGCTGTGCTGACTGTTATTTCAGTCATTCCTAACACAAGCTATCAAATAGGAACCCCATTAGCCTGTAGGGCATTTTCTTTTTCAGACCTTCTATTTCAGGCTTTTAGATGTCTAAATGTTTCCCTTGTAACACGACTAACCCTGACGTCAGGGTTAATGGTTAATTTGATCAGAGACTGCAGAGGGTCCTCTTGGTTTCTTCTGCAGTGTGCGCGTGTGCGTGAGCACATATGCGCTCAGGCCCTCCAGCTCACACTTATCAATGAAGCTGCCAATCACTCTAAGTGAGCATGACAGGCCAGAGAATAACACACGTCTCCTTCTCCATCTTCATCTCCCTATCCATCTGGATCTATCCCTCCCAGCGTCTCTTCCTTCCTCACACTGACAAGCTGATGGATTGAAATAGAGAGGGAGAATCAAAACAGATAGGGGAAAGGCAAGGAAAAACTACTTAAAAATAGGAACAGATAGCACTGACAAATTAGAAGGAAGTGACAGAGAATGAGGGGTGGGCAGAGGGAGAGAGAGCACAACAGAGACTATTAATTTCAGACAGCCATAGGCAGACTTGTCATCCTGGAAACACAGTTTGGGCTCAGTGCATGTGGGAATTTCGCCAAGCTCTAAAGTTTGACAATTCAATACAACCACATGAAATCCAGTCAATTGAACCGTTCCTTTAATTTTGCAAAATTCAGCACTCTGAGTCTGAATCCATCATTCTCACAAAGATGAACTCTGCTGTTGAAATCAAGGCTGTAAATGTGTCATTCGGATGGCAGCTTGACTCATTTCATAAGCTCACAAGGGGTGCAAAGATGTCAGTGTCTTTTCCAGAGGTTCACTTTCAAGGCATGCAGCTTGAGTCAAGTAGACAGTGACACTGTAACTTCACCATTACTGATATAACCGTCCTGAAGAGTACTCTGTCTGGCACACTGGCGGAAATATTACCATGAATAAAGAGAGAACGATGAGAGAGAGAGAGAGAGAGAGAGAGCAAGCAAGTGAGTGTGTGAGGACTCACTTGTGGTCAGTGGAAAATTAGGAATTCCATGGTTATTTAGAGTGGCTTGATGTCAGATGTGCCATTTAAAAAATATATAGTTGTGGAAATTGGAACCAGACATCAAAAGTGTTTACGACTGCTACGGCTATTGTATAAAATACAAAAATGCTGCCTGGTACTTGCTTGTTATTTACTTTTTAAATACCTCTAAAAATGCTGGGGCAGCTGGTAGCCTAGTGGTTAAGGTGTTCACCCTGCGATCAGGAAGTCGTGGATTTGATTCCCAAGACTGCTAGTGGCACCACTGAGGTACCCTTGAGCAAGGTACCATCCCCACATACTGTTCCCCGGGTGCTGTGTTCCTGGCTGCCTGCTGCTTCGCTTGGTGAATGGATTAAATGCAGAGGGAAGAATTTTGTGCTGTTCACACTGTGTACTGTGGTGTGTTCACATATGACAGAATGGTCAATTTCAAAATACCGATTAAAAACTCGGAAGACACTTGGTTTTCTCTTTAATGATTATGGATTTAACTTTCTATTGTTTTGGAAAAGACAGAAAAAAAAAACTTTTGGCAAGTTAGAGTTCCAGCTAGATACATTTCCACGAGAAAACACAAAGTGTAATTGCGTAGTTGCTGAAAAACCAGGGGTTTATGTAAAAGAAAAAACCTCTTGCTCTGCAATTCGAAAGAGGTACCTTCGGATTCTCCATGTCCAGCATTTTTCTGCTGCACCAACATAGGGGCATTAACTGGGGGTTTCTTACCAAGCTATTCATGGGTAAGGACAAAGTCTGTTTATGAGTCTGCTGTGTGTTTTGCTTCGCATTTGTTTCTTTCCGTTTGTGTTTCTCTGGATTTTGTCCTTTTCCAGCTACCTTAGCTGTGACGTCACTTTACAGCACATATTTTGAAGGTGACTTGACTGTCAGCTCTCTCATACATTACAGGGCCAACTCAGCCACAAAAACACTTTTTTTAAACCATCAATACTCGGCCCTTGAGCAACTGATTTGAGTACACGCGCACTGTACTGGATGTTACCGGAAAGTTTGACATTGTCATTTTTGATGGAATCACACTAGTTACATTGAATTCAGAATAGCGTTTACTAGGGCGTTAATGATTTTTTCAAGTCGATTAGTCGTGAGCAAAGTTCGAAGTCGAGTCAACTAGTCGTTTGATGACGTCATCACGTAAGCAGCGGAGGAACATGGGTGTGCAACTCTGAGCAACTTTTATTAAAAGTTCTCTGTAATATTAACAGTCAACACGACAATTAAACTAAACAAAACAAAGCCTGATACCTTGAATTTTCTGGTAAATTTAAGTGTACACCTGAGAGTGGGAACAATTTAAGCCACGGCAGGACAACTCTCTGCAGTGCTAGCCTTAGCCATGTTTGCTAGCGGATGCCGTTTCAGATGCCATGCAGAGCGCCGGTACTTTTACTGTACTTTAACACCAACTTGCAGATTGTGCAGGTCACCATGCTGTTTGTGTGTCTAGAGTGAAGTTTCTCCACACATGTGTCTGTCTCCTCTGCTGCCGTGTCTCTCGTCTTGTTGTGGTCATGTTTAGATTCCACTCGCGCCAACGGTACCGCCCTTTTTATGAAGGGACAATAATAACTGGTTATGTCAAGGAACGCGTGTCAGCTTTCAGCCAATAAAGAGGCAGAGTTTGGATTGTGTACACAAGCACGCGCACAGAGAGGAAAAAAAAACACACGGCTAGTCGACTTCTCTCAGGGATCATCCACTTGTGCCTCTGAAGTCGACTTTCTGTTAATGCCCTTGCGCAGGGGTGGGCAAACTACGGCCCGCGGGCCACGTCCGGCCCGTTGGTCTTTTTAATCCGGCCCGCCGAAGATTGGTG
>JBBPCY010000156.1:16551654-16573079 GCA_037974405.1 Brachyalestes nurse | reverse complement strand
TTGTCTTCGGATCGGCCCTCCAACACAGTTCAGATTTTTCATGTGGCCCCCTGTAGAAATTAATTGCCCATCCCTGCCCTAGCGTTTACAAATACATTTCCTATTTTAAAATGTATGAATCTGAGGAGTAGAGGCTCATGGATAAAATGAAACATGGCAGAAAAAATAAAATATAGATTCAGAATTAGTCATATAGGTTTATATCTGCCAGAATTAGATTTGATGCAAATCATATATTAATTCCTCTAGAGATCATAAATTGATTTAGAAAGGATTTCTTCGTTCTTGTCTTTTCATCCACAACCTAGCCAAAAGTGTTGTTTTGCTGGATGTTTACAGCTTGGTGAATGTTCTCAATTTGCTGTGAATTCTTTACACTGTGTGTGTGTGTACGCGTGTGTGTGTGCATGTGCGCACATGCTTTCATTCAGGCTCTGAGGAGAATCGGAAAGTTGCTCAGACTCTGCTGGATATGTGGGCTTCTGTGATTGAATGTGAATCAAAAGTGGAGAAACATGCTGTGTCTTTATTGAGGTAAATTGCACATTTGAAAGAATGTTGTTTCTCTTTCTCTATTTCTCTCTCACATTCTTTTTTTCAGAGAGGTAGCATCTGTCGTGTACTATGTGTAAAGGCCTTTTACCCTTGAACAAAGTACAGGAACCTTTGGCATCTTAAAACTGGAACTGTGCATTTTCAATTGACCATGAGTGCAGCATAGAAGGTTTCACTAAAAAGTGAAAGAATATATTACATATGTATTCAAAGAAATCAGTGAAAACATACAGATATCTTTCTACGGCAAGCAGGTTTTGGTCAGTAACATCTGAATGAGGTACTGAATGAGTACTGAATGAGGATTGGTTAGTGAGCTGCTCAGCTCACTGGCTAAGTAAAGCAGTTCACACTCGTTGGTGTCATGAATGTACAAAATGCACTGCAACTAAAAAATTATTTTTTTAATATTTCCTGTTCTTTGTTGAGAAAATGTGCATATGCAGGACAAAAATGAACAGTTTACAATTTCAGGACCACCCCCTAGCATCTGACTAACCTGGAAAACATTATTTCAATTTTCCTCACTAGAAATCCTCTAGTCAGACAACAAATTGATCCACAATTTTTAAAAACAGTTTAACAGGATATCATTGTTTCAAAAAGAGAACGCTTGTCCGTTTAACAAAAACAGACTGTTACATCACTTAGTTCGCTTTTTGTCACATTCTTTCCACATTCTTTTCCTTTCCTTTCCTTCTACACCTGTACATCAGTGGAACCAGACCTCCATAGGACCATTGTTGGTCATTCTCAGCACAGAAGTGATAGTGACATGGTAGTGGCAGTGTTTCTGTGGTGTGTAATCACTGCAAACACATACTGGACACTTTATTAAACACATCTGCCACATACCTTGTAAGTAAGCAATTGGAGGCTGAAGCCTTTTCTACAAATTATATTAGTCTTTCTTTTAATCTTCATTAGTTGTCACTTTCAGACCAAAGGACCACATTGATAATGTCCTGGGTTTTGAGTGTGAAAGGAGCTTATGATTTTAAAATGGCCAAGGAATGTATCTACGACTTGGTATACCTAATCAACTCCCATTGTATGTGTTTGTGCTCTTGGTAGGTACATGATCACTTCCAATGAGCGAACAATAGACTTATTCCCCTGTAGAGAGGATGAGTGGACTAGAATAACTTTTGCGGATTACTCTGTTCCTGTTGCCGAGACAACCAGCTCCTGGATCCTGCTCTTTAGGTGAATTTCACTTACAAAAATCACTTACAAATCATAACCTAGCTAATTGTCAGTACCATAGGTATATGACATAGCTGTATATGACATGTTAGATGCGGTGTATGGTAAGTATAGGCTGGAATTATGATGGTATTGAATGCTTTAGCGCATGTTATGTGATTATACTTGGTTTCATGTGTACTTACAGGGAGGTGTTTAAGGTTTCTAAAGCAATGCTGCTGGTGGTTAAGGTATACTCTCCCTTCCCTGCCTGCGTTGTGCATGTGATCAACAATGACACGGGAGAAGAATTACCTAGAGCCTTTAACAGAGGAGAGCAATACGTATACAGACCAAACAAGGTGTGTGCAGATATTTGTATGTATGTGTGTATATGTAGTTAATGTATAGTTATTTATAGACATTTCTTGTTGCTATTTATAGGCTGGCTACACATTTTTGGCAGAGGCATACACTGGGGACACGCCCCTAGTAGGAGGAAAGTGGCGAATGCGACTTATTGGTACCCGAGAGCCACTGCCTCAACTGGCCAGAGAAGCACCAGCTACCAACTTTACAGTGAAGGAGGTCAAAGATTACTACCTGCCCAACGAGAAGAACATTATATGCAGGTCTGCACACTAGAAACATACACTATATGTCCATAGTTTGTAGGAATTTTCTCAGAGGCAAGAAAAAGTGTGTGAACCTTTTAGAATTTGATGGTTTTCTGTATTAATTGTATAATAAAATGTGATCTGATCTTCGTCTAAGTCACGGGGAATTGACAAATATAATGTTTCTAAAATAATAAGGAAATCCTGATCTTTCATGTCTTTGTTGAGAACAACCATCTCACTAAAGATCAGATCACATTTTAGGGCAGAAGCAGCAACACAGCTTTTGGTTCTGTACTCACCACAGGCCTTTGAGGCCTGGTACAATGACACACGGTTTAATGTCACCACTGCTTTTACTACACATATTCATTTCCAGTCATGAGTTGTATCTCTGTAGTTAACTCTAATTAGAAATTCCTTACAAATTCTGATCTTATGCACAAAAACAACCAGTTAACACTTTTGGTTAAAACTGTAATTCATGAAAGGGCCCTTATAGGCCATTAAAGTGAACAGCAGTTGTCCCAAAAATTAGTGGATTAAATGCAAAAGATATAGCAGCAATAGCAAATTCAAGAGCTCTCCTGAGCTGTGTTTAAGTGTACACTTGGAGGTCTAATGTGGTATGTGCTTGTTATTATCGTCACCTTGCTAAAATAATCGGCAGAATTGACTTTTTTGCCTAAATCCTCATGATGCTGGCCACCTATGGTGGAATTGCCTACACCTTCAGTCAAACAGGTAATATGATTCTACCACTTTAGGATAAGGGCCTGCCCACTGAAATGAATAGGAGCTGATTTTGTTTTTTGTGTTTCCTGAAAAACTTGAAAAAATGAGTTAGGCGATTATCTTAGCAAGGTGTCGATATGTAACAATACGAGCTTGTTTGCATCGTCTAATGGCAAGACAGTAAGACATACAGTAAAAAGGAATTATGCACTTTATGTACTGCTTGTCTTAATGATTAATGTGTCTGTTATGTTAATGTTAATGTTTATAAATGTTTCTGCTGTATTCCATGCATTATTGTTGCATAAATTACTTTTGATTCATTGTTTTTAATAATTCAGTCCTAAATCTGTATAAACAAACGCTTACCCAGTTCTCTGTTTGTCAGGCATACGGTGAAAGTGGCATGTGATCATGTAGCCACAATACAATTTCAGACATCAAATGCAGATGTCCATATTAAACTCAGCATCCTGGATAACAAGAAAGAGGTGGCAAGCAACCATGGCAAAGGTCACGTCATCATCCCTGTCTACTGCTTTTCAGCCATTAAAGGTGTGTTAAATGCATATATAGACAATTATATATGGAAACGTAATGCTTAAAAGCAAACTCAAAAGTCCGGCTGTGTACACACTCTCCATTGTATGGTTTGTGACCATTGGCTTTCCCTGTTTATGAAACTTCTCACTTGACAGCCTATTCAAACAGACATTTAATCTTTTAGTTTCTTTGCTACTGTCTGATGCTAGCAGCTCTAATGTGTATTTATAGCGTGTTTATTTGTGTTTGTGTATGTTCCAGGCTTCTCCAGCAGCGCCAAGGAGCATGCGGGGGCACAGTGGTCTCAGGACGGCCCTGACGGGTGTCAGAGAGGAGGAGGAGTAGAAGGAAAGAGAAGTGACGACTGTCTTCCCCCTGCCCCTGAGAGCCTGTCTGCCGAACCGGTATCCATCAATAAAGACAAACTCCTGTTCATCACTGTCACCGATACCATGCCATGTGTGTGTGTGTGTGTGTGTGTGTGTGTGTGTGTGTGTGTGTGTGTGTGTATGTGTCTGTGTGCACATGTGTGTCTGTCTGTGTGTGAGTTAACCTTTGAATGACGGAATATGGTGTCTGGGTTATTTGTGTTAATGTGGCAAGACATACATCTATGTTTTTAACAGCCGTGTCTCATTATATATGTGTATGTACATGTGTTTTTGTTTCAGAGTCATGAGTACATCATTCAAGCAGAGGTGCTTCATAAGAGCTGGCCACTGGATGACTCACTGTTAGACTTTTTCAAAACCCTCAAAGAGATGGAGCGAAATGAAATGAGAGGTGTGTACATACACAGTCACATGCTCTTTATCCCAAATTGCAGACATGTTTTTTTTCTATCAGTGTTTAGCATATTAGAAGAGTCCAAACAATATTTAATGAAGACAGACTACATGCTAGTTGAATCCTGAAAAAAAAGGTTTATTGCAATAATAAACTGTAACTAAGCATATGGAGAGCACCCTGGATTCAGAGCTAGATTCAGACTGAGCATTAAACCTATAAGGAGTCAATAATGGATAGGACTGAGTATCAGTTTGCCACAAAAATGAAGTCATGTTGAATTGCAAATGTATTCATGAAGCTTTGCCTCCTGGTGTAAATGAGTTATACCTCCCCTTTGGCTTTCACACCTGCTAGTCCCATTCTATACCTGATGGCTGTCATTCTTAATACATAATTCAGGTTTCCTGCTTGACCCCATAATTGTGGACCCTTGAATGAAGATAAAGCCAGTGAGTTCAGGGGTCAGACTAAGGTTGGGGTAATACTGTAAGGTTGTGACTGGGGAAATAATACTGTGTTTACTGTTAGTGGAACTGTAAATGTGTTTAAAAGTAAATAATTATCTGATCCTCTGCTGAATTTGTAAATTTGCTGACTTAGAAAAAAATGAACAGTCTCTAATTTATGAGGTTTTATTTTTATGGAGAGAGAGAGAGAATATCAAGAAAAAAACCTCTTTACAGAAACACTCTAAATCCTTTAGGCCACTCCAGGACCTTAATATGTTTCTTCTTTAGTCACTCCTTTGCTACCTTGGCAGTATGTTTTGGGTCATTGTTATGCTGGAAGATCCATCTACAACTCATCTTCAGTGTTCTGGCTGAGGGAAGGAGGTTCTCGTCCATAATTTCACGGTAAATGGCACTATCAATTGGCCCCTCAGTGCAGTGAAGTCATCCTGTACCCTTAGAAGAAAAACATTCCCAAGCATAATGTTTCCACCTCCATGCTTGACTGTGGGGACGGTGTTCTTCGGGTCATACTTGACATTTCTCATCCTTCTAACACAGCGGGTTGATGCCAAAGAGTCAAATGATGCCAAAAATGAAACTACCTCATAAATTAGAGACTGTTCATTTTTTTGGAAGTCAGCAAACTTTTCAGCAGGGGATCAAATAATTATTTTCCCCACTGTAATTACAAAAGTACAAACAGAGATTGGATCTTTTGGATCTAAAACTTATGATGTGTCTCTACAAATAAATTATACAGGCTATGCTTTTGTGGTTTCTTTGTGGGTCTTTATGGATGTCTGATCTGGACTAAAAAAAGGGAGACAGGAAATATTCTGATGTCTTTCGGTGTTGCCAGAGACTTTGAAGAGTGCCTTAGGTAGCCGAGAAAACAAACAAATGGATCCTTGAAATGACAGTAAAGTCATACTTGACCTTGGCCTATGCCAGCAGGTGGTCATGAGCAGAGGTGCAAACTTTCTCTCTGCACTAGGACTAGAGATTCGGTTGAAGAGAGAAGGACTTACTAGATGGGTGTCAGACTAGAAGGTAATTGAAGTTCTGGGCATACTCTGTTTAGGGGGGAAACTATGCTCCGAGATGAGGGCACAGTTCCCAAATGTTTAGCTAGCCATTGAGTTTGGGATGATGGCCAGACATCAGACTCATGGTAGTACCAGCAGAACACATTATGAAAAACTGCCTCTGTAATCTGGAGCACAGCTAAAATACTAGGAAGCAGGGTGAGCCGGCAGGCCTGTGAGAGATGGTACAATGTGGCTCAGTGTAGCTGTTGACCATATTCCTGACAGACCTTCTGGAATGCAAATGCTCTTGGTGGACTTGACAGCAGGACTGGGATCATGATTGCTGCTTTCTGTGTTTCTTTGTTGTTGACCCAGAGCAAGGGTATCAAGGTCTGTAGGGCTTTCTAAAGGATGCCCTCCACAATTATTGGCACCCCTTGTAGTAAACAGGGTTGATAAAATGGACATTAACTGGAACTGTTACAAACTTGCCTGGAAGAGGACCCAAGTTTATTATGCCCCTATGTACAATGAGGAAGATGATAATAGAGGCAATCCCCAATGATCACTGTTGGTGAATTACAGGAAAAGACATCTTGGGGTTACCAAGTTTCCAAAACCACCATCAAATGCCACCTCCAAATGTAAACGCTACTACAACTTTGACTGGGACCATGTTCTATGGTATGACGAAACAAAAATTGAGCTATTTGGCAATAAACTGTCAAGATGGGTTTGGCTATAATGAAAAGAATCTCATCCTAGCTGTGAAATACGGTGGAGGTTCTGTGATGATGTGAGGCTGTTATTCCTCCAAAGGCCCTGGAAACCTTGTTAGGGTACATGGAATCATGGATGCCATGAAATACCAGGACATTTTAGGTAAAAATCCGACTGCCTCTGCCGGAAAACTAAAACTGGGTTGTCATTAGATCTTCCAGCAGGACAGTGACCCAAAGCACATGTCCAAATCAACAGAAAAATGTTCAGCTGACCACAGAGTCAGGCTTCTGCCATGGCCATCTCAGTCCCCTGACTTGAGCTCCATTGAAAACCAGTGGGTTGAGCTGAAGAGGAGAGTGCACAAGAGAGGGTGTAGGAACCTAGATGATCTGGAGAGGTTCTGTTAAAAGGAATGATCTCAGATGCCCTGCTCTGTTTTCTCCAACGTTATAAAATTATAAAAAGGGACAGCTCTAGCTGTTTATTGGTGTTTAGAGGAAGTCAATTTGAAGAGTGATTCTCCAAATCTTACTTTGACACAAAATCTCTAACCATGGCTATGTTCTAGAGATCCCAAAATGCAGATTTAATTATTGCTATACTGTGATCACTAAAACTAAGATCCCCATTCATGATTACACTGACATTTTTGGCATGGGTTTTAGTTATTATTGCCTTTTATTCCAGACAGGCATGAAGTTGCTATGTTCCTTCTTTGTTCCTACACAGAATTATGTGTGCCTTGTCTTTATTTAACTGAAGGAATTTTTGTTGCATCCAGCCTTTTTCAAGGCATAAACACATTGAGTCTTAGATTTGAGGGACTGAAGTTGTCTGGTGGAAGAACAAGACAGATCTGGCTGTCATCTGCATAGCTACAATACACCACCTTGTGCTCTTAAAGAATTTGGCAGGGAGGAAGCATGCAAAGGTTGAGCAAATGGGCCATGAATGAATCACTGCAAGCGTTTTTCTCTGAAATAATGATACCCTCTCGATGTTCATCCTGAACTATTTGTACACCGTTCCCAAGAGCCCAACTCAAATTTCCAGTGTGTCCAGCAATATTTTTGTCAGTGTCTATTATACCTACATAATGCATGATCTTAACTATGTTTATATTACTGGTTGCTAAACAGTGTTCCTTCTCTGATATTTTACTTGTTCAAATATTTTTTTAAGATGCATTTAAAACTCCAGTGCATCTGATACTTTGGATTATTCTGTCTTTTATGTATGACTATGTGTGACTGAATTTTCTTTTTTTTCTCATTTTGTTGTTACTTATGATTTCATGCTTCTGTCCAGGGACAACGGATGAAAGTGAACCTTTTAAATCAAGCATGTTCACAGTTATGTTTATTAATGTGTTCCTTTCCTGTTAAATAAACAGAATAAAGTAAAGTAAAATTGTCAGGCCTCAGAAACCTGGCACATCTGACCCGCCTTTGATTAGCCACCAGCTTGCCATCAAAATGATAATGAAACCCAAATAAATTTAGCTGGAAATGTAATTTTTCTGTGACCCAAGGAGGTAGGGCGTTAAGGAATAATTGTTAGCTGGCTTTGGGTTTAGACAGGCTAGAAGAGCCACAAACCCAGTTTGTTTTGTATGAGTAATCAGTCAGGGTGAAAAGCTGGAAAATGGAGAATTCTGTGTGTGTGTGTGTGTGTGTGTGTGTTTAGGCAGCATTTAGCCCGGCTTGGCCTGTTGTAAGTGCTATGTGGAATTAAATGCATGAAAGGTGTAATATTTGTAATATCATTACATTTTATATTTATTTTGTCTTTCTAAACCTCTGATGTTTTGAAGTGCACAGGTACAAACCTGCAGCCTCAGGTTTATGACTGCTCTGTGTCCCCTTCTTGTATTTTACTGTTTTTGAGCTTTCTTGCTTCCAGCAGTTATACAGTATATATACAAAGCACAGTGTGGTCATCTCAGACATTGCCACTGAGATATGAAGGGGAAAGATGAAAAGGGAATGGCATGGGGGAGCAAAAGGTCAAAGAAAGGTAGATCTTGTTTTTTGTTTTTTTCCCAGTGTCTACAACACCATTCAGCCTGCCTGTGAGCTGTCTGCTATGCAGGTCCATGTCTTGTGGATAATGGACTACCTGACTGATAGGCCACAGTACACCACAGTACAGTTTCTTTTCATCCTGTACACATCCAGCTTCAGGCACAACAAGACCAAAGAACTGGTGATAGACCTGAGAAGATCATAGTCTTCTGTCACTCCTTTGTCCATTAGGGGGGTTTGTTCAGGACTACCGATACCTTGGTGTGTACATGGACAATAAGCTAGACTGCTCTAGAACTCCCTGACCACCTACAAAAAGTCAGAGGAGGCTGTACTTCCTACAAAGACTCCAACACTATCTTGGGGATGTTCTATGAGTCTGTAGTAGCCAGCGCCATGTTCTATGCTGAGGTGTGCTGGAGTGGCAGCATGAAAGTGGCAGACACCAAAAGATCAAGAAACCAGACTCTGTGGTGTGTGAGGAATTTAAAAATGTGATACCTCAGGCCAACTTCCCCGACACACCAATGTGGTCGGTGATGACCTGCACTCGTCTTTTCCCTGTCTTTCGCTCATTGCATTTGTTTATTGATAACATACTCAGCGGTAGCAGTAGGTAAATGCCGCCGCGTGTGGTCCTTGAATTTGAGGATACTGGTCCTGGTAAGTCCTTGAAAGGTCCTTGAATTTGATGTTAACCAAGGTGTGGGAACCCTGGACTGATCACATTGCACCCTCCTGAAGTCGAACTCTTATGTTTTATGCACATTCAGGGACAGGTTGTTGGCTCTGCACCAGTATGTCAGCTGTTGCACGGTTGCTACATTATGCAAACTGCAGGGGGTCCAGTGAGGGGGCAGTTGTGACTTGATGTGCCTCATGACAAGCCTCTCAAAGCACCTCATGATGATGGGTGCGATGGGACTATAGTCATTGAGGGAAGACACTGATGACTTCTTTAACTACTACTACTGATCTCTATTATGTACAATAACATAATCCTAACTGCCGTTTCTATTACTAGTAATTCACCTAACTGAAAGTTACGTATCTGTAGTATTAATACCCCAGCTTTTGTATATATAGCATGGTGTATTTCTACATAGTTTTAATTTATTTACATCATGCAGAATAACTCACTTATATAGTACACGAATCAGGCACAAGATTAAAATTACTGACAGGTGAAGTGAATAGCATAGATTATCTTGTTACAGTGGCACCTGTCAATTTGTGGGATAAATTAGGCAGCAAGTGAGCAGTCAGTTCTGTTCTGTTTCTGTCAGCTCTGCGTGACATTGACAAGGGGCAAATTGTGATGGCTAGATGACGGTGGGTCTTGTCAGGTGTTCTCAGTATGCAATGGTTAGTACCTACCAAAAGTGGTTCAAGGGAGGATAACCATAGAACTGGCGACAGGGTAATGGGAAGAGCTACTATAGCACAAATTGCTGAAAGAGATCATGTTGGCAATGATAGAAGGATGTCTAATGCACTTGTAACAGGCAAGCCGGTGGAGGCAGTGTGATGCTGGGTCCTGGCATTCGTATGAATGTTACTTTGATTTGTACCACCTACTTAAACATTGTCACAGACCAATTACCCCCTTAATGACCACATTGTTCCCTAATACCTGTTGCCTCTTTCAGAAGCACCCTGCCACACTGCAAAACTTGTTCAAGAATCTTTCAAGGAATGTCATCAAGAATTCATGGTGTTGACTTGGCCCCCAGAATCCCCAGCTCTCAATCAAGCAACTGTACGATGTGCTTGACAATCTTGTTTGATCCATGGAGGCTCCACCTCACAACTTACAGCCCTTTGATACCACTGCACCTGCTTTAGAAGTCTTATTGAGTCCATGCCTTTACGGATCAGAGCTGTTTTGGCAAAACAAGGGGGATTTTCACAATATTAGGCAGGTGCCTTTAATATTATGCTGATTGGTGTATGTGCCATCATTATTGTAGCTTGTTCAATGACACTGGTAGCACAGTTATATTAATTTAGCTCGAGACCCTGTAAAACCAATCTAGCTTATTTTTATCTGGATGACAATGTATCTATATGTACTCTTGTGTGTGTATAGAACAATCAGTTCCTGCAGTGCTTTGAGAGACTTTTCCACTTCACATGCCTTCTGTTTCATTTCCCATGAAGCCTGTGGAAATGGGTCAATGGGAAGTCAAATGAAGTTGGCTCTTGGCCTCTGGTGCCCTGGGAAGTATTTCTGGAGGAGAAAGAATTGAATTAACCCAGTTAAAGGGTGTCCCAATGGAGCTCAAGCAGCCTTATACGGCACCATACACACTTACCACACAGCAATCAATATAGGTAGTCTGAGCCCAGATGAGCACAGCTTTGCCCAACCTGTCCTAGCCTGGACTAGCATACTGAACTCCCTCTGCTTTAACTTTCCTCTCTAGTGCCTTTTGTGCTTTTTTTAAACTTCATTAGTTTCATTTTGTTCCTTTGGTCCATCACATCAATGAGTTGTACTTACAAAACATACTCGCTTGCTTCTTTTTAAGCATCACTGTCACACCGTGGCTCAACTTTTACATTTGATTATTTTATATGCTGATTACACAAACACTTTTCTAAGTAAACTGCCTATTTACATTCACTGATTGAAACCACTCAACAATCTCAGGTGAGATTTTCCCTTAACAAGTGAATAACTAACTTTGAAAAAACAGTCTGCATTTTGTCCACTCCAAGCTATAGCATAGTCTAAGATAATGTTCCTGCTGTGGATTTTTACTGACACATAGCTGTCAGGTCAGAAGATAAGACTTGGATCAGAGCCTATCACCAAATCAGTCCTTACAGACTCCATATGAACTTGTCAGCCCGTCCAGGATGGGTGTCAGTGGTATTTATAGTAAGATCAAAAGACAAAAGGGTCAGATTTTGAGTTTGAAATGGTTGGGATGAATGTAGGTTCTGAATGGAGCAACACTGCCATCTATCACGTTCTTTATCCATGTAGGATCAGCAGAAAAACAAGCAAGGCAAAGATTTTTTCAGCACTATTTTGCCATACTGCTACATCACCCTTACTGATTAACACATTTAACAGTTTTTAATACTTAGTGCATCTTGATATTTTCCATGCTATTAGTAAATAACTATTCATGTTAATATATTTAATTTTACACTGCTTTCTAAATCATTTGTCTGGTGTTTGATGTGTCCAGTGGGCAGAGATAAGCTGGAGGATGTGACCATACCTGCAAATGTAGACCAGCCCAGCAGTGAGGGGCAGAAGTCATCCACTCCTAAAACCACTCGCAAAACCAAAGAGAAGGAGAAAGACAAATCAATATCTAAGCCAGGCTCCAGGATGGAACAAGTCAGTGTGTATTTGTTTGTTTAATTGTGTATATGCAAAGTCATATGGAAGCTTTACATTGCCTCTTACTAACACACCCATGTTCTAAAGCTAAATGAGACATTTCTTCCTCATGTTGATTTGCTTCTCTGCTCAGAAAAGTGTGATCCATCTCTAAGATACTTCTCTCCAGTGGGAGTAGGACTGGTTGACATTAAATAGGATTTAATACATGAGTTTTATTTTTAACAGACTGTATGATTATAGAGCATCTTCAGACTATGAGTCAGTGCTCAACTGATCTTGCAGTATGACTCAGTGCTTTACACAGAAAAGAACTCCAGGACAACCTTTTCTATCTTTGCTATGTATGCATGAATATGTGAGTGTCTACAGTTGTTTATTAAAACTGTTTCATGCATATACTGTATGTGTTTGCGCCTGTGGCGGTGTGTCCATGTGTGTGGGGGTGATCATGCATGGATGCACAATGTGTGTGTGTGTGCCTGTGGCTGTGTGTGTGTAGACCCTGGATGTAAGTAAGCCTCACTGGATTCTGCGTGTGGTGACTGAGCAATCAGAGACGGAGGAGATGGAGGTGAGAAAGGACACAGAAAGACTGGACCAGATCAGAGGCATCAAACAAGCCTGGGAGGCTGCTGAGCCAGGGAGGGCAGTTAAGGTTCGTTAAAATGATTTAAAGCCAAATTTGGGCTTAAAAACACATTTAACGCAGTTTCCCCCTTTACCTTAAACACAGTTGATCAGCAGTGACATGTTTTAAGTTTCCTCTAGGTTTACACTGGTGATGTAAGTCTAATGTTGCTGATGAGAAAGCATGTAGTTTGCCCAGTACTAATTGGCCATCATTTTACATTCCCCAAACACACCCACACACACAAACACACACACACACACCAAGTGTCACGACTGGGTCGCGTACGGATTGAGAATGGTAGGCACAAGCGTGGACTTCCATGATTTGAGTGATTTATTACACAAATAAAACAGTACAGAAATAAACCAGGCATGGGGGCCAGAGAAAGGGAAATGAATGAACCGAATAACGAAGGACACGAACCGAAACAGGATAGAAACATATACATTAATGAGACGGTAAATATAGTCGGGGCGACAATAATGCTCCACGCCACATCTGAGGACAGAACGTCTTAAATAAGTTTAATCAGTTGCGATAATGATCCTCAGGTGTGGGTGGAGCACCGTCTACGATCCCACGGCGACCCCCTGCGGTCGCAGAGTGGAACCGTGACACCAATACACTTTAGTAACCATACACACACACATATGCATACCCATCCAACGCACACTTCTGCATGCATATACACACATATGTATCCATGAACACAAAATTTGTTTGTTGAGCTATGTGTCCTTGGTCTGCTTTTAATTCTGATTGATTTGTGCTACAGGCCTATCAGTCCCGCCTCCAGTTCATTAACAAACATCTATGGACACTTAGTAGAGATGCTGGAGAGGGGGCCGAGACAATTACTGCCGAGACAGGTTACACTCCCATGCTCACTAAAAGCACATCATGACATGATATATTAAGAAATAGAAACTGCACTTGCTTGTAGCATTGAGTGCATCTGTGTGTGTGTGTGT
Source organism: Brachyalestes nurse (assembly GCA_037974405.1). Lineage (NCBI taxonomy): Eukaryota > Metazoa > Chordata > Actinopteri > Characiformes > Alestidae > Brachyalestes > Brachyalestes nurse. The sequence continues at coordinate 16,559,465 of JBBPCY010000156.1, read as the reverse complement.
GTGTGTGTGTGTGTGTGTTTTTTTTGTTTTCTCTATAGATGTTCCATCTCAGTCCCCTTGCAGTCCATCCAGCCATGAAGGCAGTGTAACTGCTCATCCCAAATACAATTTTGACATGGACTACACAACTTTCATAAGGTACTAAACACATACAGTAATCTGTGTCTGTGCATTAATGTCATGCCACTTTGCACTTTTAAATTACCTTCATTATCTCTCATAGAGTTAAACTGATTTTAATTTGTAGCTATTTTGTACCTATTTAGACTACCTTAAAACTTTCAGCTTTTGTGGTTTTACTAATTTTTTGGCATACCTGTGTCAAGGTCGAACAAAATGCCTGAAAGTTTTCAGAGAAAAAATCCCATCCAGCCAGATGGAAGATGTAGATGCAAAACTGATTACAGAAGTAATGCCAAAACGAAGCGAAAGCTTGCGCTTTTGAGGATAGTTAAACAAGGATATAAAGAGTCTACTCTGTCTCTCTCTCTCAATCCTGTGTGTAGGAGGACTGGCAAGCAGGTTCGTCTAAAAGATGCACTGATAGAGGAAGAACAGAGGAGGGAGCGCTCGGAAAGGATTCAGAGCTTCCGCCTCCTCAGGGACACAGTGCTGGAACACCGCAAGCAAGAGTTAATCTCTCGCAAGGACCTCACAAGGAGACACCTGGAGAATGATGATGACCTAGAGGCCTGTGTGTTTATGCCTGCTATAGTAACATAAATGTGGTTAGAACTTTAACCCTTAGAAGTATTTCTATAACTGTATAGAAGAAGTTATGTAATTATATTTAACTACATAATTATTTATGGGTAATGTAATTCATTCGGATGATACATACTAATTGCCACAATTAAATTCAATTTAAAACATTTCATACACATTGTCAGGCTTATGAAATCTAAAATAGATTACTCTATCATCATAAATTATCCTCATATTAGGTTTTAGAAGGACTGTACCTTTGGGCTCAGATGTCTTTCTAGACTTTCTAGTTTTTCTAGACTATTCGCGTCAATATGTAAATCTGTAGATCTATCACAAGAAACACCCTTTACTGTAATTTGTTTTTTAGCTTTAAGTATGAAAAGTATAACTACATATCTTGTAAAAAATCTTAACATTTATCTTGTGAAATCTTAACATTTAGATAACCTGGAGCTATACTTAATCCAGATTCATCCCTCTTAGTGTCCTTTAACTGTCAAGACAACTGCTAAATGTGATTAGTTCTATCCTGCGATTATGGTGTTGAATAGATTTGCGTGGGTTGTCCAGCACTGACTCATAGACTGATCGATTTGCTCTGCCCAGTAGAAAGGATGAGGGAGGCTCTGCTGGCCCAGCCTCATTACTCTAACTTTCAAGGAAATCTTGCTGCTGTCACATCTGACAGCTGGATCAAGCTCAGTGTATCAGGCAAGAAGAGAGAGACAGCAAGTCCAGAGTCTTAATTGAAATCGATACAAGCTAAAGACCTTGAGTTTAGACAAAAGGAAGGTGGATTTCTTGCCTCAAAATATTGCTAGTAAAAACACAGAAGGCTCAAAAGACACAGCGACAGGCAACTGCCTGCTCCACCTCAATAAGTTCTAAGTGTGGACAACTTCAAAAGGACATGGAAGAGAACAAAAAGGAGATATACATGTCTTCCTCACCAGGCTTGCACGTACCACCCGCAGCTTCCGATCAGGCAAAGAACAACACCTGTCAAATTTATGACACTATAGCAGGAGCACTGGAGCTAGCCTGGCTCCAGTCATCTCATCTTTAGGATCTACATAGCAAGGATCCTCAAATAAAGACAGAAATATCACATTTGTGTTACCATGTATTTGAACAAACACAGTTTAACCCATGCCAAAAGACAAACAGCCTCATACCTACTCAGTCGAAACAAAACACTCACTCGCTTGATGCCACATGTATCCACTTGCATTGGTGCCACCTACTGGTGCTTCTAGTTAGCACAGCTAATTTTGACAGAACATCTGTCCAACAGCTACATTCAGATTTCCATGATTTGTGCCTATTATTTGCATACATCGTGTCCCGTTTTGGTCCTTCTGGGTCTGTCTTGTTTTGTCTGAAGTACAAAGGGTTTTGCCTCAAATCACTTCGCAGTCACAGTGCTCTAGGGCACCCATAATAGTCTAGGTGTCTTATTTGTAGTAAAAATAATGTAGTTATTTGTTTTTCTAAAAATATTTGAGATTTACACACTTTAATCGTATGAGTTATTCTCAGTTTCTAGATACAACAGGGGCTGCCCCTAAGCAGTAGATGTTCGCAAGTTACCTCTCCTTTAAAGGCTAGCTTTGTTTCTGAGAAGCTCATTTTCATGGATTTGGTTTTTTCCATTCCAGTGGGCACTGAGAACACTTACTTGTATCCACTCTTAAAATGTCTCTGCTGATGATGGCAATTGGGCTTAGATCTCTCTCTCTCTCTCTGTCTCTCTCTCACTCTGTCTCTCTCTCACTCTGTCTCTCTCCATCTCCTTCTCTTGCTGTTTTCCATCTGCTGCCAACACTTACACACGCAACACACTTGAAGTGGTTTTAACTCTGACAGTGAGGAATGAGTCATTGCAAAGGGTGTGAATTGTGTTCTGGAGGGACCTCTGCAGTGGCTTAAGGTCAGGTGTGTGTGGTTCGTTTGTGCATGTGGTTGTGTGTGTCTTCTTCTTTGTAAACTCTTGGGAATGTCAGTTCACATCCAGCCAAAGTAAGCCTTATTTCCCTGCTAACCGCATGAGAGAGCTAATCGCTAAACCATGGTTAGGAGGCACACACAAACCATACTAGTGAGCCTTAAAAAGTCAGGGTCTCTGCTTAAATATGCCCATTTGAAAGGAAGAGTGTAGTAAATGTTATCAAGACTTTAATTAAATGAATGCATGAGGCAAATGTAATAAAGTCCAAATGCACTGACATCTGCAAAGGCTTGCATAATATTAGTGCAGTGTGTCCAGTCTAGGGTACGTCACACTTGAAAGTGTTGAGTCAGCGGTTGCCACGGACACATGCTATAAGGAAAAATGAGAGAGAGAGAGAGAGAGAATAGATTTAATTGCATCTGCATCATACCTGGCTGGTTATTCATTTCATCCATTTATTCATTCTTTCATCAAGTTCTTCACTTGTTCTTTCATGCTTGCCTCTGTTTCAAACACAATGGCCCTACACCTGCCACCTGCCAGGGCAACAATGCAAACTCAGGCTGAATATGTGTGTGTTTGTTTGTGGTTGTTTTTCTATAGCTTTCTTTTTGAAAGAGATAAACAAAATGTTGCAGAGACTCGACACACATATGTTTTTAACCTGTAGTAAAAAAAAAGCTTGTTATTGTTTCACTCAGGAAAGTAGTAGGTACGTTGTGTTACTGGCCCTCTATGATAGCAAGTGTTAGATCAGATGTACCTTGTGTGCGTGAGTGTGTATCTGCAAATGTATGAAACTAAAAGCTGAAACTAATAGGTTTTACTTATAAGACCTGAAGACAGGAATCTGTGTGATTTGCTAAAGTCACTGAAAGTTTAGGTGTTTATGAGTGAAGTACTGATGTATTCATCTATTGTGCATCCATTGTGTTCATCTGTGTCCTTGCTCCTAGTGATTGGTTCAGAGTTTGACAGAGGCTGGGTTCTGACCCTGTCAAAACTGCCCCTCAGACACTCCATAGAAAGCCATGAGCTGTCACTCCCTTCACACTGACTGACTGAGATCTGTCCTTCATTGTGATCAAACTCTGTAAAGACATGTGCAAAGGTGAAAGTCGACTCCAGACATCTGCCCAACCCACTGATAAGCCTCAAGAACATACCAGCAAGGAGTCATGTGGGACAGCTGTGCATGATGGCTGATATCTGAGAACCCACCACTAAATTTAATTTATATAGTTATTCATACTCCACATTTCTAATCCAAGTTGAAGTGTTTGGTCACGGGTAATATCTACACTTACACTGTGTTTTTCAAGGGAGCTACAACAGACCATATAAACACACACCAAATTGTGGGATAGTTAACCACAAAAACAGGCAGGTGGCAATTCTGCGATGGAAAACTTTCTCATGGAAGTCAGTCGTATGAACGTCATATGGATGAGTGCAGGACAGGATAACGAAGGTGGAGAAATGCATTGAGAGTAGAAGAGCAAGAAATAATAAAATGCACATTACCCTTTGAAACTTCAAGCATCTCAAGAACAGGAGCTGACACGGCGTCAGGTTGGTGGCATTGAAGCAGGGGGGGATGATCTGCATGAAAAATATTTTGTCCAGTTGACTGGGAATTAAATTATACGACAACATCGAAACAGCACATTCTGGTTCCATCCTGAGACCAGCTGAGAATGAGACTGGTCATTCATTAGATTCCTAAGCTCTTTGACGAGAAGATGTGTAGAAAAAAAGGGGGAATCGAGTGGAGAAAATCTGCAAAATTTCAAATCCTGGATTTGTCCAAGGAACTCTCAAAGTAAGTCATTCAGTGCTGCTCAAAGAATGCCTCAAGGAATGGACAAATCTATACACCCTCTCTTATCTGGAGACTTCGCCATTTAGACAGCGCTGCATGGTTGCATGATTAATGTAAAAAAAAAAGTGAAGCATTGTAGAAAGATGGTACAGCAACTCCTAGTTATGTGCAATGCATGATGTTCAACCAGACATTCATTGTATTAGACAATGTATCATGTATTGGTTCATTTCATTTTGTGGAATATCACTTTCGTGGATGTGGTAGCCAGTTAAAAAAGGAAAATACTGACATATCTTAAGCATGAACTGACAGGCATCGCTTATATTCAAGAAAGTCATCTGCAAGATTGTGAACCTCAAGATGTTAGGCTACATTGTGTGGATCATGTGTTTCACTCATTACTGTCAAGTAATTAATGGGGTAATTATTATAATTAATATGAAATTGTGGTGTGAAGGTGGAGTGAAGGTGATGTTGTGCGATGTGTACAAAAAGGACGACCCCCAGTTTATTAATAATGTAAACAAAATGTTAGGGGACAAGGGGGGATTTTAATCAGCTTATAGAGGGAACTCTTGATAGAAGACGGTATACGTACACTGAAACCAGTGCCTAGAGGTACTAGTTGCTATACAAATGCTAACTGAAGACATGAGTCTAGGGGATATCATCTTTTTATGATGTCACTTTCGACTGCTGCAGGAGTACGGGAGTATACAGGAGCATCTTAACTTCACAGATTTAACCAAATGCCTCAGTTCTCAGTAGACAGTGCTGTGCCTTGCAGCAGGACACCACTGAAGCTATTGTGGATTTTTTTCAGGGCCAAAAACTGGAATATTCAAGTCTCATCAGTCACCCAACATGAACCCCACCAAGCATGAATTTCACTTTCTGAGGACAAGGCTGAAAGCAGTAAGCCTGGCAGGGACTGAAAACGGTTGCATCAGAGGCCTGGCAGAGCATCATCATGGAGGGCTACTTGACTAATTCAAGTTATTTTGTCTAAATATGAGCTCTAGAAATGAGGGACTATTGGTTCACCCAAATATAGACCTTTGCAAACCAGTGAGAGAATGCCCTGGTAAATGTCAGGCAGGAACTTCCAAAGCCCCTTTACTGAGTTCAATCAGTTTGAAGTAAAATCAGGATCTAAAATGTATTAGAGATGGGTGGGCTTTTAGACATATGCATGGATGAATGGCACATGCACTCCAGTCAGATTAGATTGAAAAATGCTCAGCTTTGATTAAACTGCAATTGGAGCCTATTATATTTACATTTGATGCACAGCTGATTTTCTTTAAGGACTGGAGTACTCAGGTAACCAGTGAAGAGCTGTACACTCCCTGCTTCAAGAAATGAATGAATTTAACTGATTACCAGCAGCAACTCAGTGTACCTGCACACTTATTAAGTGTACCTGTGACTTATTAATTTAGAGATTAATACAGACTACTGTTAGATTCTTCAAAAGAATCCGATTCTCGAAGTCTCTTACAGAACTTTATCTGTTTGACATACTCAGCAATACAAGTAGACTCAAGGACTTGAGAAAGACTGTATGAGTGTCATATTGTAAAGCAATCAGAGTAGTAGTAGACCCTTAACATATCCACATTTTCTTTCCTGAAGACACTTAACTAATAGTCCCTGTAGGACTTTCATGATTACTTGATTACAATTATGTATCATGGTCTTTGAGCAAGTACTTTGCTATTTTCCTTTGTGTAAATGCTGGTTATCTCTTTATATCTCCTGCTGGTGAAATTGAGTAAGTGTGAAGCCTTTAGTTACATGAGTAAGACATGTTGATTTTTATGGCATAGTAGACTAGGAAATGCTTTTTATTTTTTTTATTTTTGCTTTTGGTTCATTTCATACCCCCTTCTTCATTTCAAGGATTTTTTAAATGATGTATTTCATGTTTCAACATCATAATTACCATGCTCCTTTCTGAGCTCTGTGCTGCTTTCTATATCTTGGCGTTGTTTTTGTAGTAAGGACATTTCAGCTTGTAACTGTCATTTTCCTGGGATTTAAACAAAAAAAAAATTCAAACCAGTGACCAATACAATTTTTAACTCAGGAATCCCCAAAGTGTGTTCTAGAATACTGTGCAAACAAAACAAAAAGGAGTCCAGCAATGCATAGACAGTTAAGGTCACCCCCTTCTCCCTTGTCTGATTTTTAGTGTACCTGAAAGCTGCACAGTTGTGAGGTATCTTAAAATCAAACGTAGGTGCATAAAAATTCAAGCTGACAGCATCAAAATGCTGGTCATTGACATGTCTCTCATAAACACAGTCTATGTTCTGAACCAAATGCAGCATCTGTTGATGAATAACGTGCCAAAATTTTATTGGGCCTTTACTGAAAATGTGCATATTATTAATTATGCTGTTTTTTCTCTAACATCAGAGTTCATGGCTGCTCAACTTTCAGAATGCTTACAAAAAGAAAAGGATAAGACAATAAATTCTACTTAATGGTTATTATCTACTTAATGGTTATTTTTGGTCTCAATAAATTGATAACTAGTCCCATCTCTAGTCATTACAGCCAGTGTACAATGGCTTAACATGGAAAGTGAGGGTGCATAAATAAAGGTATGATATATTCTTATGGCCTACCTAACAAATCACATGATGATATTGTTCCCTAAGGAAGTGATAAACGCTTCTCTTCATAAGGAGCAGATCTGTTGATTAAAAGGTTGTTAGTGAAGGTCACATGTGAATGTCATTATGTTTCCTTTTGTGTCTGCTTAGGCTGGCTCTTGTGGTGTGTCCTTATGGCCCCCTCAAGGTTACAGTGCTAATCCCCCACTGCTTGCACAACTGGCCTCTAAGATCTCACCTCTGCTCCTCCCATTAGACATCCTTACACTGTGTCTGTCATACTGAGAGTCCAAGGCTCTGTGTGTTTTTGTCTGAGTGTGTGTGGGGGTGTGAGAATGAATAACAGCCTCTTAAGGGCTATTGATGGCCTGCATATTACTGTTGATCATTTTCTCTTTCTCTCTCTCTCTTTCTATAAGCCTCCCAAATGGTGTTTTCTAAAGCAACAATTTAAAAAGGCAATCTATGAAAATGATTAAAGGGGACATATTATGAAAAATTCACTTTAAAAATAAACAAGTTATAATAGGTCTATGGGCTGTACAAAACACGTTCATGAAGTTCACTCTCATATAAAGAGATATCACCAGCGTATTTCTTCACAGTTTGGGTCCCTTTCAAAACAAGCTGTTTCAGGGCTCTGTCCCTTTCATGCAAATAAGCTGTTGCTGGCCACGCCCCACCATCCCATGCTCCACCCACCCCT
>JBBPCY010000156.1:16488654-16515210 GCA_037974405.1 Brachyalestes nurse | reverse complement strand
GCGGCTTAAACTGTTCCCTCTCAGACGGACACTTAAATTTGCCAGAAAATTCAAGGTATCAGCCTTTGTTTTGTTTTATTTGTCGTGTTGACTGTTAATGTTACAGAGAACTTTTAATAAAAGTTGCTCAGTGTTGCACACCAGTGTTCCTCCTCTGCCTGTGTGATGACATCATCAATCAATCGACTAGTTGAAGTCAACTCGACTACCCTGACCGACTATTCGACTATTCGACTAAATATATTCAGCCTTTGATGAAAATATTGCTCCTAATTTTCAAATACAAATATAGTTCATTAAAACATAACTGTAAAGGAAATGACAAAACATCAAAATAAGAGAACTCATGCAGTGTTTACAGACATTTGTAATAATTCAAAGGAAGCAAATCTCTTGGTTCTCTTGCCACAAAATGGCAATAATTACCTTTGATGTACTTCTAGTAGCGTTTTGCCATGCAGCTGGTCACAATGCAAGAGGAGAGTGTTGATTACAGCAGTGTTTTTTATACTTTTCATCATTAAATAAGATTTGAGTCAGGTGATCACTAATCATGCTTGTGTAGGAATTTAAGTCAGTATGGTATAGAATAATTGATGGTTGTCATATTCAGTAAATTGCTGATTTAATAATAAATTGCAGTGGTCTCTTTTTTCCAGAGCTGTGTATATATATATACTCTCACTTTTAGGTGTTCTCTTGCCCTTTTCACACAAGGTATACCTTGACCCCCCACTACAGATTTGGTCGACCTGGTGTAGAATGTTACTGTCAGCATGAGAGTGGAGCAGCCATCATCCAGCTACAATTCCTAATTAACGAGGTAAGTTTGTTTATTTTTCATTTAGTCCCTCCCTCCCTCTGTCTCACTCTTCTCCATACTGAATACTCCTAGCCCTTAGTCCTGGGAGACGACAGTCCAGGGTGAGCCCACAAAATGCTTAGATGATCTGTCTGCTTAGGGCCTTTGTTGTTAAGAACCCACTTGTGGTCCTGAGTGCCCCTGGAGGGTTCCTATGTAGGGAGCTAATAGCAAGCTTTCCTCCCATGAGTCTTGCCTTCAAAGGGGCCTACAGGGACCAGCTAAACTAAGAGCTTTGTACGTTAGTGTCATTCTGATACTTGGGACTGGGGATTATTGTAAACGTGTAATATTAAGATATTTAATTATTTTGAAATCTTTATCATTTATTATATGAAATATATATTCTGTAGGCCAGTGGTTCTCACACTGGTCCTCAGAGGCCCATCAGTTTTTCGAAACACACGGGGATAAAGTAAATACACTAAACCTCTGCTTATTCGTATTTCAGCAGTCGCGGTCTCTTGCAGATTTTTCTGAGAACTGAACATTATTATTATTTTTTTTTTGCATTTGTGACATCCGGGCCTTGTCCACCACACACCTTGTCCTCGTGCGGGTTGTTTATGTTTGGGCATGGCGGGTAGCAGGGCAATCAGAAGTACCTGAATGGAATGAGCCTCCACTGCTCAGCATCTGATTGCGGGTTTACCTTTACCCTTTTTTCAAGGGTAATGTATTAAGCTAAGATAAAAATGAAATGAAAGTGTTTTGGGGGCATATTTAGAGGCATATTTAGGGTTAGACTATAAAAATAGGCATTTTTAGACATTTTTTAGCACATCACAAATTCCCGGTTTTTCACTACGCACAGGTGCTCTTGGAATGTAACCCCCCGCGATTGTCGGGGGTCTCTGTATGTGGAACAACTACTGCTTTAGCAGTGTAACAGTGCAGAAGAATATTTAATTAATATGCCTTTAAATATTTTATGCCAAATTGGTTCGATTTTATAGGTTTTTAATTAATTCAGAAAGCTTATTGGAACATTTTATTACATTCACCTTCAAAAGAATAACAAAATAGTAATTTACTGTGCAATCAGTGTATATTTAGGCCAGATTAATGATATGGCTGCCCGGTAGTGAACCTTCTTAGCCTGCATGCCATACTGAGTAGCATGAACCACCGTAAACAAACTCTTGTGCTTACTATATTGACACTCTGCTGCCTCAGGCTTTCATTCTGAGAATGTCAAGTCAAGTCAAGTATGTGTTTGTCATTTCAACCATATACATGGTACATAATGAAATCAAGCAAAAAAAAAAAAAAAACAAAGAACAAAAATAGAACATCACAATACTGCACAAGTGCAAGCAGGACAGAAGTAAAGAGACAAAAAAGAATGCAAAAGTGGCAGATGGGTATTAAGTTTTCTTTGTTTATGGTTAACAAGTTCAGTGTGTGTATATCGTGTGAGAGGAAGGAAGCAGTGTGTTTGAGTTGTACAGTTTGTTATTCAGTTCTGATTTAGAAATGGTTCCCCATCCTGTTAGTGAAGGCCTGGATGCTGTGAAACCTTCTGTCAGGCAGAATGAAGTAAAAAAGTGTGTGGGAAGGATGTGTGGAGTTATCACAATGCTGATGGCTTTGCAGCTGCAGCATGTGATGTAAATATTTGCCACAGAGAGCAGAGAGACCCTGGTGATCTTCTCAGCAATCCTTATCCTCTGTAGGGTTTAGCAATCTAATGCTGCACAATTTCAGTACCATCCCAGGATGCAGCTACAGTAGAGTGTACAGGAGACACTGCCGGACCTTCTTGGCGATTGAAATGGTGTGGAGGATCCATGAGAACACCAAAGAACTGGGTGCTCTTAGTGATCTCTACTTAGGAGCAGTTAATGTTCTCATGAAGTCAACAACTTTTGTTTTGTCCACATTCAGAGACAAGTTAGCTGTTGCACGTCCTTTCTGTACGCCACTTCGTCGTTCCTGCTGATCAAACCCATCAGCACGGGGTTGAGCACACAGTCCTTGGTTGAGATTTCAGATACTGAGCAATAATGGTGCTGAATACTGAACTGAAATCTATGATCAGCATTCTGACATGAGTGTTCTTTTTGTCCAGATGGATGAGGGCCAGGTGAGGGATGGTGGCGATGGCATCATCCATTGGTAGCAGGGTGCAGTGTGGGGTGCAGCTGTGATTTTATGACGATTCTTCATGATGGTTGGTGTGAGTGTAATAGGACGGTAGTCACTGAGGCAAATTATATCGCTTTTTTGATTGCATAATTTTTCGTCTTATTCTTTCCATTTTTTGAAGATATGCTTTTCTACTTATCAGTTTTGTCTTCTGTGGGTTTTAGTGCATTTTTGGGGGGGTGGGGGTGTGGGGGGGTGGTGGGGTGAGTGGGGGCGAATTCTTGGGATTGTGTGACTGAGAAATCAGCATGTGTAAAGTACTTATGCTGCATCTTTTTTTCTTTCTCTTATTCTCTCTTTTGTCTGTAGTGATACAACACTTTTGTTGAGTTTTTGAAGGTCTTTTTTTTGTTAATGCAGTGTGAAACTATTAATATAATCTAGCTTGAGCATTAAAGTTTATCAAGGCTGTCAAATTTAGTAAAACACAGTTATATGGAACAGGTATGAATAAATATGTTCTGTTTAGAGGCTTTTGTGAATGACTTTAGAATGACTTTGGAATTAACAGGATAAAAATGGCAAATAGTCTAGGTTACTTAGAGGTATATTAAACAAGTTTATCATATATCATTATGGAAAGTCCAGCAAGAAATTGCAGGAAGGATTCAATACATCGTTGTGGAAATGGTTAGAACAACATGAGGAGGATGTTACCTTTGGTGGGGATGAGGGTGAGAGGGAGGGGTTGTAAAAGTATGTAAATTGTTGAGCGGTTGAATTTTGTGAAGATTGCATTGGAAATAATATATACCAGCCACAAGATTTAAACCAGTGACAAGTGAAGTAAATTACATTGATATCTCATTACAGTGCCACCTGTTAAGGGGTGGGATATATCAGAAAGCAAGCGAACAGTCCATTCCTTGTTATGGCTGGGTATAATATAGAGGTGTCACAGCACATTGCAGCTTGCTGTGTAGGAAACTGCATAGCTACAGACCAGTCAGAGTGCCCACATTGACTCCTGTCCTCTACTGAAATCACCTACTGCTTCATTTTTCATCATGTGGACAACCTTGTGTGCGCATTAATTATCTACAGAAGAGTTGGCACCAGGATGCACAATGGGAAGAAGGCAACCAGGTGGAGGCAGTGTGGTACCCTGGACAATGTTTTGCTGGGAAACTTCAGGCTCTGACATTCATGTGAATGTTACTTTGTCATATACCACCTACCTAAACATTGTTGCAGACCTAGCACACTCCTTTATGGCCGTGATGTGTGTTCCTTAATGGCATTTGCCTTTTTCTGGCGGATAAGGTTCCCTGCCTTACTGCAAAACTGTTTTGAGGATTGTGACGAACAGTTCAAGATGTTGTGTGTGTGTGTGTGTGTGTTTGTTTGTGTGTATGTGTGTGTGTGTGTGTGTGTGTGTGTGCGTGTGTGTGTGTCTGTGTGTCTGTGTGTGTTTATGTGACTCAGCACACAAAATATAGCCTGTGGGAGAAGGCATAAGGTCTCTTATTGCCTCTGTCTATGTATGCATATGCACACACACACACACACACACACACACACACACAACCACACACACACATACATACATACATACATACATAGCCTGTGAATCATCATCACCTGGGAGAAAATGGCTTGATCTGCTTTAAATTCAGCCTTTCTTACCACGACAAAGTTTTTCTCACGCGCTTTGTTTATCTTTCTCTCTTTCTCTCTCTCTCTCTCTCTCTCTATCTTTCCCCCACCTTCGTTCTCTGTGTTGTTTTGTTTTTTTTGCACGGTCGCTATATAGCAGTGCCTAGGGAGGAAAGAGATGTTTCAGCCTTGCATTCTGCTCCCCACTTTTTCATTCTCTTCATCCCCCGTCTCTCTCTCTCCTTTTCTGTCTCTGTCTCTCACCCACACACACTCATACTTTCATTCGTTTCTCTCCTTCTCACAATTCTTTTGCTCTCACACACACATACTTCCACCACCCACGGCTACTTCTAGAATTTTCAGACCCAACAGAAATTCATGGTAATGAGAAGGGTACTTATGGACCCACAGCCTCCTCAGTGTGGCATTTGTGGGTTTAGGTTTGTGTTTAAGAGGAAGGTAAAGGCATGGTAATGTTTGTTTTTTTCTCGTGCTCCCATGGCTCTAGCAGATAACATGATTCACCAAGATAACATTTTAAAGTGCTGAAACAGTGGATAAACATGTGTTGTGGCAACTGAAAGTACTAGCAGCCTGTTGCCCTTAGGACTGTTGACCTTATTTGATATGAGTATGTCGTACAGCAGGAGTGTCCAGTCCAGTCCTGGAGGGCCCATATCCAGCATAGTTTGGTAGTTTCCCTTCTAGAACATATTCAGTAAACCTAGAAATTAATAAATGAGATCGTCAAAGTGTGCTTTATACTGGTCCTCCAAGTTATAGGATAATCATGACGATTGCAAAAGGTCTCAAAATATCAGAACAGTCATCTTCCCAAATTATCTAGTCATGTCAGGCATCTAAAATCCAGTCTCTGTAAATAGTAAACATGTTCATTGTTTTCGAGTCAGTGTCTTGTGCGGTATGAAACAGTATTAATGTCATGCGTCAACCAAAAAGAGCCAAACTGAATGAGCCGTGTACAGAAGAAGTAATGTCAGAAGAAGTAAAACATAGCCATAGCTTCATCCACTCAGCATGTTTGTGTAGATTTAAAGCCACAACATTTTGAAAATATGCTTGTTTATGAGCATAATTTGAAAGTGTTTGGTATTTCATTTGGGATGGATCTTTTATTGGCTTTGAAAATCTTCAATATGTGTGAAGCCTCTTAGGTTTTTTAACACTGGCAAGGAGTTTTTGCATTAACATTGGTGGTAACATGTTTTTTCTTAGGTTGTAGGTTCACAAGTCTTACAAGTCCTAAACTGCGTAGCCTGCCAGTTAATAATGTGTCCTTAGATGCCATCAATTTGTCATGCAGTTTGCGTAATGCTAATTGTTGGAGTAGAAATATCAATTACGTTTTAGCTTTAGTAGTTTTGTATCTTACAAGAAAGTCTCAAATAGTTTTATGATGATGTTCTCTCTCTCCCATTTTCTCTTCTCTACAGGGGGCGCTAGTGAGTGCCCTAGCTGATGACAGCATCCACCTATGGAACCTGCGTCAGAAGAGACCAGCTGTGCTGCACTCGCTGAAGTTCAACAGGGAGAGGTGAGGTGTCTGTAGTGTAGGGCTTTGTGAGTGGAGATAACTACACCCTGGTGACGTGCTAAATGTGGAACTGGTTCTGCCTTCTGTTCACTTTAGGGACAAAGGGTCAGATGGTACAAGGCCATGCATGGTCACCGTCTGAGTGGGATATGTGCGTGTGAGAGAGAGAGCGTGAGAGAATTCTCACACCTGAGCCCCTGTGTATCTCAGTTTGCTTTACTGAGCAGCCCCATGCACACCTGTCTGTTTACTCTGTGCCACAGCACCAGGTGGAAAAATCACCACACATTCAGTGGATATACACTCAACTCACAGTCTTATATATTCTTTCACTATGCTAGTCAGATGTCAGTATATTGATCTATAGATGTTAGACCCTGACAGGCCATTTCGTTTAGATTTTTAAACTATATTTCATGTGTGTGTTTTTTTTTTAATCATTTTAGTACCTTTTGCCATGTTTATCAATGGTCAAGACCACTGATGTTGTAGTGGAATTTAAGCTTAATGTAAGTGTGTGTGTGTGTGTGTGCACACGATGAAGAGAGTGGATCAGTTCTACTGGAGTTTGTGTCCACTTACTGTACAGTTTATTGTAAGCCGTATTTGACTAACCAAAAATTGTTATGTCATAGAGCATTTGGAGCAACATGTGGGCATCCAAAGCAAACTCGCAAGGCGCATGACTGGCAAACATGAGAGAGTATCTTATTTACTTGTTATTAGCTTTTTGGAATGACTAGTCAATGAGTAAAAATCAAATCATGCAACCCCTACTAGCTAAATGATACTCTGATAGGTAAAGGGAATATATGATACATATTTTTCTAGAAAAATGAAGCAGACTAATTTCTCAGGTTCTCTTAAGAGGTTATATATTTAAGTGTAGCAACTGAATTTTTATGAGGATTCAAGATCAAATTGCAATCCATCACATACAGCTATTTGATTATTATAGGAAGGAGTTAAATGTCTCAACCAATAGTGTGCATCTGTTGATCCTAATTTGAGAGGAGCCGACCCTTCACTTTCCATCAGTGGCCCATGTGCTGATGAGGGCGACAGCTCGCCAACAGCAGCTTTTAGGGGTGAACAAGTTCCTGCCACATCTCCACGTTCCTGTGTATGTGTGTGTGGATGTGTGTGTGTGCGTCTATGTGTGTGTATGACATTTACCGAGTTTCTCGGCGCCTCGGGAGACACTCAAAGAGCCTAGCATGTGAACCTGAAAAGAGTACACAGAGTCTCTTAGGGATTATCCAATCAGAATGGAGTAGTTATTAAAGAGCAGACTGTGAGGGTCAGTAAACTGGACCTAGATTAAGCCTCCTAGGCTAGCAGTATGATTCAGTTAGAGAAAAAAAAATCTGTGTTCAGAAATAAGTAAATTACAAACGTAACATCCATTCATATATCCATTTGTAAAAAGCAAAATATTGTGATCTTTATTTGCCAATCCTACATCATACAGTTGTATGAGATGACTGGTGAAGTCACATGAAAGTAAGTCTTTAATTGATAAGTATTTTCAATTTTTCTCTCTTCAGGTAGGATAACATTCAGTTTGCATACCATAGACCTGGTGCTTAAAATACCATCACCATTTACTAATTATCTTGAAGGCTTGGAACGAGTATTATCAGAAGCTTGGTGACTAGTGAATTCTGCCTGTTTCAGGAAATTAATTTAAAATATTAGCTTGCAATCGATTGGTTTGTTCATCATCTTGTAGCCAGAGGTGGGCAATCCAGCTCCAAAGAGTAAAAACCCTCCCTAGTATTTTATTGCAACCACCTGTATCCTGCTACTGCTGGTTTGAAGGGACTAGAGAACCATGGCAGTTGGAACAAAATCCTGGGGAGGACTTGTACTTATTTGAGTAAGACAGATACTGTCATTTGAAATCGAGAGAGTCTTGCGAACTGCATCAAACCTCTAATTTCCATCGAGTCCACTTTTCAGAGCTACAGGCTTCTGGTGATGAGTAAGCATTTAGTTTGATAAACCCATGGAAACATATGGTTTCATAAAATTGGTATGGTACATATGTTGGTTTTTTAAATGACTTTTGTGTTTTTAAATATATTTAATTTATCAAAGGTTATTGGCTGTTTGTAGCACTAATTCAGATGTATGGCAGCACGTTCTCTGTAGATCTTGTGGGGTTGATTTGGACTTCAGCAAAATAAGTAATTTGACCAGATGGAGTAGTTTGAGTAGATGGAGTAGTAGTAGATGCATTTAGGATGAGGGGGGTATTTGTGTAAATTACATTTTTTGACAAACAGGCTCTTTGAATAATCTCATTATTTAGTGCTCAGAAGGAATATCCTTGTCGTCAGGACATGGCAGACAGTGGTTCTTAGAAGTGATTCTCAGATGAAGTTCCTCTCAGGACGCTCTAGCCACCTCGCTTGTCAGAGGTTGTCTCAGTGACCAGGACAGGCAGAGAAGGAGGAAGAAGTTGCTAAATCTGCCTCTGGCCCCCCTTTTTTGCTAAAGCACACATTGCAGTTCACACTCTGGAGTTCACATTCAAGTGTCTCTCCCTCACAGAGTCCGAAATAACAGGGGAATCTGCGAGAACTGCTAATGGCAAAAAAGCTTCCTATTAGCTCTGAATATTGTGTCACCAGTAAAGCGCACCTCAAGCAAGGAATATGGTCTAGGGATAGAGCAGCTCAGCCTTTGGACTTACAGTAATAGTAATGTAATATTAATTATTTGTCACTCATAGCTTACTGAAATGAGTGAAGAGGTTTAGAAAAAACTTATGATATCTTCGTCAACATTGCTAGTAATGGCTTGCAGCTAATGTAGCGTATTGTAAGTGTATCAGTCTATCAAATTCAGATTGTTCTTAAATTTTTTTTTTTTTTTAACTTTTTCTTTAAGACATGAGAATGGCAGGCATACTTAAGATTCAGAGAGCTGCTTTATGTTAGCCAGCTGCTTCTTTATGTTAGCCAGTAAAAGCTACCTTGCTTGGGAATATAATAATTATTAATGTTAGCAATTCACACTACACACTACAAAAATTAATGTAACAGTAATGTTATATCATATAGTCAACAACAAAAAGTGACTGACGTATTTTTTTTTAACTGACCTGAGCCTTAGCATCTTGAAGCTTATGAGTGTGTTTGGTTCTTTGCGTTTGTGTTTCTCCGCATTTTGTCCCTTTCTGGCCTCCTTAGCCATGACATCACAGACGCTCTTCCAACACAACACACGTCAAAATGTCCGTTATTATCCGGTATATTCATCCCATTCATCCAAGTGAAGCAGTGGGCTGCCAGGAACACTGCACCTGGGGAGCAGTATGTGGTACTTGTGATAATAAATATTTGTACATTGTTTGGTTTTTACATTTTTAAAAAAATATATCTTATTATAATACTAATGTTTGTGTAAGATGAAGTTTTCCAGAACCTTAAATATGCATGGATTTTTACAGTAAAATGAGAGAAATTTTAACTGATTTCCTGCTGAAAAAAGTAGATGAGATACTTGTACATTATGCCTTTCTGTAAGGCTTTAAATATTAGAAAAGAACAAGTAATGCAGAAATGAAAAAAACTCTCAAGGGCTTTTGTTTGAGAGCTGGTTTTGTTGGACTGCAACTTTTTCTCTGCTCTATTTGATCTCTGTTGGGCCATGCACATATCCCAATTTCCAAAATCCCCCCATATTTAAGGTATAAACAGAGAGGTTCCGGAGAGTCATAATTGTCCACATAGTTGGTCTGTGGAACCAGACGTCTGTCTCTGAATTCCCCTCTCAGAATGTTAAAAAGTTACGGTTGGAGGCATAAGAATTTAACTGTTGCACCTCAGCAACCATTAGTAACCAAATAGCAACACCATAGCAAACATCTATCAACAGCCACAGTTACCATAGCAACCATTACTGTCACACCGTATTTCTTGCGGGAAAGCATCTAGTGGAATGTAGATGTAACGTAAAACAGCAGCTCTTGAGGAACTGTTTCAGAAGTTTACAATTAAAAAAAATGTAGTAGAGGTGTGTGTGTGTGTGTGTTTTCTCAGCTTGACTTTTCCTCATGGTGACCTTTAAGTGTCAGCTGAACATGATTGCCCACCTCAAAATTTAGTGTCTGCTCTGACACATCCAGTTCAACTCATCTGGTAATTATCTAATCTTCTTACCTTCTGTTGGATGAATTTCACATAAGGTTAAATCATTAGGTATGTTAAGGTGAGATGTAAAATGAATCCAGTCATACTACAGTCTGAAAATCAAGAGAAAACGTGCTGTTAAGTAAACTGGGCTTCTATCTATAGTTTGCACTGTAAGCTATTTGCTTAGGTAACTATATATAATGATACCAAGCTTTAACTTTTTTAATCAGAGACATGCTTAGCCCAGGAACTGATTGAGAAGCATTGTGTTGAAGGAAGAACAAAACAGTGCTGTAAAAAAGTTTTTGCACATTTGCATAATCAACTGACTGGTTTATAACCAACTTACTGGCCTAATGTCACCTGCTGCATATTTTCTTTTTATCTTGTTGTAGAATTACTCGCAAAAAATACCAAGCTCGATACACCTGACCCTCTGGTGTATCATTCACTATTACGTGGAAGATCTTTTTAGGTGACAGAGACTTCTGCTATATTAGCCTCATGTCTCCACTGCAAAAATAAAGAAGCAATCCTTTGGACATTAAACACGATTTTGCAGATCCATTACTATTCATTTCATTAAACGAGTGATAATAGGCCTGGCGGTGATGAGTGTCGTATCATCTTACAATGAGCAGAGCTCGACATTGCCATCTAGCATCAGATGCTAGTGACATAAGTAGTGATAGTACTTGATAGTACTGTTGCCTAAGTAATGACATAAGTGTCACAAGTAGTGACATTATTAATGATATTGCCCACGATAAGACTATTGCATATGAACTATTGCACAACATTAGTGACATGAGTAGTGACCTGAGTACTGCAATAATAACACTGTTGCACAAGATGAACAGTTGCATATAGTAATGCTTATAATAAAGATATTCCATGTAATGATTTAGCACACCATAAAAAACTTCACACCTGGGTAGTATAACACAGGTTATTGTTACACAGGTTATTTGAATGTCACAGAAGGATTTTCTGTGGCATTCAATGGAGCACTTTATACTGGGGAGTCTGCGGCTAAAAGTGCCTCTCTGTTCGACCACAACACATGATAGCATGTAAAATGACTCACAGCAGTCCTCTTTAGGCTTCTAGTCTGCCCAGAAAAAGCACTGGGCTGTTGGGGTTACATTTGTGCCTTGTACACATATGCATGTGTGTTCAGTGCTGCAGGTTGGAACACTAACAAAGAGCAAGCCAAATGTCAGGAGTGCAGGGCACCCAGCGGCCATGCTAACACATTCATTTACCTCATCATCACACTGCAGCGGCAACCAACCGCATGCAAACACCTGCTCCACTCCTACGAGCTCTGTGTGTGCGTATTGGATAGCGCGCGTGTGTGTGTTTCTGTCTGGCTGAGGATGCATGTGGGCCTCAGTCAGACACACTGTGTTATGCTTTTCTGAAATTATGCTCAGAGTGAGGAGGAAAGAGAGATAGTGTGCAAATGTGTGTGTTTGAATGTTTGTTTGCAGATTGAGACATTGGAAGAGAAATCTTGCCTAGTCATCCTAGAGCAGACCCTCTGGCGCCCCCTTGCAGTAACATCAAATGCCACGTCAATTTTACTTTCTAAAGCAGGGGTGTCAAACTCTCGTCCTGGAGGCCCGGTGTCCAGCAAAGTTTGATGGTTCCCCCTCTCAAACACATTCACTAAACCTGGCAATTAACTGGTGAGGTGAACCAGGAGTTTCTGAGCTGGGAAATCACCAAAACGTGCTGAACCATGGCCCTCCAGGACTGGAGCATCACCCGTTCTAAAGCATCGTACCTCATGGTAATAGTGGCATTGTGCAAACAGTGAAGGTGGAAGAACAAGTATTAATATAAAGGCAGTAATTTTGGAATTTTTTTAAGATGCATGTAACTTAGCTGCACCAAATAAAGAATGCTTGCAGTTATGACTGGACCTAATGGACATATAGTGTGATGAGTAAAGTTGTAGGAGGCGTAATAAATGATTGAACTGTACAGTTCCACTGTTTTTTCTGACAGGTTGTGCACCAGGTACAGGTGTATTTCTTCAAGGTTATTTAACTGAAGATAACTGTAATGACAATATTCCAGATAACTTACATTTTTCTTGTTCTTCCACTGTTTCCTTTTAATTAAATAGCAAAATTAGATGAGACTCCTAATGCATTCTGGTCATTTGAATTTGTCACTCCTGTGATGTACTTTGATCTATTTTATTATTGCTTTCTTTAATGATCTCTTTAACTCGTATCATGATGACTATAGTACAGTTAATCGTACAGGCCTACTTACAAGGAACATTTATAAATGGCATGATATGAGGTTTAAGACATTATTGTTTGCCTTATTTATTTGTAGTTTATAGATGCCATTTTATTAATACAATTAAATGGTTTTCTGGGCCCCTGGTGGCACAGTGGGTAGCGCTGTTGTCTCAGACCTCCTAGGTGGGATTTCGAATCTGGGTCCTGATGGTTCCAGAAAATGAGTAAATGAAATTTTAGAGCTTATGTAGATTTGGTTATGTGGTTTCAGATGCTGTATAGCATGCTGTTGTCATTAAAATAGACAAAAGTACAGACACATTTCTGATTTCAGAGTATTAGCTATTTTGCTAGGTCATTTACCTTTGTCCAGCTTTATTGCTAGGTCATATGCAAAACTCAAGAATTGTGTGATTGTGTGAAGTTACAGCTTTGGGGAGCAGCAGTATCCAGCTTGCTTACCGTTCCAGAGCTACAGCTATGGGTCCAGAAAGGGTCATGTCATTGTTCAGTCAGGAGTGTACCTTCTATTTATGTGGACTGTGCTCCATAAGCCACCTGTGAAAGGCTGCTGTTTTTCAGGTCCTCATGGGAAATTGAGTTCTTGACCCTGGCAGTTCATCGAAAGAGTGAACACTTACTTAGACGAAAAGATTAGATCTGCGTGGCCTCCAAGAGAATCTCCGGTTTCCTCTCTCTCTCTCTCTGCTCATCTTTTTTATCATCTGTTGCTTTTTTCTTTTACTCGAGAGAGGAAATGGCAAGCTGAAGCCATCGGCAGTCCAGCTTGTGGGGTCTGCCAGTGCTCTTTTGCAAAGCGTTGGTGTGTGTGTGTGTGTGTGTCTGTGACAGACAGGAAAGTGTGATGCATGGTATCCTGACTCACTCTCACTCATGAATATATGCATGATTCTGCAGGGTACTGGTGTGAAAAGTGGGAATCAGATTGTGTGTGTGTTTGTGTGTACATTGTCACATGCTGAGGTTTGGTGAGAATGCATGCCTTAACTAAGCCAGTCTTTGGTCATCTAAATCCTCAGCCCTCCATCAAACATTTTTAACCCTTGTTAGTCTAGTCTTTTAAACCAGAGGTTCCCAAACGTAGACATTAAAACATTAAACATTAAAAACATTTAGCCGAGTAAACTTAACCCCCATTAATATGTCACTCACGTTCATGATGCAATTGCACAATACGTCAGAATAATTCTAAATCAGTAACAAATGTAATGGGTGCCACTCTGGTGTGCTGCTCTGAGTGTCCTTACTTTTAATCACAAAAGGCAGGACAGTATGGTCAGTGTAAGGGCACATACGTGCATGTGTGCACTGTAGCATCGACCACAAGGCAACTCTACAAATGTACCCCAAGTCTACAACTCTAACCAAACAACTAAGGAAACAACTAAGCACTAATCACAGCACACTCCTAACTATCAACTTACATGAAGTGCAAACTCACCAAGGCTATGAAAGTATTTATTAGTATTTAACTAACAATTTTTGTATCTCTCTTGCATTCTGTATCAAAAGGTTTGAGTTTGATTTCAGATAGTTTCCATTTGTTTTGATGTTCAAAAATTTTAAATATATAAGACTAGACAGACAAAGCAAAAACTTATCGAGACTAGACAGACATCATACAATGTTTTCAATGAATATGTTACATGAAAACAATCCTTGCCTAATTACTTTCTTTTGTGAGTAATTGTGTTCTATTGCATTTCATTTATGTGGGACATTTGAAAGTAAGTTCGAAGCATCATGCTGCATATTAGATATACTGACAATATTCACAATATGCTCAGAAAACTGTGTTATTTTTTTACGTTTTGCGACAATAAGGATAACTGTTGTCGTATTGCCTACCTTTTGACAGAATGTATCCGCTTGTTCAGAGAGCAAATGCTTAATATAAAGTTATACCCAGCTTTTGTAATCATTGACATTAACCACTGAGAGTTAGTCAGTCACATTCATAAGACCCATATGACAGCAACGCAGTAGCTCTGTGTAAAAATGTAACACTTAGGCAAGGCCAGCAAGTCAGCCTTGTCACTGCTGTAATTGGGATTAACATTTGTGATTAAGCAGAAGAGTTTCGTAATGGAAGTGTTAGCCTCCCCCTCTGCTCCTCTAGCTGAGTGCCTGGGGACCTTCAGGAGAGTGCTGCTGTCAGATCTTGCTAACACACTTACATTTGCTTATTCCTTCATTCAGACACAGCCCAGGCAATACACAATTACAGTGTAATTAACATCAATTAAAACACTCGTCTTGCCTTTTTTGCAGACTATACTATTTGGTAGTGGGTTCTGCCCTGCATGCAGATGTTCAAGCTTTCTCTCTCTCTCTCTCTCTCCTTCTCTCTCTCTCTCTCACTCTCTCTCCTTTTTTCTCAGGATAACTTTCTGTCACCTGCCTTTCCAAAGCAAGTGGTTGTATGTCGGCACTGAACGAGGAAACATCCACATTGTAAACGTGGAGTCTTTCACCCTCTCAGGATACACCATCATGTGGAACAAAGCCATTGAACTGTGAGTGTGAAATGCATACCGTCCACACACACATTTATTGATGGTGTACATTATATGTGTCATACACAGTTTTTATGAATCCTCTAGACCACTTACATTGATCACTTCGATAGTTTACACCAGTAAATACGTAGACCGTGAACAGTACTGTGCTGTTTCTCTCTCTCTTTTCCTCTATATCTCTTTGTCAAACCCATTACCTCCTCCATTTTGAGCTCTTAAATTATTCACTCAGACATTTTGTCCCCGTTCGAGTTTTTGGGCCTCCTGAGGTGTCTTTCAGAGCCAGTAAGTGCAGGTGTCTGTTTAAATCACCGTGAGCACATGCACAGGTGTCCTTTCACATCAGTATTAATGTGGACAGATGCCTTCTAACCACACACACACACACACACACACACACACACACACACACACACACCATTTCTCAGCAGAAAGACAGGACAGTCAACAGAAGACCCACATTGCCCTTTGCTGTTGCCACTGTAGTGATTGACTAAAGGGGAGAGCCGACAGCGTTTTAGCGTGCTTCACTGAACACAGTGTCTTTGTTACACATACACCCATTTTAACCTACTTTACTAAATTCTAATACACAGTTCATAAAACAACAATGGGTGTACTGGAAATCTGCTCCAGAAAAGCCACCTCTTTCACACTGCCATATTCAAGAATGATGAAAGATTCAGGAATGTGAGACAAATAAATGCAAGATGAATGAGTTTAAAGTGGATGTGTTTTTTTCTGGTTAGGTAGTTGGAGGGACTAATTTTCTAACAATGTAGTTCATGTAGTGGGCTAATCACGCTATAACCCCTGGTATCTGTAACATAATTCTTGTTCAGTGGACTCCATGCCTCGAAATGAAATTCAAAATTAGGACCTGTCGCCAAGCACTGAAAGCTGCTCAGGCTGTTCATTTCTGCGTGCCTTGTCTGTCTGATTTCAAAGAGTACCAGTATTTTTTTAGATTTTCAACATAAACACACACTGCTGTGATGTTGTAGCCTAGCCTGCCTCGGCCATTCTGAATCCAGAAAGCCTTTTAGTTTTTACATTTCTCCCAGTCTGGCCATTTCGCGGTCATAAACATTTAGCGTTGGACAATTTTTAAAGGAATGACTTGGCACTGTGCTGCCTCTGGGCCGTGGGTACTGAACTGCATCCAGTGATGAACTACTGGGAATGGATTGGATGCTGTTAACAGAGAATAGCAGCAAAACTAGGCTCCATAAAGCAGCGCCGGAGGGCCGAGATCATGCCGCCGTGGGTCAGAAGCTGCCACACTACCCCAAGTCTACATAACTACCAGAAAAGGTGTAAGCTGTGTGGGTAGGCCTGTCTGTGTTGGCTTGGTGACAGCTTGTGCTAGGTAAGGTGGCATACCAAGATGGCATGTTGCCATAGCAGCAGTGTAGGTGTTGTGGCATATTGCCACATTGATGTAAAGTGGTGTTGTGGCAAGTTGCCACAGTAAAAGAGAATGGGTCTTGACACATTTCCAGGGTGGTTGGAGCACACTTATCATTAGACAATATAGGTCACCGAGCTTTTCATTTTTTTTTTAAATGAATTAGCTTTACTTTGTTTTCTTTGTTGGTTTGCAATAACAAATCAGAAATCTGTTTAGATTCCAGTTTAGATTCCAAAAACTGCCACGCAAAAAACTGCCACAGTTTAAAAGAAGTCCCCAAACAGTGTAAGTCTGCAAAGGCAGGTCCAGTGAGCATTCTCTAATTCATGTCATTTGGAACACACCCTGGCACTGGTTCCTACCTGCCTTACCAGCCTGATGATGGGGAGGGTGACACCTAACCCTAACCTAACCTTTACCTAACCCCCACCTAACCTTTACCTAACCCCCAACACAAACCTGATCACTAAAGTGTGAACAGCATGAAATTCTTATTCTGCATTTAACCCATTCATCAAGTAAAACAGTGGGCAGCCAGGAACACTGGGGACAGTACCTTGCTCAGAGGTACATCAGCTGCCACTAGTGTCTTGGGATTCGAACCCAGGACTTTCTGATTACAGGGTGAACACCCTGATCACAAGCCCAAAAGCTACACCGAACCAAAGCATAAACATTAACCCTAAACCTAAACACTAACCCTAACCTAACCCCAAACCTTAAACTAACCCTAACCCTAACCCTAACCCTAACTCCTAACTCTAAACACCAACCCTAACCCCTAACCCCTAACCCATAATCCTAAGTACTAACACCTAAAGTACTAACCCTAAAGTACCATAAGTACTAAACACTAACCCTAACCCTTATTACTAACACCATAGGTGCATGCTGTCTCTGGGACACAGATACTAAACATGAATATCCCTCTCAGCATTTTAGATAGGTAGTACGTCATCTCACCATGTGGAAACAGCAATGGTTTTATTTAAGATTGATGTTGATGTGTTTTATAAATGTAGACAATCAGTTCCGCAATAGCATCTGAATTTTGGTACAGATAATGTAGAATTGAATAGTGAGAGTCTGTTGGTTGCACACAACACATATGACGGAAGAAGGCAATAAATCTTATCTTGTATTTATACACTTATTTGATTCTGCAAACGACCACTGGTTTGTATTTGAAATGCACTCTGTCTAGCTTGTTCATTGCTGATGTCATCTGGAAATCAAGGCTGATCTAAAATGTTCACTATGTTTTGGGAAAGACTCCACAAGTCCAAAGCAGTTTTAATGTTTAAGATGTCTTAATTACATAATTAATTACATATCTGCATGTCTTAACATTTTTTGCATTTGTTTCGGTTAAGATGACAAAAGTATTGACAAAATGATAGTAAAGGATAGCATCTCTGGCAAAACACTATGCACAGCAGTAACAAAGTAACTTTTTATGTGTGCATGTTCAGACACGGTGTTTAAACCAAAAGACAGTGATGGATAGCTCTCTCTTTGGCCAAGGTTAAGCAGACATTGGGAGGTTATGGTTCATGCGGTGTGTGTGTGTGTGTGAGAGTTGCATGGTTTGTCTAATGGCTTCTGCAGGGTGTATTTATGATGTATAAGTTTGCATGGAGTGGGAGTGATGCTCCTGTCAGAAACTCAATTTGCGTGGCAGGTGTTGATGCTCGGAGCAAGAGGATGCACTCCACTAAAAATTGAGCAAATTACATTCAAACATGCACACACACACTCTCACACACTCACAGACTCCGATTTGAGGTATATTATCAGTGTGCTGTCACTTTTTTCTGTGTACTTGGCTAATGAGGGAAATGAAACCTAAAATAGATGTTGTATAGACTGTCTGCATGCTGCTGCATGATACAGAAAAAGAGAAAGAGGGAGAGACAAATTAATGTGATGGAGGAGGTGCAGACTGTAAGTGAGCAAAGCATGGAACATTGTGGAAACATAAGCTATGGAAAAAAACTGAAAAGCAAGCCAGAGAGTGAGAGAGAAATTCTGCATTCTGCCCACCCTGCTCTTGTTGCCATGGTGATCTCCTCTCTAAGCCTGGTCCTCTCCTCCTAAAGAAGGGGTTGAGGGAGGGAGGAGACAGCTGCCCGAAATTAGGAAAGCTCAGAGTCTGGAAGATAGTGCTTACACCCACAACACCAACAAATACGCAGGATCCTTCTTCCTCCCTCTCCCTCGCTCACCCTCTCTCTCTGCCTCTGTCTCTCTCACACACACACAAACGCGCGCGTGCACACACACACACACACACACACACACACACACTCTGTGTCACCCAGTTCTGTGTCAGCCTCACTGCACCTTGACTTTGTGAACCACAAGTTTGCTTACATTACAAGGTGGTTGTACAGTTATTTCCCACAGGACAGGAGCCCTTTCTCTAATACACACACATGCTCACCTAGACACACGCAGGGAGTTTTTTTTTTTAAAGTGATGCAGCACTTTATATACATGAATTTCTGGGAAGAACTACTTATAGGTCATTATGACATCATACTGAATGGATGCAATTATTAAAAAAGAACCCAATGTCTTGTAACGTCTTTATGAGTAATGCTTGGCTGGAGATGTAGCCTCACATAATGACCTTAGCTAAAGGCAAGGTCAAGAACCAGAAATTTGAATTAAGCAGCAAAGCTGAAATTTAAAAAATATTGATTTTCTATATATTACACAGAGCCAGTATTGCTTTAGTGTGTATATAAAAACAAACACACACAAAGTGTGTATATAAAAACAAACACACACAAATTGAAGCATGTGTACCTTTCTCCAGAAGGTAGTCTGTGTGTGTGTCTGTGTGTGTGTGTGTGTGTGTGTGTGAGAGAGAGAGAGAGAGAGAGAGAGAGAGAGAGAGAGAGAGAGATGGAGGGAGAGAGAGATAGAGGGAGAGATCCACAGAATGACTGGGATGGAGAAAGAGAGAATCTTAAATCACTGCTTGATTGGAGGTCCCAGGCAATGTAAAGGGTACAGCAATAGAGGATATGACTTTAGCATTTAGTCACTATTACACTAAACACAGGCAATTCTACCATTAATGTTTAACCCTTCATATGTCGAGATAATACTGCTGTCTTGCTAGATTATTAAATATTTAACTATGTAACTATATTACATGGTTAGTTACATGGTTAGGTACATGTACATTCTGCTTCAGCAGCTTTATATCTGTACTTTGAGTCTGGAGAAGACATTGCATGCTTAACAATATTTTTTATCATATTCAGTTATTTATAAAATGTAGCTATAGCAAATATGATATCAATATTTACATTACAGTTGTTCCTGTAATTGAATACCCTGCTAGTGTATGAGGAGTTGATTCTCAGTCAGAACATGCAGAATTATCCAAAATGTAAGGAGTTAGAGTTAGAAAGACTGACCCCTGGGGTATACAATGACTTCAAATGACCAGATGATTTTTCAGAGGTAAATTTGAACAAAATATGCTTGAAATGTTGTATGAATTCAGTATTGAAATTACGCTTTACTGCATTAATGCTTTATCACCACTAACAACTGTGACTTCTAGTGTTAGAAAATGAGATGATCAAAGTGAATAATTTGCATGGACAACAAAACTATAATTTGTGTGGTCTTTTACACACACACTTAACATTTCTACTAATCACTGTAGGAACATCTGTTGCTTTCTCATGGCCTCTTCATTACTGACATACACCCTAAATGTGAAGTTACTGGCTGCTTATCAATAGCTGGACTCGTGTGTGTGCTTGGAATGCACTCAGCCAAGCCTCAGTCAATAGCACCAAGTGCACTCAGAGTGCACAAGCACAGAGATAGAAAAACTGCTCCTATCTGAAGGACCCCTGCCTTGTCCAACTCTGAAGAAGCAAGCTCCTATTGATAAGAGTAGCAGTAATGGGAAAAGCAAGGATGTACGAAGGTTTGCAGATTCTAGTTCTCACTGCTTCTCTATATTTGTGTCGTCTGAGTGCACTTTGCACCATTGATTGATACTTCTGCTTGAGCTTCTGCTTTCCTTGGTTGCAGCCATCTGAAATTGCCCTATGTAGCTTGGCAGCATGCTGTGTAGTGAGAGAGGACCCCTGTCTGCAGCACGTCTGTCACTTCCATAGGCGTCCAAGGCCGTGCCCAAGACAAGTGAGCTGGCATGCTGGGTGGAAGCCCGAGGGGAACAAAGCAGCAGACCCCTTGTATGCATGTCTGTCAGCCTTACGGACATCCAGGACACCGCCTGCTAGGACTTGACCTTTTGGCAAGAAAGCATCAAGTTATATAATAGAGAGAGAGACAGAGAGAGAGCGAGAGAGAGAGAGACAGAGAGAGAGAATGATTGATTACAGGTTGAATATCACACAGAAGAACATATTGGTGTTGCTGTCCAAACAAAGCTGCTGTGTGTCTTTGTAATGATGCTGTCTGGTGTGGGGTGAGCTGTAATTAGACTCTGCATAGAACTGTGTGATAATGTGTGCACTTTTTTCTGAATCAGTTGCATCTCTACCTGGTTTCTAGAAATATGTTGTACATAGAAACTCTGAAGGCCTCATTTTACATTAAACATATACATAAAACTGAAGCTTATATGGTCATTTTAAATGTCAGATTTGTAGATCAGCATTACAGCTGATCAATGCAAATGCAAGAAGATTAATACGTAAAAGAACTGAGTCAAATACTGACCGCTGAGGTACACCATGGCTTACCAAAGCAAAAGTGAGAGTTTCAGAAGTACAAAAATAAGACTGTATGCCAGAGACAACTGCAGACAGATCATGGACTTTTTTTGTTTGGTGATCATGCCTCCACCTCTCTCTTTCTTTGTCTCTTCAATGCTCTTTCTTATGGACACGCACATAAAAAACAAATATGTCTCTGCTCTGAGCCAAGTGTGTTATTTCTTCTTCAATTCCAAATAATCTCGGTCTCTTTACTAAACACAGACTCATTCCTTCTTTCTCAATTTTCTATTTCTTTCTTCCGCTTCCTCTCTTCCTTTCCTCTCTTTTAGGTCCTCCAAAGCCCACCCTGGTCCTGTCGTCCACATAAGTGATAATCCAATGGATGAAGGCAAGGTATGTATACAGCATTTTGTTAACCCTGTCTTATCTAGAGTCTCATCCATAATACATGTAACACGAGTTTTGTTACATGTAACACTTTTAGCACTTATAATCTGCCTCCAGAGTAGCTGAAATAGAACAGCATGTGGAGAGTGTGTTTTCTACTTTGTCAATATAGAAGAGTCACAATTCTGCCTTCATTGTGGAATGTGATGCAACATTATTAATGTAATTCAGATCTCTGAGATCTCATTATTGAATAAAAGATAAGGCAGAATAAAAATAAAAGGCAATTGATGTGTGAAATATATATTTTTTTATTCTGTGTGCTTTCTCAAAACTCCAGCATCAATATTGCAAAAACTGAAATGTCTCCCTCAGTTTCTCAGTGCACAGAGCTTTGCTTTCTCCACAAAACAGTGCAGAAAGTAATCCGTATAAAACCCTTACAGAAGCCTTGAAAAAACTCATTAAACCTTGATTTGTTTACTGACTATGTAACGCATTAAAAGTAAGTAGGCCTGCCTTTATTCTCTTCATCTGTATATTAAATTGGGTCCAAATTTATTATGAATAGACTTGTGAATGCATCTGTAACATCACTGCACTCAACTGGCTTTTAATATAGAGCCTTCGCCTATCTCCCCCTTCATCTGAGTGGTCCATCAATCCAGCCCAGACCCGCTTAACCCTCAGTGGGTGCTGAAGAGGCTCGGCCATTCACTCCCCACATGGACACTGACACTTTGTTCCTTTGTCCACACTGCTGAAGGATGTTTCAAATAAAGCTCAAGGACAGAAATCTGACTTGATAACATAACATCTTAACGTGAGATAAGGAGGCAGGATATAAGCGCTTTATGCTTTATAAAGTCTAGGTTGACAGGTTGACATGTTGTAGACCAGAGGCAAGTTCATTAGAGAATCATGGAAACTCGCGCAGCTGACAAGAAGTAGAAACGGAAGTATATTAACAAAAGAGAGGCTTAAATAAATGAAAACAGACAGCCAGAAACAAACAAGTGGCAAACAAACAGAAGCACAAGAATCCAAAGGGAATAACAAAGGGCAAAGCTAAACAATGGGGTACATATACACTGAACAGGACAATGAGCAGGTTAGAGAAATGTTACATGGGAGGAGTAACAAACTAAGATCAAGTGAGGTGCATGACAAGAGGGCAGAGCTAAGAAGGAGAAAAGACAACCAAAATAAAAGCACGTGGCACATCAGAACAATACAAGGGCACATTGCACGGAAGACTTGACAGGGGAAGTGACCCAAGATAAGGGTGACAAGATAGGAATATTACACTTCTTGCAGCTACACTTGATTCTCTGTTGTTTTATAGCTACTAAATAAATAAAGAAAACAGTATAAACAAACAAGTATAAATACTTAAGTGCCTGTATAGATCTAGTCCTCATAATTATGCATTGCAGTCATGTTAAAGCAAATAATTGTAGTGGGAAATGTTTTATTTGCACTCAGTTACAGAGTCACCCACAGTTCATGTTCCTGGAAGGGCTCTGACCCATGAAATCCCTTTCAGCCCAGCTGCTTTCTGATCTGTAATCTGTAATTCTTGTGCAGGTCAGAATCCAACTGAGTGACAACCTCTTTTTCCCTCTCATTCTCTCTGCCTGTCGCTCCTCATACCTCACCTAGCTCATAATAGGATTTGAGTCTGGCATCGTGGTGTTGTGGGATTTGAAATCAAAGAAGGCAGACTACCGCTACACTTACGATGAGGTGAGTAGAGTCTTTCTCCTGCTTCTTCTCTCAGGCTCGTGATAGTGACAGTATTACGGATATGAGAAAGCGGAGATCAAATATTCATGAAGGAGCTGATATAAATAGGTGAGGGTTCTTTGGCTTTGCATGGGTATTGTTTGGTGTTGGAAGATGACATCAAAAGGAAAGATGTCTGTGGGAATGGGTGAAAGTGATACGTTACTTGTGTTTTGTCATCTGAGCCCAAGTCTGCCATCTACGTCCATCTGCCCATCCATCTAAAGTGGCTTGTGTGAGATTATTTTATGAAGGCATCCTCTATGAATATGATATATTATTTGTCAGTATATTCCAAAATACAAATAGAATGAATGATATTATATTGCCTTTTTTCTTTAGGATGTTTAATAATTTTGGCCAGCAAGATCCTTTACATCAGTTCTCCTGCACGTTCTTAACATGCATCTCAGGAAGTCAAGATGTTGCTCCAGTTTAAGCAGCTTTTATGACTTTTGTCAACAGTAGCAATCAGCTTACATTAGTCCTTACATTCTATGTGATGTGCTCAAGGCAGAGTGGAGCACAAGGGAATTTAAGCAACACACACACACACACAGAAAGAGTCAAATTAAATACATCCCTCTCTCTCTCTCTCTCTCTCTCTCTCTCTCTCTCTCTTTCTCTTTCTCGGCCCATTTTTTCTTCTCTTTCTCCTTCATGTGTCTGTGCTACTCTCGTTTCCATTTCTTTTTCTTTTCCTCTCTCTCTTCCAGCCTGCCATCTTACTGTGTCTCACAGATTCATTGTATGTGTGATAATTTCTCAGTAGAAAACTCCTTGGTGCTTTGATAGATGGCTCAGCCTCTGTGGACATCTGATGTATCCCTCTGCTCATTTAGCCTGATTGATTCATTCTGCCGAGAGATAAATGCCTGACAATTCACAGCTCCACGCCCAAACTCTAGGGCATTAAGATGCCATTTTCCCTCAGCTTGGAGTCACAGACGCAGCATGTTTGTGTCACCCTGCCACAATGTTTCTCTAGTTGCTCACCTAAAGGTTAGACTTCTCTGTCAATGGAAGGTAATCTAATTATTATTAT
Source organism: Brachyalestes nurse (assembly GCA_037974405.1). Classification (NCBI taxonomy): domain Eukaryota; kingdom Metazoa; phylum Chordata; class Actinopteri; order Characiformes; family Alestidae; genus Brachyalestes; species Brachyalestes nurse. The sequence continues at coordinate 16,490,763 of JBBPCY010000156.1, read as the reverse complement.
TATTATTATTATTATTATTATAAAGGAGAAGTTAAGTGGGACTTGCATCCGTATATAATCTGCAGTCATGTGGCGATTGACACTTAATGATAACATGATCTATGAGGTCACACATTGGAAAGGCAGACATGTTAAGATGATCGGATGAGGGATGATTGACGGGAGGGTGAAGACTCCTGGAGGAGGAAAGATGAGAAGTGGACTGGGGGCATATAGACAGATGGAGGGCCACCCTCCTGGTCCTCTTGGTAGCATGTGTGTGTGTGTGTTTGATGATAAATGTAAGGTAACTGATTGTTGCTCTGATCACTGTATTACCCTGATGGAGGAGCTTAGCCACTTAATGAAAGCTTCTACCTAGAGTTATTCATCCTTCTGTTTTCTCACTGAACAGTCCTTTTAATCCCCAGCATCTGGTCGTTACGTGGGTTTATACAAAGTATAAATTAGCAATGAGTTAGTCCGGTATCCTGGTCAGGGATTTAGCCTAGTTTTAGATGATTTGATTCAGAATGAGATTTCCACTGAAAGAAAAATGTAGTCTATGTCTAGGCTCAGTCCCTTTCTGGTAAATAGCCAATAATATGTAAAATGTGAAAAATATAGTTATTGTAATTTTGAGGTAGCATGTCAGTTTGGTGCAAATATTTCAGTAGGGGCCACTGTAATGTGCAGTTTATGATTTCTGAAAGTCTGAATGAAATGGCCCTTTGGTTGCTGCTTCTTTTGCATGCTTCTTCTATCTGCATTCTCTCTATATATCTGTACTCTTGCTATCTTGCTGCACGCTCTCTCTTGTTCTCTTTGCATGTTATGTATTCCTGTCTGCACTTATGGAGTTGGCATCATGGTTCTTGGTTGTTTTATTTCACTGTGTACTGCATGTGATGGAAATGTCAATACACCTCTGTTTGATTTCACCTGACTTAACTTGAGCTAATCTATAAGTGGATGGAGAAATTCCAACTTTATAGGTTAAATATAATGGCTACCACCAGCCAATCAGCTTTCATTAGGCATTTGACAGTCTTAACATTGGCCAGTTCTTATGAAATTTGACCGACATTTTCACCAATTAATAAAATTGGGTGGCATTTGGCATCAAGGTGGCTCTACAGCACTGCAATTTTCTCTTAAGCCATTACATGTAAAGCAAAAGTTTGTGATGCCTGAAACTTGTGAGCTAGGACATAAACAAACACCAGTTACATAAATAAATAAATAAATAAATAAATAAAAGCTGCTACACTTACATTTTTATAATAATTATTCTTGCTTGGACAGTTCCTGCCTGCTGCCCATTGAGGGGCAGACAGCACAGAGGATAAAACATCTGACCTGCTTGTGGGAAACTAGGGTTGAGTTCCCAACCCAAGAGTGTCATCGTTCAGTTAAGAGTTTGAAGCTCCAAAATTCTTAAATATAATTTAAATACAGGGGGGCCTTGGGTTACAACAGTCTAGACATTTCGAGGCGTTTTGAGTTTACGCTGACTCCCAGTCCCAGTCCCACTCGGCTTACACCGTTAGCATTGTACTTATGGACTACGTGGGTGAACTACTTTGGTTGCGCGCAGCAGAAGAATATGCAGGGATGTTTCCTTTTCTGTGTTCTGTGGCTCAGTCGTGTTTTTATGTTCTAGATCAGGGGTTGGCAACCCGCGGCTCTGGAGCCACATGCGGCTCTTTCATCCTTATGTTGCGGCTCTGTGTGGCTTTGGAAAAAAAAAAAAAATTTAACACTAGGACGGCTGAAAACTGGCTATACCTATAACGGCTGCGTGCCCAGTCACACAAAATGCTTCCTGATGCGACGCTGCTGCAGTTTGTTCAGCGTTTAGTAGGGCTGTGCAATATGGACAAAAGAAACCTATCGCAATTTTCTTGAACAATATTGTGATTTTGATTTTAATCACAATTTTGACACACAGAGACATGTTTTACAGTGTGGTGATGAAACATTTTCCCAAAGGAAAACAATTAGAACTTTATCAAAGACCTGTAACATGTCTCTAAAACTGATATAAGGCAAAAATTTTTGCCATGCATAAGTCATAGACCTCTTTGTGACTCTGCCTTAGGTGTTGAAATAGGTTTGTTGTGTTACCCT
>JBBPCY010000156.1:16454225-16483275 GCA_037974405.1 Brachyalestes nurse | reverse complement strand
TCTCTCTCTCTCTCTCTCTCTCTCTTTCTCTCTCTGTCTCTCTCTCTCTCTCTCTCTCTCTCTCTCTCTCTCTCTCTCTTTCTCTCTCTCTCTCTCTCTCTTTCTCTCTCTCGCTCTCTCAAGTCATGAGCCTCTTGTCTCTCATTTTTCAGGCGATCCATTCTGTGGCCTGGCACCATGAGGGGAAACAGTTCATCTGCAGTCACTCAGATGGCACACTGACCATATGGAATATAAAGTCCCCAGCCAAGCCTGCACAGACAATCACTCCACATGGTGAGACACAAACACACACACACACACACATACACACACACACATACACTAACTTATTCTGCAGAGATCAAACATTTTATAGCATCTTTGGATTTGAGTTTTATAAGCAGTTATTTTCTAATATTTAATAGTTGTTTTTAAATGTGGAAATTAGGTTTTCAGAATGATTATACAAATGTTCTCTCTGTTTTGTCACCTACTCAAATGTACCCACGCAAACACATACACACACACACACACACACACTCCAAATTGTTAAAATGCTGATGGTTCCAGACTGAGGATTACAAAACTAATCTCAATCATCTCTCTTTCAAAAGGTTACATCATGCATCTCTTGAAAAGGCTTGTCAATTTTCTTCTGTAATATGATTTTTTTTTCATGCAAAGCAGCTTACACTAATCAATCTCCCCTCCCTCGTTTTCTTTTTAAGTGAAGTTTTAATTTTCCACATTCGTTTTGCTTGTCCCTTGAGACCTCTTTTATTGCGATATGGTGGGTATTTGAGAAGCCCGTGGACCTGGTTCTTTTTCCCATAAAGAAAAGCCTCTGTCTGCGCTATTGAAGATACACTTTTAGAGCCCTTTTTTATCCACAGCCTCATGTCCTGTTTTCCCCTACCTGCCTTCTGTTCTCAGAATGAGAGAGAAAGAGGAAGCGAGGTAGGAGGAGAGGGAAAATCACTGCTGCTCTACCGCTTCATGAGTGAAGCGACTAAAATAAAAGTGCTTAAAATTTTCAGAGACCTGTTATTTAGTCTGTAATGGCCTTTCTTTGTAATGGCCTTCCCATTTAAGGTTAGCTTTTTACCTGAGGTTTTTAATGCTGCAGGGAAGCATTAGTTACATTTCTTTAAACTCCTACATTGCACCATTTTCAAGTTCCTGAAGCAGATGTCCTGCATGTTAATGTAAGCTCACATTTGATGCTGAGTCACAATGTGGGAATGTAATATTAAGGCTGAAAATAAAAGTGAAAGGAGATTGAGAGAGGGAAAAGTGTTGGGAAGTCAGGGAAAGGAAATCAGGGATTTAGAGCAGACCTGTTCAATTTGTCTGCTTTGCTTCTATTTCAGGAAAGCAACCCAAGGATGGAAAGAAGCCAGAGCCATGTAAACCCATTCTTAAAGTAGAGTACAAGACAACAAGAGCAGGGTACAGTGCACTCATTTGTATTGCTGTTTTAAAGGAGTATTTCAATATATTTCTATACCAGAATAGCTGGGTAATATAGGACTGTCACAAATTTAAAAAAAAAGTAAACTTAATTTAAATTGAAGAATTACTTTCTACCTTCTCAGTGATTTGGCGGTACTTAGTTTTTTTCTTAGTGTTTACTTGATGTTAATGTATTACACATTTTTCCCACATATTTCATATTATTATTATTATTATTATTATTATTATTATTATTATTATTATTATTATTATTATTGAACAACAACAATACTACTACTACTACTACTACTACTACTACTACTAATAACAATAATAATAATAATAATAATAATAATAATAATAATAATAATAATGATGATGATGATGATTTTTAACCCTTTGAATTCCCAGGTTTGTCACACTCTATTATTTAGTAACTACATGGAAAGCAGCCAAACAAACTGAGTTATTCTTAAAAAGTGTGTGTCTCTAAGAAATTTGTAGACATCTGCAGGTCCTACCCAATTTAAGAGGTTAACATTTAACAGGCTTAAGGCTTTTTTTTTTTTTACATTTTTATCAGACTATGCATGGTTAGCTATTGTTCACATAAGTCCTTTTTTGGAAAAAATGATTAAAGAATTAATTATTTGGAGATCAGCCAAATATCCCCACAATGCAATTTTGCTCCATGTTTTTGAGCATCTGGTTTACATGATCTGCATTAGCTTGCCAACTGTGGTTCACTTTTAGATGTGTGTGTGTGTGTGTTTGTGCTTACATATCTGTCCATGCAGTGATCCCTATATGATCCTGTCTGGGGGTTTATCATACGACACGGTTGGTCGGCGGCCATGTTTGACGGTAATGCATGGGAAGAGCACTGCAGTGCTGGAAATGGACTATCCTATTGTAGACTTTCTCACACTCTGTGAAACGCCATATCCTAATGGTATGTTATCATCTTAAATAATGCACATATCTCCCTAATTTCCTATCTTTTCTTCTCCTTTCATTCTGATATTTGAGCCTTTGTGTTTTCTTCATCTGTTACATTTGCATTTGCATCCTTTTTTAACTTCCTCCTCTTTGCAGCACCCAGGCTTTTGATTGTGTAGGAACACTTGCTTTGCCCTTTGAAACAATTAATTCTTTTGCGGCCATTCATGAATTTTAAGGATGTTGTGTTATGCCTCTCCAAAGCCTCTCTTATGCCTGTCTATGGAATTAGTTGAGAAAGCGACTTATAAACCATATTTCATAAAACGTATGTATATATATAAATATATTACAGCTCCTTAATTGTTGGATTGTTACAAGTGATTTCACAAAAATAATTTTTGACTTTGAATAAAAATGAATATCGGTACTGATTTTGTTAACATTGAGTATATTTTGCAAGACACATTCATGTTCGTTGAATTGTTTTTGATTCCCAAGTTATTGATTCGATACTTTTCTTTTACAAACTATTTAAAGATACAATTTGAATATCTTTTTTATAGCAACATGACAATAATTACGTTTGTGAGTCTCGCTAAAGCTTGTTATTGCTAATCTATTGATAACACTGATATTGATAAGTATGTAGAAAGGGAAATGTTATATTTTGTGATATTTTCATTGTGTTTATAATGCACAACGGTTTTATTATCACTTATTTTATTTCATTTTCCTTAACATTTTCGTTTGTTCTCATGCAGATTTTCAGGAACCTTATGCTGTAGTGGTCCTTCTAGAAAAGGATTTAGTTGTTATCGACCTTGCACAAAATGGGTATGTGCATCTTTTTGCTATGCTTCTTTCCATATTGGCTAATCCAGTCACATCAAAACAGAGGCATAACCGCACATTACACTGCAGCCTCCTCAGGCTACTAAGTCATCACACATAGGTGTGGCACCAGTGATTTTGATGCATTACTGTTATCTAATGTAGTGTTAGCACACTTTGATGCATGTTTGATAATGTTTCTGTAGTTACCCAATCTTCGAGAACCCATATCCTTTGACGATTCATGAGTCTCCTGTGACATGTTGTGAATATATTGCTGACTGTCCTGCGGACCTCATTCCTGCACTTTACTCAGTTGGCTCTCGCCAAAAACGACAGGGCTACAGCAAAAAGGTATGCGCACATGCATGTTTTTTATTTGTTGTTTTTAGTGTCCTGTCAGAAACATAGTATCATATGTATGCTCCATATGTTAACAGTTTTACTAATATTATTATTTAAAAATTATTGTAATTAAACCTTTTTTGGCTTTTACATTTTGTGAACATTTCATGACAAATGGACGAAAAGCAAGTGTTAAGTTATAAACAGAGTAGCCGTGGAGTTCAGCGCTCTGTGGATGTGGGCATTGTTATCCCAGTAGGAGCCACTCTAATCAGGAAAGAAGTATTTTATTAAAGGTGGTCAGATTCACTTTTTTGCAGCGACCCTTACCTCGAGCAAAATGACCCCCTCTACAGCATAACAGACCTCTTTACTGTAGAGGTCACGAGCTCTGTCCTGTACTTTCTCTTGGTGTACACCACACTCATATTGTCCAGTGCTGAGGAATATTGTTAGAGATGATTCATTCAACTGTATCACTTTTTCGCACATCTCTGTAGATCAGTGCCGGTGGTGTATATATATCACCGAACTCTCAAATGCGCATTCATCTTTGTAATGGGGGTTTTATGCACGGAAACCCTAATGTAATATTCCTCTCTGTATAGTTTTGGATGGTCTATTTTTGCTGACACAGTATGATCACGTCCTGCACTGACAGTCTCGATCAACTAAGGAACAAGTTCTCTTGTACATTGCACTAATGCAAAAGTGTCATGGTCACTGAATGTGTATTTTTAAGCACAATTTCCAGCCCTCTTTACCAGTGCCTAGCCCAAAGATCTGAATAAAGATTTCACTTGGTCAGTGGTCCTGTATGAAACATTAGCTGTGCAGTCTTTGTGACTGAAGCTCCCGCCATCCCAGCCCCAATATTGAACGCTCCTTCAGAGACACTTAGATCTTTTCCCCTTGATGCAAAATTGAGGTCAACTGGCCTGCTCAGCATTTGTATACAAGCTATTGAACATGGTAGAATGTTCATTTTCATGGAAACATCTGTACTCATTGTTTCTTTTCTTTCCTTCTGTATATGAAAGAAGCTTTTTGCCATATGCAGAAATACGTGTAACTGTAACCTTAAGATTTAAAATGTAAATGAAATGGGTTTGCCCTTTCATTTACCGTCTGACATGATGTCCTAATAGTTAAAGTTAGCCTTGAGTTTCATTTGTCCTTAGAATATATGAAAACACACATAGGCACAAGTGCATTTCCACACTTATGAATATGTACATTCACAAGTTCTGTGCACAAACACACACAATATGTCCACTTCACAAACACAGAGTTTTGTGAATAGGGAATGTGGCTTCACGCTTGTATGTCTCAGTCCCTGCTGTGCAAGTACATTGTCCTGAAATGCTTCAACTCTGGCAAACATGTAGAAGCATTTGAGTATGTGAAAAGAGCCCAGACCTTTCGGCCGCCCGCAAAGTTCACTCTTTATGATGTGATCCGTGTCGCAGCAGGAGGAGCAGATTGACCCTCACACCCCACGGAGAGGCTCCATTACAGCTTAGCACAGCGTCTCAGTGTGGCTCTTTGGGTGCAGCTCTTTCTTGCTTGCTTCAGATGTGAACCATATATATTATGATCACAGCTGTTGCCAAAAATAAGTCAGCTAGAAGTAAATTGACAATTCTCTTTAAAACTTTATTGAATACATGTGGAAATTATCTATGCATTTTTAGTGTATATTCTTCTGCCTAAAAGCCCAAATGATGCTCCAGAGATGGGTGAAGTAGAGTAAACTCATTCTGAAGTTACATTCTTGTTACTTAACTAGAAAATAAGTAGAAGTAGCCCAAAAAAAGATATATGAAAAGTAGTATAGTTTCAGATGAAAATAACTCATCACACACCCTGTCATTTCTTGCCATTATCATTTTCATTCTACCATAAAATACTCAAGCTCAAAAGTGAGAAGTGCCAGATACAGCAAAGCACTCCAGGCACAGAACCAACACAAAAGTAGAATTGCACACTAAATTGCTAAAAGGGGAAGGACTAAAAGATTGATTGCACTTGAATAGAGGTAAAATACAAATTTTTAAAATTTTATTTATAAAATATCTGTTCATTCGGTTGTATATACCTCAGTTACCTCCTTCGGGGTGGATGAAATTCTCATTCTATAAGATTTTGTCTTGTTAAAGGGACTTAAACATATTAAATAAAACAGTCTAACAAATAAATGTATACAAATGTATACAGGTTTTCACTTATCTGGAAGTAGTTCAGAAAAATCATGTTTGGAGTCCCTTCTTTAGTTTAGAACTGGAGCTGTGACACTAGACATCAATGATCCAAGATCAGCTCTCCCTGCAACTGCTTTGTGAACACCAGCCCTGGTGTCTGTAGCAATGAAATTTTAATTTTTATAGTTCACAGTGAATCATGGCACATTAGCAAGTCTGCACCACTTTAACAAAAACTGTGTGCTGGTTGACCAGGTTCAGAGAAGTAGTTTGCAGAAAACTAGAAACTAGCGCACACACACACACACACACAGACACATACACTTGTGCTGTGTCCTCTTCCCTTCCATTAAATACACCCAGACGCAGCAAGAACGGCTAACTGTAACCAAAATAATACTCATATTTTCAGTGTGGGTTTGTTTGTCATAGGAATGGCCTGTTAGTGGTGGAAACTGGGGCCAGGGCACACAAAGCTACCCTGAAATAATAATTACTGGGTAAGTATGTAAGTGTTTGTGTGTGTGTGTGTGTGTGTGTGTGTTTGTGTGTGTATGAGGAGAGAGAGAGAGATTTGTCCTTGTTTCCTTCACTTTTCTGTCTCTTCTCATTCTTTCATTGTCATTTTGCTGAAATTGCATTGGGGAGGGCTGACGGAAAAGTGGAGAGGAAAAAAGTTGCCAGGAGAAATTCTGAAAATAAGAAGAAACAATCCTACAGAGAGTAACCAAGAAAAAAAGAAAAAAAAGAATACTAAGCAATTCTGATTCACTGCCCATGGGAAGGCAGGAGCCTGTTCTCCCAGAATTCTTTGCTGCACTGTTTCTGTGAGTTGGGCAGTGATGGGGTCAGCGCTCTGCCACTTTCGCTCTCAGCAGTTCTACCTCAGTTTTATCTGAGGTTGAAATTTGTGCAAGTTGATGCCGAGGGAACCCTCCACATAGAAAAAAGAACCATTTACTCTTAATGTATTTCATTTTAGGAACTTGAAAGTTTTCATCATACATTCAGGGACATTTACATCCCTTACAATAATGGTCTGATTGGAGAAATACCTGGAATGTTTTTTGTTCTGAAAAGTTTTTTTTATAAACACCCGATTCTCTGTCTTTTTCCTAGGCATGCTGATGGTTCTGTAAAGTTTTGGGATGCTTCTGCAAGTGAGTATTCCTATTTAGAGCACTTTAAAACAAAAATCAATGCAAAATCCAGTGTCCAGTTTCAGCTTTGAAACACTTAAAAACTGTTGGAAACTGTCACTTGAAATACTGTTTACAGATCAGAGCTCTTTTGGTGACCCTACACAATATTAGACTGTTGGATTTAAGGTTATGGCTGATCTATGTATGTTTAGTGGATGCATTTTGTCCTTTCCGGCAGCCTGCCTGTAGGCTAATGTACTTATGAATGACTAAAGTTTAAAAAATGTAACGGTACTGCTACTCTTAACTGGTACTGCTTATAGGTCCCGTACTTTAACTGCATTCTAATCAGTACTTTTTAACATTGCTTTATTTGAAACTGAAATTGGGAATTTCTGAATGATAATTCAGATTATGTTTTGGCTGTCTGAGTTTATAAATGTGCGCACCCTTAACAGCCAGCCTGCTAATAGTACTTTTAATTATTAACCACGTTTGTATTTTAGATAATCGTTTGTGTGCTGGCAGACATAACATGCCTGGGGCAACAACGGTTGAAGTATGAGCTAAACTGTCAAAAACTATCCATCTCTCCATCTGAATGTGATAATAATTATAATAAATGTGATGCAGTTTTGATAAATGCTGAGACATTACTCGTGTTTCCCATCTCTTACACTTTTTTGCAACGAGCACTGTCCGCATTGATTCTAGTGAAGTGCAACCATACTTTTGATCTTTTAACTCTCTCCACCATCATTACTAGTTGGCTGCCAGATCTGCGGTCCCTTCTTCATTTACGGTAGCGCAGATCTGTATAGCACTGTGTTAAGATCTCTGCCCTATTTGTGAACGCAGTAACAAACTTTTCATGCAATACCGTTGACACGGTAAGCTGACGAATACTCCTCTCGCATGGGAGTCACAATATTACTAAAATCATTATGATAAAATTAAAGCGTACACAATTGTTTCTGTTAGTTTCAATTCTTTCTAATGACTTCTCAGTTGACGAGTTCATGTGCACTTATTTAAGTGTTTTACAATCTCACATCAAATAAAAAGCTACATATCTGCCTGGCAGTCAGGCTGTACTTGTCATATACACTATATGGACAAAAATATTGGGACACACTTTTTTTTTTTTCTTCAGGGTTTGGGCTAGGCCCCTTACTTCCAGTGCATTAATGCTAAAGCGTTAATAATCTTAATGCTTTAGCATACCAAGACATTTTGGAAAATAAAATGCTTTCAACTTTGTGGACACAGTTTGGGGAAGAAACTTTTCTATTCCAGCATGACTGTGTCCTAGTGCACAAAGCAAGCTCTATAACGACATGGTTGGATGAGTTCAGTGTGGAAGAACTTGACTGGCCCACACAGAGTCCTGATCTCAACCCCATCCAACACCTTTGGGATGAACTGGATTGGAGATTGTGAGCCAGACCTTGTCATCCAACAATCTGTCCCTGACCTCATAAATGCTCTACAGAATGAATGGGCACAAATTATCCACAGAAACTCCAAAATCTTGGACCAACTCCATATTATAGTCTGTGTATTCGAGTATAATGTCTTTAAAGTCCCTGTTGGTGTAATAGTTGGGCGTCCCAATACTTTTGTCCATATAGTGTATTTTAGTGTCTGCTAACGGATATTATGTTATGTATCATGTGATTGTGTATGTATGCTTTTACGTATACATGTCTTACAGTGTATTACAATGTAATTTAAAGTTTCAATTTGTGCTCATACTCCCGCCGCTTGGGCCGGGTCTGGATGTCTGGGCATAGATCACACACAGCCATGACCAGAACACACTCATCTGTCTCTGTGTGTGGGTGCCTGCGCTAGCGTTTCCCCATGCATCGCACACAGTGCACATGCGAGAGAGCACTCTAGATTAACCGTCTGATTAGTAAGGGAGCTGTTCAGATAAACAGGGAAAGATTACTTTTATGTAGAGAGAAAAAATCTTATTTATTAATTTCTCCAGTACCGAAGGCAATACCGTTAACGTCAGAGCTTATCGATGTTTGACTCCAGAATGCCTCCATCTAACCTTGGTTCTTATCTAGAGATATAGCCTGACATAACAGTGATCCATAATGTCATGTAGCTCTATTAAAACTGTAATCATGATATACTCTCCCAACTCTAGTATGCTCCCAATGTTCTTCTTTCTTCTTTATAGAATTTATTTAAAAACAGATTTACTCTCCAAATGTACACTAAAAAGACTAATTAGGCACGAGACACTAATCCAGCTAAGACAAAATGGAATTGTTAGTCTGAGGCTTTTTATTAGGTTTGCCAGAACAGTTATTTGGGTGTTGGGTCATTCTCAGCACAGCAAGGTGGTGGCATTAATGGGCACTGCCCTTGTATAAGTGGATCACTCAGAACTAGATGCTAAATAAATACTGAAATAACTAAATACTGAAATACATAAACTAGCTACCACTCAGCTACCAAAGCCACTACACTTGTAATGTCATTTGTTACATATTTTGGATTAACTTTAAATGGAACTTTATATACATTCTACCTTGAATGGTGCAATATTAAGTTTTGACTGAAGCACCATTAAAGGTGAAATGGAAAATTTCCAGCAAGACAATGGTAACTAACCTGGAGCTCTGTGTAAGTAAAGGAACAGAAAGTGACACTGAAAATATGTTGCTTAACAGAGATTTATTTAAGATTTGTCTAAAATGTACTTATCATTACTACTATCTGGGTCAGCGGATAATTAAAGATAAGCTTAAAGGCATTTCTACTTAATTTTGTGTTGGAGTTCTACACTTGACGCCAAGATTTTCACTTTTACTGCATTCTGTTTTCCTTGATTACTAATAATCTGTATCAGCCCTTACTAAAATCATATCAGTCAACTAGTGATCCACTGTGTGCCACATACACCCATTAACATGTAAGTACTGTGTCAGTGTCACTGCGGTGCTGGGAATTGTCCACCCCAAAAATAATATCTGTAAGGAAAATATAGTCGATGACTAAACTTAATCCTTGTCAGGGAAACAGGCCCTGTCAAGTATCCAGACACCGTTAATTAATAGTAGATTCAGCTACTTTAAATCCTCACAGCAGTGTTCCAAATTTTTACTCATGCATCCCATGGTGGTTAGTAATGCTCCAGGTGCTGTACAAACTGAAGACGGCAAAGGTGTTCGAGAAGGCACGCAGTAAGGAGGAGAAGCAGAGTACAGAGATCGTGGATGAGGACCCATTTGCCATCCAGCTCATGTCATGGTGCCCAGACAGCCGCATGCTATGTGTGGCTGGAGTGTCCGCCCACGTCATCATCTACAGATTCAGCAAGCAGGAAATCACCACCGAGGTCGTACAGGTAAGGCCGGCGTGTAGATTTGGGTGTGGGTGTGTGTGTGTGTGTGTGTGTGTGTGTGTATTGTGTGTGTTGCTATGTGTGGGTGTGCATGAAGTGTCATCTACAGGATCAATGCATATGTGTATATACGTGGACAATGTATAGAGTATACATATGTTTTGTGTGTGCAGTCTAACCTGCATGCAGAAATGCATCATGTTTGCAATTAATGTGTTTGTGTGGCTGAATTTGTTTACATAAGAGTGCTCATCAACTGATTGTCTCTGTCCTCTCAACCTAAAAACTTCAGTTTATGCTTTCTGAAGTGGAATAAGTGGCATCTCTCAATTGCTCTGACCTCCCACTCCTACCTTTCTTCATTCTCCCCCTCTTTCTCTCTGTCCATCCCTTTCCCTCTCTCTCTGTCTTTGGAAGACGAGTTATTTCAGCCTCTTGATGACAGCCATGAGTCACGTTGATGATAATAATATGCTCCTCCAGTCTTCATTAAAGTAGTGTGTGTGCGTGTGTGTGTGTGTGTTGCTGAGAGAAGTGGATAAGAAGGAATCACCTATTGCTGTGTTTTCTACACTTTCCATTATCTTTTGGCAAATAGACTAAATGATTAAAAATAATAACAGCAATAAAGGCTTCCACCATACTTTTTATTATATATGACAATTTTGTTTTTTTTTTTAGCTTTGGTACTATTAAAAACCTGGTTCCTAATCCTGGCCATAAATTGCCACTTTTCTGTATATTTCAGTGTTTTCCCTGCTCTAACACATCAGCGTAGTGATGGTCTGAGAGATGACTGAAAATGCAGTTATGAGTTTTATCAGGAGTTATATGAAAAGTTAAAACCATTAAACAGAAATCTTTGATCAATCTTTGGTAAAATGTGATAAGCGAAATTATCCGCAGTCATAATCCTTATTACAGTCCAAGTAATCCAGTGGCAAATGGCAAGACAAAACACACAATCCAGCGAGGCATAAAGCATATAAAAAAACAGAAACAGGAGCATCATAGGCAAGGCTAGAGGCATAAAGCAAAGTGTAAACAATCGACAACAAGAATCAAAGCTAGGAGAATACAAGAATACAGACCACGCAATCATAAAAGGTAATACTTCCCAAACGTACTTACTACAGTGAGTCCTTAAATAGTACTACAAACAGGAAGCTAAACATAGCTAAACTTGGTTCATGTCCATAGCTCCCTCATCGGCAAAGAGGGTGAACTGCAGCTCTGGTTGTCACAATAAGCTTCTATGCTCATATACACTATATTACCAAAAGTATTGGGACACCTCTCCAAATTATTGTGTTTAGGTGTTGCAATCACTTCCAAACCACTTGTACAAGTGAATTCAAGCACGGTACCGTGATAGGATGCCACCTGTGCAATAAGTCCATTAATGAAATTTCCTCGCTACTAAATATTCCACAGGCAACTGTTTGTGGTATTATAACAAAGTGGAAGCAATAGGCAAGAAAAGCAACTCAGCCACAAAATGGTAGGTCACGTAAAATCACAGAGTGGGGACAGCGCATGCTGAGGCCCACAAAGTGCAATAGTTGCCAACTGTCTGCAGAGTCAATAACTACAAACCTCGAAAATTTGTGTGGCCTTACATCACCAAATGCAACGCAAAGCTTCGAATGCAGTGGTGTAAAGCATGCTGCCACTGGACTCTAGAGCAGTGGAACGTGTTCTCTGGAGTGCCATTCATGCTTTTCTGTCTGGGCAGTCCGATGAAAGAATCTGGGTTTGGTGGTTGCCAGAAGAATGGTACTTGCCTAACTGTAATGTGCCAAGTGTAAAGTTTGGTGGAGGTGGGATTATGATGTGGGCTTGTTTTTCAGGGGTTTGGCTTGACCCCTTAGTTCCAGTGAAAGGAACCCTTAATGCTGCAGCATACAAAGCCATTTTAGACAATTTCATAATCCCAACTTCGTGGGAACAGTTTGAGGATGGCCCCTTACTGTTCCAGCATGACTGCGCAAGGTCCACGGACATGGATGTGGTGTGCAGGAACTTGACTGGCCTGCACAGAGCCCTGACCTCAACCTTATAGAACACCTTTGGGATGAATTAGAGCGGAGACTGTGAGTCAGGCCTTCTCACCCTTCTTCCACTCCTGGAAGAAGGGTAAAAAAGTCCCATGAACACACTCCTAAACCTTGTGTACAGCCTTCCCAGATGAATTGGAGCTGTTATAGCTACAAAGGTTTGGCCAACTCCATTTAAAGTCTCAGTATTAAAATTGGGATGTCATTAAAGTTAATGTATGAGTAAAGGCATGCGTACCAATACTTTTTGCAAGTATATTTACAGTATGTCTATAATAATTGTACACATTTTAGTTGTTTTGCCTGTCTATACACATTGGCCCAAAAACAAGTCATTACATGATTTGCTGCATATTGGTGCTGTTATAAATGCGTTTGATGTAGTGTTTTTAAAGCGACACCAAGTACAATTTTCTACCCATTAGAGGGCAGTGAATTTGTAAGGTCAAGATGGTTGGCCAACACACAATGCATGCCTTGTACAGTTTACAAACACAGCCATGAAGCTTTAACAGTGTAACTGCTGAAAGATAAAAGCATGGTTTAAATGCAATTATTGTAGTACAGTCTGATTGGCTCAGCATGATCAGCGTGCTCAGTACAGATGTAAGAGTGATGATTAGGGTGAGTGCCATCAGCTGTTGAATGTGCTCAGCACAGCTTAATTGGAGCAAATTGAGCCCATTACCACCTCGAGTCCCCATGCTTCACATGTATACACACACCAATTAGTGTGCCCTAATTTATGGATAGTGACACTGGTGGGAATCGCTTAACTTATTAAATTTCACCCATGCAAATTTTAATTTGTTTAACTGATTTGTTTCTGTAACTTTTTTGTTCTAAAATCCAAATCACTTCACTAAGATAGTGGAAGCTTAAACGTAGCTCACAGATTAAAGCTGCCCGTCCTTCTTATAGAGCTTCAGACACACAGTATCAGTCAGACATGAAACTGTTACATGTGTATCCCATTGTGGTACTTTGCACAGGAGCTTTGATAATATTGTAGCTAAAAAGTAATGGAAGCTTAAGTTGTGCTTTACATCACATAGCTACATAAAGTATTAGCGGTAGTCTTGAAGAGTTTCTAGAGATAACAATAAGCATAATCAATAACATAAACACCCACACCATACCATTCATATATAAAAATTAAGCTGCAAAAACGGCACGTTTTGATATTTCTGCTTTTCTGGTGTCAGGAATTTTTTTTTTGCATATTCAGCTTTTTACAGTTACACAACTGCGTGCTCACATTGATGTTATGAGGAATATTTAAGTGTAGATGGCTTTTTGAATGAGGCATAATGCAGGACAGCCAATCAGAACAGAAGTCATCTGCATATGTCCATCTTAACAAATTAACAAATCGGCTTGTTTAATTCTAAAGAATAAACAGGTTAGAAAATAGTAATGTAAAAATGAATAACAGCTATTTTTAATTCATTAAACAAAACAATGTTGTGTCTGTCTACGATTGAGTTCATCCACCACGCTACACTGGGCTAACTGTTTTGCCAGGTAAGTCAATCCTTCTGACAATGTGGACATTAGGTAAAGTAATTAGTGATGAAATGCAAAGAATTAAGAATTCAAGTCACAGTTTGCTCATTTGATATAAATAAGCAGCACCAATGCAACAAACTTCAGACATCAAACATGTCTTGGCTGAACACAAAAACCTACAACTCATTGTTATGGGCTATGGGGTTCGGTTCCAGCAGTAGCAAATCTGTGCAGTGTATTTAAGGCATATGTAAAGAATATGTTTATGTATGTGTGTTCCTTCAGTTACTGGAAGTCAGATTGCAGTATGAACTGAGTGAACTAGAGTCACCAGAAGGGGGTGGGTACCAGACACCAGCTCCTACCACTCCGAGCACCTCACCTAGCCCGCAGACCTCCGGCCCCCAAACACACCATTCCACCAGCAGTAACTCATCAGATGGCATAAGAGATAATGTACCCTGTCTGAAGTGAGTCCCATTTTGTTGTCTTGTTACTTTCTATTTATTTAGGTTGATTTTGTCTCATTTAACACTCTGATGACCCACCTTTATTTTTTGTTTCAAATTTTTTTCTACTATATCTTTAGAAATATCCAAATATCCATATCTTTACAAATATGTTCTTTCATAGCTACGCTTATGATGTTATACAACCTTTACAGCCATTTCCAAGGATTACATTTAGTGGAGTTTTCATCATGTCAATGAAATTACAGACAAAAATGATGGTTAATGAAGGTTTTTACAGAAATTATTCACACATTTCACAACAGTCATTATGTTTCCATGTTAAACTGCTGCATTATCAAGCTGGACTATGTTATTAATTATTTAATAAATTGTAATGAACTAGGTCGGAAGTGACAGCAGCATTCATCACCATTAATATGCCACCATGACTTTTTGAACAAAAATACTACACAGTGTACACTTTTCATCCGTACAAAATAATTATGAAATAAAAAAATTTCACAGTCTAAATTTAGATGTAGACAGAGTTGTGTGATTTAGTTTAGTAGGCAGAGGTTTTTTCCGGCATTATGTAAATCTTATCCAAGCTCCACAATAGCTAAGGAAATATTGGTGCCATTAAATGTTAGTGACCTTTTCCTCTAATGGTTATTTACTAGGGTGGTGTCCACCACATCTCTCTCTCTCTCTCTCTCTCTCTCTCGGTTCTCAGGGTACGCAACAGCCCTTTGAAGCAGTCTTCAGGCTATCAAGTGGAGTTGGTTGTGCAGTTGGTGTGGGTCAGTGGAGAGCCTCCCCAACAGATCAGCAGCCTGGCCATCAACTCCTCGTATGGCCTGTGAGTTGCTAGAGCTTAAAAATGCATCCTTATATTTCCTCGCACACAAGCTTACACTCTCTGTCTTCTGTCTTCACTTTCTCATACCTCTGCCTACACTCTTTCCATTAGTTTTTTTCAATAAATAGGCTTGCTCTGGGCTTTTTTGAAACCAGTGATCTGGAATATCATGTCTATTCCTGATGGCTTGTACATTTTCTTGACATCTGACCTATTTTGGAGGCCCAGGCTTCTTAAAGCCACTTCTTACCTGCATGAGTAGTATTCATTGTGCACATGTATTTTGCTTTTGGTGTGAATTTGTATCTGTTGCACTCCAGAGTCTCCAGACAAGAGTAGATTGGGCACTGCTTACTGTTATGTGATATACATGTGTGTAATGCAGTTATTCTGTGATGCACAGTATAACAGAAACAGGTTATTTGAAAAGTAATACATAAAATAATGGTTGCACAAATAAACATTTTTGCTGTTTCTGTATAATATGTGGCATATTACAATAGTGATGTTATCTAATTTAAATGTAATTAAAATGTAACTAGCATTCAGTAAATGACACATTTCCTTATATGCTGTTCTATCATGTGTTGTCCTTTTATTTGTGGTAAAGGGTGGTGTTTGGCAATACTAATGGCCTTGCAGTAGTAGATTACCTCCAGAAAACTGTTCTGTTGAATCTGGGAACCATGGAGCTGTATGGATCCAATGACCCCTACCAGAGGCAACCCAGATCACCTCGCAAGAGCAGACAACCTTCTGGAGGTGAGCCGCTTGCTTCACTCCATTAGGAATTGTTGAGACTAGAAGGGCGACACACCAAGAGCCTAACTAAAGTTAAATAATAAAAGTAAATAAATGGTTGTATAATAGTAATGTCTACATTTTCTAAACACAGCTTTACATTTGAAGTGTGTCCATAACATGTTGCTTTGAGACTCAAATGACTCCGTGTGGCATCACAGAACATGATGTGATTAATCTGGCAGGAGCACTGTTTTGTTTTTTTTGTTTGTTTTGTTTTAGTTCTCAAGCAGACTGCTCAGTTTTGGCAGTGAGAATGAGAGAGAAAATGCCCAAATGGAATATTACCGAAATGCAGTACAAAATTATTACATTGCCAAAAAATTTTGCCTGTTGAAAGCAAGTGAAAGCCATGGGAGCTCCAGCTAAGCAGCAGCTAACTGGCATGTCACCTAAATCTTTAACATTGCTGATAATCTCTCTATCCTCATATCAAACCATCCCCTGCCTTCCTCCCGGTAGAGACTGTTTTTCATGCTACTTGTCCCTAACCACCTCATCCCATCACAAAGGCCACCCAAAAGACAGCATACCTGCTGGTGACAAAATAAGCCCATTGACCTTCCAGGACGCTATTTTCTATGGGTATTAAGCCTACTAAAGGAATAGGTCAGAATAAACAATGAGCCACATACGGCGAAAGACAAAATGGAATTTCCCGCAGCGGTTTGCGTCTAGTATAAGGCATGTTTGCTTTTTTGTGACTAGCTGTGGTAGAAATTGGGAATTGGGGAATGATTGGCAGAACCTATCATGGCAGAGAATAGAACAAGAGCTCTCATGAGGCGGCATACATAAAATATAGCACACGGTAAACGGCGATACTGTTGATAAGGCCCTAGATAATCTTATCAGTTTTGTGAGCTGAGGTTGTTTTTGAGGGTTTAAAACAAGGATTACAGATATAACACTCAAAGGAGCACCACAAACAAACACAGGTGAGATTAAAATCAGTTATGTTTAATCTCATACTTTGAAATGTATTTCACAGCTCAAGCAGCATAATCTATCTCCAGGGCACAAAAACATTTTTAGAGCAATGAGCTATGAAGAACACTCTTAGTAGTAATGTTTAGTTTGTGTGTGTGTGTGTGTGTGTGTGTGTGTTTGGAGAGAGATAGAGAAAAAGAGAGATAGAGAGAGAAACAGATAGAGAGAGAACTGGGGAGGCATGAACATCCCGTATCCTGTATATTATTAATTATTCTACTATTGTATAGATTTATTGTATATAAATGTCCAGCGCTGCTGATGGTCAAGCAGATTTTTCGCTCATACACACAAGATGATGGAAGGGATTTTTATAAAGAACTAGTGTGTTCTCTATAATTGGTCACTCTTTGGGTTTGTCTGCTTCATGGGGCCAAAACTACAAACTGTTTAAAATATCTCTGATACGGATGGATCAAAATCAACCCAAATAAACAATTTTTTTCCTGTTTTTCCTGCAAACATACCTTATACTAGACGCAAACCGCTGTGGGAAATTCCGTGTTTTGTCTTTTTTGCATAATACTCACTTTATATTCACCTGCATTTGTTGGGAAATCAAGTTTTGCTTGATCACACACTCCTGCTTCGCCAGCATTTTGAATGATTCATCATGCTGTGAACAATTACCAAGCACACAGATCACCAGACTAGCTAGACTGGCTCGATGCACAACTGGATTACACCATTATTGCAGTGGCAGGGGGTGTTTTGATATGAAAGCAAATGAAAGAAATATCAAAAATCAATTGTCCATAAAAATAGCAGAACGTCAGCTTGCCTGACCGGGCAAGAGAACTTCTGTCCCGACTTCAGTTCAGTTGCCCTGAGGGACTGGGTAATCTGGAACCCTGCCCACACCACTGCCACCCAACTGAAAATAAATAGATTCAGTTGCATAACAGAAACATTATAAAGATTTTATAACAAATTTAGGCTGTGTGATTTTATTCAGTTACAGGGATACAATGTAGGACATTTCAAAAGAATATCAACTGTGACTGTAAAGTGATTAGTTTGAGTCAAACAGGGTGTAAGTGTGAGATCCACAAATGTTTAATACAAAATTACACGAAACAAAAACAAAAGTGCATGAAACAGGCTTGACGTAAACAACGACATAGACAAGAAAACAGCAGAGAAAAAGCAGAGAAACTGGACTATTTTAAAGATGTTACTATAGAGTTGGATGACCATAAATAGCCAAAGCGAATAAAAATTTTTTTTATCTGTAATGTAAAAGACTACTGTGCCTTCAGCCTGGACACCTCAACTAATAGTGCAGGAGGATTTCAATCAATGAATGGAATGAGCAAGAATATGGTGTCTCAAGCATAGTTTCTGCTTGTGCTACCCATACTTTGCATCTAATTTTAGTTCGCCTTTAAAGAAAACATTCAGAGAAGAGCTTCCCTGAGTTTTGTGAGTATCAGCAGCTAAAGCATGCAGATTAATATTTCAGTGTTTCTGTGCTCTATACAGCTGTGGACAGCATTACTCATAGACTAATTTAAAATTAGGGAAAAAAAGAGGTTTCTGCTCTCAACTGCAGACAGTGCTTAACTGCATCTACTTGCTTGCTTGCAGCTTGAAATACAGGCTTGTCCTTTGAGTTTCTGTCTGAAGCAGTCTAATTTCATAATGCACTTAAGCCAAATCCTTTGCTTAGATGTTTTTTTTGAAACATTACTCCTATCTACTGATTTTCCTTGATGTCACTACAGAACATTCTTTTTTTCACTTTCTTTGATGTTTCTACTTAATGTTTTAGATTTCTCTGTCACTGGTGTTTCTAGTTTCAGAATTCAAAAAGGTGATCTCAGAGGCATGAGATTGAGAAACAAGACGAACTAGAATTGTTCTTGTAGATAGAAGCTTTACATTTTTCATGCTTTTAACTGGTTATTTAAGCTAAAAGAGTGCACATGCATAAGAAACCGTGGGAGCACACATTGGACAATTAGAAAAACGATCAGTGCTTACAATATGGCAGGAGGCTGGTGTAACAGGGAGGCTTGACGAGATTGGCAAAACCTTTTAGCTGTTTGCTGTGGTCAGTTCTGGCAGTGCTGAAGGAAGGAATGACAGTGCTGCTGCTGTCTTGGTCACTCTCAAGAAGACAAATCTGGTTTTGGGGTTAAGATAACTTGACCGCTCTAGCCAGCGACATGACTCTAGCTGCATGACTGAGCTCAGCCTGGATATGACTGAGCTAATGCCTGCTATGACTGCTAGACATGAGCTGAACTTGGCCTGCGTTTACCCATCTCTGATGTTTTCCATGATTCCATGAAAAACTGGGCAAATAAAATAACTTGATAAAAACATCAAAAAAAGTTCTTTTTAAAAGCTCCGCTCTTTCCATGAGAGGGCTGCAGATTATATCATAGCAATAACAGATGATGAAGGTTTCCCTGATTTTGTACTACACATCTGTCCATAAGGCAAGCGTAAAACTCAAAAACCACTCATTCGGATACAGGTTAGGCAACCACCTTACACTTACATCAGCAGTGATCTCTCTCTGTAAAGGCTGTGGGTCCAACGCTGCCATCCTGAAGTGCCTCTGCACACACTTGTGTTTCCGTGCTTGAACACATCTGATTTAACTAATGGGCTATTTAACAGGCCCTTTCTGAGCTGAAGTGAGTGTATGAAAGCAGGAAACACACTTAACCAAGCAGAACAGGGTTTCTCTGGAACCATCGCTGGGACTGTTTTAGGGTATAAAATACTGTTTTAAGGTGTACAATGCAGTGCACTAAAAAAAGGCAGCAGTACGCTGCAGTACTATGCAGGGCCAGTGATGCTGCACTGTGACCTCTGCTGGAGGAAGATGGAATGCATTCTGCCTGGTAATGAAACCTTGAGTGCTGTGACTCGCTGACAGATTGCCAGTTGGATTATATGGCTCAAGTGTGTGTGTGTGTGCATGTGTGTGTGTGTGTCGGGGTTAATGAGAGAAGTTTATCAGTGGGCTTGGGCCACACATTGCTGATTAGAACAGCTGGGTTCAGCCCCTGTCTGTTTGCTTGCATCTCATGTTATTTTAGTCAGTCAATCTCACATTGCTCCCTGCTCCTTATCCTCAAGAGCCTGAAACTGCTTGCGTTTACACCAGCTGCACTCTGCTAAAACCCTGTAAACATATAGATCATGATATATAGGTCCCATATATGTGGGAAGCTACGTTACTAAGGAAGATTTTGGAAAGCACTTGTTTGAGATACTCACAGTCTCACCCAGATCTGTTGCTGCTGAGCCATTTTATTTTACATCACTCTTTTCTTGCCAGTTTTCTCAGTGTTGCTATAGAACTACAGAACTTTCAAATTGCAAAATGTCTTTAGTACAAAACTGAATAAGTAAACTAAAATAGCACAAAAAAATGATCTTTCTTATTAAAGCAAGAGCTAACAAGTAATTGAATCAGCGCTAAATCATCACAGACCTGTTTCAAATTAAGCCAGCTTGTGTGTGTGTGCGTGTGTAATAATTTAGCGGTGTATTATTTTATTACTTAGCTAGGACAGACTCGTAACTGCAGTTTAAAACTAAATTGACTACTCATGGACTACATGTGAGGTAAAGAACATACTGGAAATTTGTCGCCTTGCCAAAACTAAAAATTATATTCAGTGAGGATGATGTAAGTATTTCACTGAGATCACATCTACTCCTGTATTAAAACTGCGTCTCTGTCTGCATAGGGCTTTGTGACATTAACGAGACCTCGGCCACGTCAGAGGACCGCTGCAAATCCCCCACCTCAGGTAATATGTCCTTCAGTGCATGCTGCCACTTACCATCCAAAACTAGAACTCACAGACCGCCTACTCTATCGCCGTTTTTCTGATTTGATTCATTCCTTTTTAAAAATAATCCTTTATGTTTTAACTGATTTTTTTAGTTGATCCGTCCTTCATTGTTTTTTTGATATTATTAAAGGCTGTTGTATTCAGATATCTGTTTGCAAACTGAGGCAGAGGACAGGATGCACAATCAGCAGAGAACAGGATGTACTATATATTTGCTGTGTCTTATTTCAGTCAGAGTGAAGCAAACTAAGTAAAGCTAAGTAAGCAAACTGAGTACTTATTCGGTGCTTAAAAGGCCTAGGCTGGTCATACTTATTCTATCCTTGAAATGCCTAGACTGATCAATTGAATGGTCAATTCTTGTTTCAGAAAGTGGTTTTGGTTGTTTTTGGGAGTGCCCTTTCTGTCACACCTCGAGCCCTGTCCTCGGTGGTATGATTTTTACAAAGATGTCATGTTCACATGCATATAAAACACAAGTAAATGTTTTAGGACTGTCCATAAGTCTTGAAAGTTACAAAAGTGTAAGTCTCATAGAATTGAGCAGTCTTCTAGAACACATTTGTAGATGTTAAATGAGCACATTAGCATTTGTACATTGGTTCTAGATTATTGCCAGAATGAGATCACACTAGCGTTTTCAATTTCATGGCTTTGTTTTTGTGTGGTCAAAAAAGCCATTGGTTTATAAAATTTCATACAGATATTTTAGTATTACATATTCAGATAGGACTTTTGGGAAAGAGGCTTGGGAAATACACAAATAAACAAAGGAGTAGCAGTTCATTAGCTCCTGTTATTGCATTTTAATTGCTTAAGATACACTTTTCTCCAGGAAAAGGCATCTTAAGTCTTAATTTATGTGACAGCTGAGGCTTGTGAATGCACTGTACTGTACAAGGCAATATAATAAAAGTGTTCATTACCTCTGCATTTAAATCAGGAAGCCCAGAGAGCTTTAAACGAACAGAATGTGCAGTAGACATTGTTCAGTAAGGCTGTGTGCACTTTCTTTTGTTACGTTTGGTGTTCATCTTGTGAAAATATTTGTAACCCATTTCTAGGAAACCCTGATTCAAGACAATATGTGGGTGTGATCAAGTCTTCCCCTTAGGCACAAACATTTTACAATTTACTAACTTTGTAGTCTTTATCCAAAACTGCAGTAGATGTTTTTAAAGCTCCTGCCTTTAGCTCCTTAAGGAAATTGAAAAGAAGGGATTCTTTTCTCAGTGGCACTGTATTTTGTGCGTTTGCTACATCGATGCATGGGATGCAAAAATCAAGGTGACTTGTGAAGCTGATAAGAAGACAGTCTAATAACCTCCCACAATAAGGAGCATGACATTCACACCAGGAGTCTGGGGAGGACTTAAAATAGAGATTAGTGCGAAAATGTCAGGATGGAATAACAATGAATTCCCAAAGTGACTTAACCTTCAGTCGAAGCAAAGACGGATTGCTATTTCCCTAACAAGTGGTTTGATTAGGAAATGATATGGAAAATGGTTTCTGTAATCACCATACAAAAGCACATCCTGCAGCATTCCACCACAGTGGACAAAAATATTGAATTCTCATTCATTTTTGAGTCAGACGTTTCCCTATAAAAAAAAGAAAGAAAGAAGGTGGTAATGGCTAAATAAATACTTGGGTAGGCGTTGTTGGATGACTGGGTCTTTTTGGCTGAGCTTCACTACATCAATGTCTTATTCTCAGAAAGAGAGAACTTTTCTAACTGCAGATATGCTTTACTTCCTTCCCCACGTAAAGTGTTGACGTCTAACCATCAGCAGTTCTACAATGGCGGAGGTAGAGGAGGTAAGATTGGATGAAAAGAGGAATAAAGAGAGTCCACCCTGTTGTGTCCAACCACTGTCTCTGTCTCAAAGTTAGAACAAAACAGTGGGAGAAAAGACCAAAAGAAATACCCAGAAAACAGGACATTCTGGTTGATTCTAAAGGCAATGTCCACTGAAGTGTCCATTGCATGCTACATGTATGTAGCATGTGCGTAACATGGTGCTTCCAGCTTGTTTCCCCCATGGCCATCTGTTTGTAATTACGACTTTTAAACCATCTTTGTGGACAGCCCTGTATTCTTGCGCTTTTTTCTCAGCGTAGGCGTTAATGGACCACCAGTTTAGCTTTGATCTGCATAGAAAATGTCATAGTGTTAAAAATAAACTAATACTAAATTGTGAGAGTGTACTGAACCCGTTTTGAGCCTAGGAGTGCAGTAGAAAGTGTTCTAGAGCTTATCTAAATGAATAAGTAACTGACATGAAGCAAATATGATATGAGATTTTATGTCTATTAATTTTTTCCTTTTTTTGACTCAGTCCCCCCTAAGAAGGTTTCAGTTTTTATTTCATTTAATTCGGATTGTTTTTGTAGCTGTTCTGATTTTCTTTGATGTTCTCGGGCTTTTTGCTTAATTGAAGAGCTCACAAAAGAGCATTGACAAATGCAATGTAATTCTCCACGACCACCGTCACCCCCTGGTCTTGTTCTCCTGTTTGGTGCATGCTCATGGCATGGGGTGCTGGGAATGACTGTTGTGTGTCTGATGCAGTTTTATTTTTCCTTCCAGGGCATTGTGAGACCCAACGTCCACTACCCCGGTTGTGTCTGTTCAGCATGCGGCATTTAATTAAGCAGTTGTTTTGTCTCCGACTTAGTGGTTCCCGTCGCAGTGTCACTTCTGTCTGTTTGAAACCTTTGTGTCCCCTCCTCTGGGTTTTTTTATGGCTGTAACTTTAGCCATGTTGTCACATTTTCCCCAAGCATAGAACTGCATGACTGTTCTAGAAGGTTCTAGAAGGTTTGTAAAGAGGGGTGTTCTCTTTCTTCCAGCAAAGATGTCACGGAAATTAAGCTTGCCTACTGAGCTAAAGCCAGACTTGGGTAAGCTTCGACTTCGTGTTCATATTTCATAGCTTTGTTGAAAAATGGGGTCCTACATCATCACATTTGTCTGGAGTCTTGAGGGTCTTCATTTCAGCCTCATGTCTATGAGTCAAAGACTGGTAGCTTCAAAGAGGTGATGGAGTTTGCCTGGTTCAGACAGATGAATGGCTTGATTTTGTTCAAAAAAGCTTTAACAGGAACATACGAATTATGTTTTAAGAAATTCAAGTATTCTATTTTTAGCAGTTGTAGCTTTTTTTACCCATTTAGTAGGATATTGCCCAATTTTTGATTTTGCAACAAGACCATGTTTTTATGAAAGACATTTGTCGCACTCTCTTTTAGTGAAGAGTTTTTCAAAACTTGATGTACAAAAAGGATGATGAATTTGTAATGAAAAGGCCAAATAAATACAAACTGAGGTCAACTTCAGGTTATTTCAATTCAGCTATTCATGCTACTTAATGAAAAGCAATTCAGCTTTAAATGTTTGTAAAAGGCATACATTTTTAGGGCAGCAGTCCTCTTGGCATCTGTCATGCTTTGCAAAGTCTGCAAATGCCAGATCTTCAAAATGATACAAATTCTTAGACTCAGATACACTGTCTTCAAACTACCCTTGTTAAATGAGGCTACAATGATGCAACCAAAGCACTAACAAGAAAGAAAACATTATATGTAAACATTATGGATAATAAACAGCTGTACCATGTCATTTCTCTGACAGAAATCAAATCCAGCTCTGTTATATTCTTTCTGCCTCTTACATTGTTGCCTCTGGGGATTGCTATGACATTCTTGTTTTACTGGACTGAGATATGGGGACCCCGCCATCTAATTTCTTTTGTCTTTTACCATATTGTATTTTAAATTGGATTTTCAATACATTATTTCACATGTTCTATGTGTGGCTAGAGAATTGACACATAGAGAATTGCAAAACTCTGAGAATTACAAATAGTACTTCATATGACATCAGCAATAGAAAATTGCAGTATTGAAACTGAAAGTGCTGAATTGAAATTAAATTGACCTCAGGCTTCTTGGGAATCCTATAAAAATTATTATTTCGTGACCTAGGGCTTTATATGCCAGTAGAGGTGTTATATGACAATTATGTCACCAATTGTACCAGCAGACCGAGGTGCTAAACTAATTGAAAGGTTGCCAGAATTTCTTGTAACACCTTTTTTTCCCCAGCAGTGTCTGAAGGCACTGGTGGAACCTTCACCAAAAATGATATAGTTCTTCTGCAGTTTTAATCAAAGGGAATATACATTTGCAGGCTATGGGACAAAATGTTTCTGCATTCAGAATCTTTCCAGCAACATTTCAGCCAATAGTCATCTAGTGCATTCGCTTTTGCAAGAAGAATACAGATCCTCAGTTTTGTCAGTGGTGTCAATGTATCATGATCAAAACATTCACATGGAGAAGGATGCCATTTATTTGATTTTTTTCTTTCAGCGTTTCAACATAAGCAGTGCAACAGTGAAACTGGGCATACTCATTCAGTTTCTTACATAACCAGTCAAATAAAGCAACACTAATCACACTTCACCCATGTATCACTATTACAGTGCATATTTAATTGAATCAACTTGGAATGGGTGTTTTACCTCTTTTTGTTTTCTCTCTACTGTCCTACTCTCTGTATGTCCCCCGCGGACTGCCCTACCCCTAGACAACAGGGACAACTCATTCAGCCGCTCACGGAGTTCCAGTGTGACAAGCATCGATAAAGAAACACGGGAGGCCATCACGTCATTCTTTTTCTGTGAGACGTACACGCGCAAGACGGACAGCACCTTGACTCCATCTCTGTGGGTGGGCACTTCCCTGGGCACTGTCCTCACCATCTCCCTAAACATGCCCCCCGCTGGAGAACAGAGGCTACTACAGCCAGTAATCGTCTCACCCAGTGGTGAGTCACTCCAGGCATACAAGCATCTATTACACCACGGAAGTCAAAATTTGTTTTTTCAAAATCTTTTGAATAAATGTGCTTGTTTTCTTTGTTAATTTTCAATAAGTTGACAAAAAATTGTTTAAGGCTCCTAAAATGGTTCCTTGGAAATGATGGTAAATCATAGCATTTTGGCCCTTGATGCTTGCACTCATCAGCACACCATTCAAATATGTAGGCCACATTTGTTCAGAGTGTTTCGATATTTTAACAGCAGTTTAGAAAAGAAACTGATTTTGCCAAAACCTGCTTTTTACAAAATAAACCTGTGAAATAGCTCTTTTATGCTCAGAAAACATTTTCTTTTTCTTGCTTAATTAAAAAGTAACCATGAACATAAAATATAACTGAGTTTTCGAAATGGCAGAATTGTCTGTGTTTGTTATGCTGATCAAATGCTAATGCACATTTTACAATCTCAATTCTTTATGCACAGGCACTCTCATCAGACTAAAAGGCAGCATCATCCGGATGGCTTTCATGGATGCTACAGGGTCCTTCCTGCCACCCTCCTCTGAGTTGTGGTATGAACCTAATGCTCCAGCCAACGGTGAGGAGAGAGAGAGGGGGAGGAAGAGACGACCAGTATCTGTCTCTCCATCCAGCTCACAGGAACTTAATGAGCATCACTACGCTGTGGTGTGCTCAGAGAAACAGGCCAAAGTGATCAGCCTGCCCTCACAAATCTGCATTTTCAAGCACAACATTACTGAGACATCCTTCGTGCTGCGGGCTGATGTGGTGCAGATGGGCACTGGCATCTGTCTGGCCTGTTTCTGTGCAAATGGACACATCATGACACTCAGGTGGGTAGCACTCGCCTTTACTGGAAGTATAGTCTAATATAACAATATAACATAATGTAACATAATTTATTGCGTAGTCATGTAAAGAATAGCATTCACATTATATTTACATCATCATTATGCACCAGCATGTTCAAATGATGTTTCAGACATTTGTAAGTATCAAAAACATATCTGCACGTTATGGGAATACAATCTGGGGTAATTGTACTCACAGGACAAACAGTGCCATTTTTATATAGATAACCCTGAAGTTTTATATAATGAGGTTTTTGTTTACAGGAAGGTGCATTCCGTTGGAAATCTAAAATGCCATGTGACAGTGTGGTCAGTCAATTTTTAAATGTGTAAATGTCAATGGACTTCCACTCAGTTCTAGGTAATACATATTAATTCCATGGTTTGATTGTGCAGACCGGATGCCTAAATCTTCACAAACTTTACTCAAACTATGTTAAGTAATACTAATGTAAGTAATACAGATGTGGTTGCTGACACAGTAATATACTGTTACCTGAATTAATAGACAATGGTTGTGCCGTAGCTAAAAACAGGAACAGCAACCAGTCTGAATTTTGTCTTGTGGTGTGTTTGAGGTAAGTAAAGGTAGATCAGCCATAACACTAAACCCATTAACAGGCGAAGTGAATAACACTGATTATCCACCTGTCAAGCGGTGTGTTGTATTAGGCTGCAAGTATGCAGTCAGTTCCTGATCCATCAGAAAAACTTGTCAAGCATCGACTTTGACAAAGGCCAAGCTATGTTGGCTTAACATCTGGGTCAGAGCAACCCCAAAATGGCAGGAAGAAGAAGAATGGACAAAGGTGGCTTGGGCTGATGAATCACATCATATTATATTATTAGGACTGTCAGGTGTGTGGTTTGCTTACTTGGAGATGACGCCAGGATGCGAAGAATAAGGCGCGTGGAGGCTATGTGATGTTCTGAGCAATGTTTTGCTTGGACACATTGTGTCTTGGAATTCATGTGGGTGTTTAACACACTTTAACACACCGACCTAATATATTTTTGCAGATCAAGTACACCCCTTTAAGACAATGGTATGGCAGTGGTTTCTTAACAGGGTAATGCGCCACGCACCAGATTGTTCAGACATGGTTTGAGTTCAAGGTGCCTCCACAGATGTCAGTCCAACTGAGCATCTAGTCTGATCCATTGTGGCCCCTTCTCACATATTACAGGACTTGAAGGATCTGCTGCTTTTGGTGCCAGATACCACTCTACACCTTCAGGGGTATCGTAGAGTCCATGTCTCAATTGGTCAGAGCTGTTTTGGCAGCAGGATGGTTCCTACACAATATTAAGCAGGTGGTTTTAATGTTTTGGCTGTTTGGTTTGCGTTACTTGTTAGCTACATTGGTTTCTTAGCTCCAGTGCTAAACAAGTATGCAAACTTCAGACACTGAGCATGTTTTGACTGAGTCACTGAAGGGAAAAGACACTAGTTCTGATGATTAAATAGATTGCAGTCAAGCCCTCAAAAGATCCAGCTGTAGTTCTGTGATGAGGGGGTTGTTTTGGTGATGTGAAGGATTGTGGGTGGCCAGATGTTAATGGGGCGCATGTGTTTAGATTCAGAATCTGCCTATTTTTGGTTTGAAACCTTGTCCTCCCCTCCTGTTGTATGGGAAAGTCAGCGCCGGCGGGGCTGTCGCCAGGGTAACACAGATGGGAGGAGACACTGTGCAGCACGAAGATCAGTGCTGTCTGGACTTTGTCTGTCTGTATGCTGATCTCCCGCCATCTCATAAATCTTCAGCAAGGACAACAGAGAGCAGGCTAACATCTGCACGCCACTCTCTGTCTGTGTCACTGCGAAGGACAATGCTATCTATTCAACCAGATGTTAGAACATTTGTGATAGTGTCAGGACATTTTTGATAGTATTCTTTTTTATGGTCATAAATAAGGTAACTGAATGTTTCGAGTAGAGAATTACAACATGAGCTGTGTGCCCTATTATACTTTCCTTTCATAAGGAGCTTGGCCACTAGAGAATTACACGAGAGAAGTTTTTGAAGGTCAAATTTTTAATGAGTGCATAGGTTCAATTATCCATCCACTTTCAGGTCTCTCACCTGTAGCTCTGACCTGTGGAGGCTCTGTCTGCAATGCAGTCAGACTTAACGACTGAATTTGAGCTTAGGCTCAGGAATATTGACTTTTGTAGTCCAAATTTCAGAGTGGACTAGATCTGTTCTGTGCCTACAGTTTGCCTGGGCTGAGACCGTTACTGGATGTCAACTACCTGCCTCTGACAGATATGAGGATAGCCAGAACCTTCTGCTTTACTAACTTGGGCCAGGCTATGTACCTGACCTCCCCTACTGAAATCCAGAGACTAACCTACAGCCAAGACGTCTGTGAGAACCTTCAGGTCAGTAAAAAGATACTTCCCATAGTCAATTGGGTGATCAATGGTGTAATAAAATACAGTTATAAAACTTATAGTCTAAAGCAGTGGTTCACAAACTGGGGGGCGCATGGGTATTGCAGAGGGGCGCATCAATGGGAGAGCCTATGCTCCACTCGAGCACTGCTAGCAAAAACATGGACAGGTTTGTGCACCCAGCCAAGCCTCCAGCAGAGGCTGACTCTT
>JBBPCY010000156.1:16407663-16423310 GCA_037974405.1 Brachyalestes nurse | reverse complement strand
GAAATGCTTTGATCATTCATGCTATCAGTTAAGTGGGTTGTTAAGCTGGGGAGTCTCAGCTTTATGCAGCTATCAAACTTTGAGACTTTAGCTTCGTCTGATGCAGCTGACCAATGGAGGCAGTGGGGTAAAAGGGAATTCTATATCATGTTAAGCAGACATGCAGAAATTAGCATTACTGCATACAGATAAATAACAAACAAATAAATAACAGCTACTAACATTGTGTTGTAATGACAGTTTGCTGGCACGAGTGAGAACAGTGGTCAGTAGTATACGAAATCAGTGCCCAGGAAATTGTCTGTTCTTCTCAGGGAAATAAATGACAGGTTAAAACACACCACAAAAGACAATGTGTAATTATTTATTTTATGCTCATAGATGACTTTCATAGAAAACATTACACTATATGAACTATATATGAACTATAAAAAAACAACCTTTAAAAGAGACCAACAATTGAAGTTTCTATCATGGGAATATATAGCGCACATGTAGATGGGCTTGAACCTGTGAACTACACATTTAGGTTTTAAGCATTTTTTTTTTTATCTGCACATACATTTAGAACATTTAGTAGTACATTTAGTAGTTAATGTAAACGTTTTAGTAGTTAATGCATGCTTTTTTGTAAAATGTATTAATGCGGTCTATGTTTAGGAGATTAGCACACTAAACTGGCCACTCTTTTATTAGAGCTGTACTTACTTGAATGGAGTGTTTCATAGTAATGATATCATTAACAGTAAAGTTTGTACAGTTAGCCACTGTCATACCTACTAAGAAGATTGTTCCAAGAAAAGACTAGCTTTATCTATTAGCTGGTAATTATGGGTAATGTAGGAGCATAACCCCAGATGTTTTACGTGCTTTATTTACAGAATCTGGTTTGAATAATTATATGTTGGTAAATCAGAGGAATTTGTGCAGGCAAGCAAAATCACAACCACAGCTGGAAATAAATTGCAAATGTGCCACCCCTATTTTCTACGGCTTCTCTTTTTTCTTCTCTCTCTCTCTCTCTCTCACTCACTCCCCTTTTCTGTGCTGTCCCTATATTTAGTCTGGCTATACCTCAGCAATCCTTTTCCATTAAAGACAATGGCTTTTTGTTATTTACAGCAAGTGTGTTTGCTCTCTGGATAGCATGAAGTGGAAAAAAGGCTGAAGCAGACAGTAGAGAAAAGAAAGAAGAGTAGAGTGGGAGCAGAAGGAACAATCAGGAAGACACATTGTAATAAAATATCCTCCACATTCACCCTAGTCCTAAATCATCCCAAGAGGCTAGAAGTATCCTGCTGCTTTTCTAACTGCATGTCATAACCCATGTCAGTCCTGTGTTTGCGTGAGAGACAGCATCTGCAGGTATTTTCTTGGGTAAACCTGAATTAAGCGCATGTTCTGTTTGGACCTAATAATGGCTCACGGCAACATGAATCTTTCATTGTTATGTAGGTATTGAGAACATAATGCTTATTTTCAGTAATTCTTTGTTTAATATTTTTAAATTGGCATGACATTTGACCTGCATGGCCTTCATCAGACCAAAATATGATGACAAACCAGAATATGATAATGAAATGTCACAGTGCTTCCTAATAATATCAATATGCACTATGTGGCATGTAAGTTATCAAAAGTTGAAGAACAAGGATGAGGTCTGCTTTTCACTTTGTTTTTAAAGATTTCCAGATTTTGTACACCGACATTGTTAACTATTTATCCCGATGCCTCTTTTCTCGAGAGCATTAAAATAATTCATGTTTTCTCTCTATGTGCCTATAGTCTGTAGAACAGATATATTTGATCCTGAATAATTGAATAAAGGAACAGGCTCTTTATCAGAGCTGGGGGGAGTGACAGCTATGTGCATGCAACAATTTATTCTTGTCAGTAGGTTTCCTTCAGGCACCATATACAGGGCACTGTGTATCTGTATCTGATTACTATAGCAGTCTGATTCACTGTGTTGAACATAATGTGCGTTTTTACAGCCTTAGCATTTTACTCTGATGTCTGAATTTCTTTCTCTATGCTTGGATAATAGAATGCTATGCAAGCCTCGGTGCCCTAGGCTGCAGTGAACCCCAGTCTGTGGGTCTCATGCTGTGTAAATCACATTGACTTTGTGCCCCATGTCTGAATCTAAGCACAATCAGCTGGAAACCCTCTTTGAAAAAGCTATTCATCACAATGACAAGAGCTAATTGTTTAGCACCTTAGCATGCTGTGCTAGCTCTGGGTAAGACCTTGTGTAGTATACGCACCTAGCGCTGCCACACAAACCCCTAAATCTGTCAGAATCTGAATCAGCATTGCGTTTTATTGCTAAGATTTTTACAAAATGAAAAACAAGAGGAATTTGACTATAAGACAGTTTAAACATGAATGTAATATAAATCTAAATAAACAAATTGTCAATATAAATAACAAACTGCAAATATAAACAGTGGCCATGATATGTGCACAGCTGAATGTACTGTAGTGCAAAGCTCGACAGTGTCTTCCTAGGCTTTGTAGAGAAGAATGAAGCAACTTGTGGTGAGAGGTTTTTGTCTTGATGGATCATGGCCTCTTTTCAGTGGTAAGTCTCTCACAAAGTGTGTATCCAGGGTGGGTGGGGTCAGCAACAGTCTTTCAGTCTTGCTGTTGTTTTTATACAGGAAGAAAAACAGTGGGGAAAGAATACAGCCGTGAGGGGCACAGTTGCTGGTGGTCTGGGAGTCAGAGACATGCCTGCCCAGTGTCACGCCTGCCTACGGAGAAGATACTCGAAAGAGACAGAAGGGGTGATACGGTTTCTTTCTTTAATGTTTCCAACTCAAACAACCAAAATCACAGAGGACCTTCACTCTGGTACAAAGACTGAAACTGGGGAACCCTCGCTGCAGGGGCACCTTCCACTTTTTCTCCAACTCTGTAGTTCCTTGGGCTGCTCACAGCCTCTGCTCAAACCTTCTGTTGAAGTTTCTTTATCATAACGCCCACACCAAACCCTCCAGGTAGGAACTGGGAGACCACGGACCGATTCTGGGGTGCGGCGGGCTTTTAAACCCCATCCACACTCACAACAACCAATCACACGACACATTACTTGATTACATTCAGTTACTCGACATAAACCACAGGTGGACTTGTCGTTGGTTCCCTAACGACCTCGTACAGAGCTCAATTACGTACACCTGGTCTGCTAGGTCCCCAACGACCAAACACTTTCACACACATACCTCAGTCCAGAGCCGTAAACCTTCTAATATACTGGCGAGCAGCTTCGTTGGGGGCGTGGTACCGGCGTGACACCCAGCCTCACGGGTTGTTTCTGTCAGGGAGTCAGCGATCCTCTTACAGATGAGTTCAGGAATATTCACTTGGGAGAGCTTGTTGTGCCGCCTTGCTGGGATGATAGTGTTAAAAGCGGAGTATCCTGGCATAGGTTCCTGTAGAGTCCAGGTGCTAGAGGACAAATACCATGTTAACTGTGTTGTCTGCTGACCTATTGGCTCTGTAGGTGAACTGCAGGGGAGCAGGAGGGCACTGAGATATGACATCAGAAGACGCTCATATGTCTTCCTAACAATAATCATTGAGACTTATGATCCTTGTTTTTTGGGGGACAGGGATGATGATTGAGGCCTTAAAGCAGGCTGGCACATCTAATGAATTGTTGAAGATGTCAGTAAACACAGGAGACTGGTCAGGACAGTGTTTTGTCTGGACCAGGGTCTAATAGTGGTGGGAGGAAGGTCTTTTGAGGTGAAGGGCAACACAGAGGGAGTATAAGACTTCACTGTAGTTTGGGTGTTAGGGGTGGTGGAGATGGAGGGGCTGAAGTTGTTGAAAGTCAAGGGGGGCGTTTATTATTTTTGGCTCCAAAGAGGAAGAGGAGAGACATAGCCACTTTCAATTTTAACATTTTTCTATTTGTATAGTTCACTTTTGACATTTCTATCAAACAACATAAAATAATATTTGTTGTAGCTCTTTGTAATGCATTTGATAGGAGCCTCATCATTTTTGCTTGATACAATATTGCTTCATGCAATATTTCCAGAAGATTTCAGAATATTTTCTGAATATTCATTTTGTACTAGAATTCATTTAAAATTTTAAAGAAAATATAACCACTATACTTTAGATTTTTAAAATTAAAGGCAAAGAATGCTAGTTGCAGGCTATTCTGACTATGAAGCCTGACCTGTCTCCTTTCTTCATGTGCCCACTAGGTCTGGGAATTGAAATTCAATACTTTTATAGTACAGACAGAATTATTTCAATACTAACAGGTATTGAAAATTTCTATTTCATCATCCGTGAACCAGTAAGCATGCTGGCTTAACAATTTAGAACTGAATTGTCTGTAATGTTTGCTAAAGAGGGATTGCTAAAGAGTGTATGAAAACGCCCTGAAAGAAGGTCTCTGAAAATATTGAATTGATAATGAATTAAATATATATTGAATAATACTCAGCCCTAACCTCTACATACTGTTGTAAATAAGTAAAAAGTAAAAAGTTGGGAGAAGGACAATCAGTTTGAACTGCCCTACATGTGCCTTTTGTGTGTGTGTGTGTGTGTGTGTGTGTGTGTGTGTGTGTGTGTGCGTGCGTGTGTGTTTTCATGCTTGGCTTCTGCTGTCTGTGCTACTACTTGAGTTTTTGTTGATGTCACACACTGTTGATACAAGATGCCATCTGCTGAGCTGAGAGAACTTTTTGCGTGTAGTCACCGGATCACAGGTTAGATAAGGGTGAGTTGATAGGGCACACAGGGTCTGCCACTCAGGGGTAAACCAGCCATAGTCTGGTCACATTTTAGTGCAGGCCAGAGTAATAGCACAATAAATGGGGTTTGAGGACACCAATGCAAATTGATCCTTTGATCAAGTCCACTGAGTTTAATCCGAGATCTAAAACTTATTTAAAGATATTATCCTTTCCATTTGCTCATGCATAAGCAGTGGGTTGCCCTACACTGTTAAAAAAAGTTGGAAGGTATAAAAAGGGTTATTTGGACAAAACCATTTTAGTTCCTTTAAAAATGAAAGGAAAAAAAAAAACGGTGAGGGTGAAATGCCTTCACACAATGTACAGGCTCTTTACCTGTGTGTGTGTGTGTGTGTGGTGGAGCTTGCAGCTCTGCTTCAGCTTGAAGCTCTAAACATGAATACTTTGTGTCTTTAAACTAGTTTTTTAAAATTATTATTATACTGATGCACTGTATTGGAATTGGATAACAGTGTCAGCAGATGTGTGCTTAAAATGTTATATAAATGTTTTATTGTTTCAAACTGATATTTGATATGTATGTATTGTACTGTCATAGAGTAATGCTGGCTGAAACATGTGCATCCTGCATTGTATTCATTTATTGCATTCCTCTACAAGTATGTGTTACATTTCTCTGTGATAATTATGTCGAATGAATATTTCTACATTTTTTGAATGTTTTGCCATTTTTACATGTATTTTTGAATAACATATATTTATATATTTATAAGAAATTTGTTTCTCGAAGATCTATCACCTTGTTGCTGTGCTTGTCAGTTAGCTAGAGTTTATATTTAGTTACTGGTGTTTATAGAGCAGAGCATGTGAGGCATTGTTTGACACTTTGAGTTTCTTATTTGGAGTAGCTTCATCTCATGTTAGTTTGAGCATCCATGGTTTGTAGCCTCAGTAGATGATATATGCATTGCACTTTCTTTTTCAGACTTGTGAATTAGTAGATTAAAGGGAAGTGTGTGTGTGTGTGTGTGTGTGTGTGTGTGTGTGTGTGTGTGTGGAGGGGTGATTGAGAGTTCATTTTGGAATTTTATAAGGGCTGGAGGCATGTACTGTCAACAAAGAGCCAGTCAGCTTCAATACTTTTAAACATCAGCTGAAACTGCTGATCATCCAGAACCTCCTCACTTCTATCCATGTGTTTGTGTTTGCCTGTATCACATTAACCGACTCACCTTGTACAGCTGCCTCAAGGAGAAATAGATTGTGTGTGTTTGCATGTGTGTGTCTGTTTCAGACAGGTCTTCAGATGCCTAAAGGAGGAAAGACAGACTGAAAGTTTTTGTCTTTCTCATCTATGACAAAGTTTTTTTTGCTTATAGCAGCATGACCGATTCACCCGGCTCATCAGCAGCTGATAAGACCAAAAAAAAGTCAGTTTTGTCTCACTCTTACCAATTCACCCATCCTTCTTCTCAGTAGTGTGTTTGTATGTGTGCATGTACAGCATACAGTACAAACAGTGCATTGTGTGTGTGTGTATTTGTGTGTTTGTGTGTTTATGTGTTTAAAGTAAAGTGGCCCCTTATAGTCATGTGTGAACACACCACACCACAGCACAGCACACAGTGTAAACAGTGTGAAATTCTTTCTCTGCATTTAACCCATTCACCAAGTGAAACAGTGGGCAGCCACCATCAGGGTGCAGGGGAGCAGTGTGTGGAGACGGTATCTTGCTCAAGGGTACCTCAGTGATGCCACCAAAAGTCCTCGGATTTGTGAGGGTGTGTGTGTGTGTGTGTGTGTGTGTACGTGTGTGTAGAGTTGTGTTAGCGGTGAACTCTTCTCTCTAATTCCCAGTGTAGATAATTAGCATTGGCTGTTTTCAGATCCCCACTTAACAGCCCTACTAACAGTACAAAGAAAAATTACTATGATACAAGAATCACTACATGGATACAACATTGTCGCTTCATATGGATACTTATACAGCCACATATATTGTTACGGACTTTAGCAAGAATCAGTGCTTATAGCTGTTACTTAGGGTATTTTGCTCCTACTGTACTAAAGAGAATTATTTTCAACCCTAACACTTTTGTTGATGATTCATTTTGAAACGCTCTGTTGGCAGTTCACTTTAAAACATGTGCTAGGGGAAGCATTGCCACATTGTGCTATAAAACTGATCTGTGCATTAAACTGGAGCTGTTGTATTTTCTATTGCAACCTAAAAGAAGTGCCATGGTGCCTTTATTGTTAAATGCGTATTGTTGTTCATGTACTTTCAGAATGAAATTTGAATTGGTAGTAGGAGTATATTAAAAGGCAAAAATAGCTGCTCTTTGCTTTAGCGTTATAGGTATATGATGTTTTCAAGGTTTCATTTTTAACCCATTTAGTCTTCAGCGTTCTAAGGATTGGGATGTATTTGGAGACCTGGCCTTGAAAAATGCTGACTCAAGAAAGCAATCCATGTTTCTTCCCCTCTCTTTTAATGAACTCTCTCCATTAACTCTTTACATTTCATTTCTTGTCATCCCTTTATTTTTTACCTTTTTCGTTCTTATTTTTAGCTAAATGCAGAAGGTAAGCAGTGCTTCACTGAAGAGGCCCTTACTGGAAGATGAAAATGGAGAGTGCTGTGTGTGTGTGTGTGTGTGTGTGTGCATATGTCCTTTGCTCATGTGTCAGTGTGCAGGATTGTATCAGATAATCTTTTTCATTAGTATCAGTGGAGCAGGAAATTGCTCCACATTTAGCTGGAGGCTGTTTCTATAGAGGATCTAAAGGAACCTAATCATTAACCTCTAACCTTCCTGTCTCTATATCTCTGAAATACAAAATCTGCCTGTTGTGTAACACACCGACTAAGGACACACTGATATGGATTCACCTGCAGTTATTAATTAAGTGGAAGCAGGATGTTGGTGAGTCTGTTATCATTGCATTGCATTTGGAGTAATATAAAATATACCAAGTTACAATAAATGTTCAGAACAGCGTATCCATGACCTATGTTGAGTTTTTCAGAGACAAAAACTCTTCTCAGAAATGTAAATTGGTATATTTTGGTTTGAGGTATTGGCAATATTATTACATTTTTGTGTGATACAGTATAAACATGAGTTCCAACTCTATAGGTTAGAACATTACTGTGAAAACTATAACCTTCCCAGTGGACAAGATACTGGGTGCCACAGCCCCTCAGATGCGAATCAAGGATCCGACTCACCATATAGGCAGGACCACCATCAATGATTCGAGGAGGAGGAGGGGAAACAAAGGCATGCATAGGGGAATAAAATAGAGGTTTAGGAGGTGTGAAAGACAGGATGTGGGAGGAAAGATGTTTTTTAACCATGGCATACCTCGAATGGGCTGAGTCCAGTTGTTAATAATACAGGGGCTCCTCGGGTTACAACAACTCCCACTCCGACTCGGCTTACACCGTTAGCGTTGTACTTATGGACTACGTGGGCGAACTAGTTTGGTTGTGCACGATGGAGGAATGAGTGTGGGAGTTTTCCTTTTTCTTTTTCTGTGGCTAAGTTGTATTTTTATGATTTTACAACTGTGTTAGGATAGGTAAGTGCTAGGGTGTGGCTAGGGTGTGTTTTGACTTACACCAAAATTCCGGTTACATCACTGTTGAAGGAACGGATCTGTGTCGTAACTTTAGGACCCCCTGTATGTGAGCATTGTAAGCGAGCTTAGCCCATAAGAGGTAGTGTGACCAGGACCGCCGATGGTCTGAAGCGAAGCAACATAGGAAGCGCCGTAGTTGTTGGTTGATTCGCTCTGACTGATATCTTGACAGAAGACTAGTGGTTGAACTGATCAGGCGGCAGAAGGCCTTCCAGAATCGAGCCATGAACAGCAGCCCTCTGTCCGAGGTGATGTCAAGGGGAAACCATACAGATGGACTACATGCTCCAGAATGAACTCAGCCGTAGTTTTACCTGACATGAGTCTGGAAAGCGCTACCAGGTGCATGGCCTTGGATAGTAAGGATTGTGTATTTTCCCAGACCCATGACTAAGTCCAGTGCAGTGTGTATCCAGGGTCAACAAGGGACAGGCTCAGGTTAGAGATCTCCTGGAGGTGTTTGATTGATATTCTTTGCCTTGGCGCACACCGGACATGCCTGGACAAAATCTGCAGCATCTTTATTGATGGAGGGCCACCAGAAGGCACCAGAAAGGAGCTGGTCCTTTTAACACCTGGGTGGCTGGATAGGTGGGGGAGTGGGCCCATGCTAAAACCTCCAGACAGCAGTACTGGGGAACGAAGAGTCGTCCAGAAATCTGTCTGAAGAGGATGAAATGTCTGACTCAATGACTGAGCGTTGCTTTCCTGTCTGGCCACACCTCAAATAGTCTTCCAGTGATCACTTCCTCTTCTTTGTTGTGATCACCTGACCTGTGTGCGTAACAATTAGCGTGTTCAACATGCATGGCTCCAGTTACTTAAATGAACTTGCGAGGAAGACATACATTTCCGTGTGGATGCTAATGACGTGTTGCTCTAAATGACGTGTTGCATGTTTTCTAAAAGTCTTGGTATAAAGTAGTCTACTGCAGATCTAATGTAAATTTTACTGACTACTTTTTTAAATGTTTTATTTTAAATGAATACACAGCGCACCACTCTAAATTATGTAAAAAATAGAAAT
This sequence comes from Brachyalestes nurse, assembly GCA_037974405.1. Taxonomy (NCBI): domain Eukaryota; kingdom Metazoa; phylum Chordata; class Actinopteri; order Characiformes; family Alestidae; genus Brachyalestes; species Brachyalestes nurse. The sequence continues at coordinate 16,413,914 of JBBPCY010000156.1, read as the reverse complement.
GCATTCAGTAATTTAGTGTGTAAATTATTACGTGTGGTTTGGGATGTAGCTAGAATTAGCTAGGATTGGACTTTGAAATAGTTTGGTTGGAAATAAGACTTTCTGAATATCTACATTTTACTCTTATTTTTAGTGTTTGGCCCTGTCTTTGTGTGCCAGAGGTGTTTCAGATCTCCATTTCACCACAATGGGCATTTATCTGCACTACTTAGATTTCCTTATTTAAACAATCAACCAATTAACCAAATGATCTCCGGGTAGAGCAATTAGTGTCTTAATCACCGGCATGAAACTGATAGCAGTTCAGGCAGAGTTCAAAAGCATTAACTGCTGCAGAGCTGGTATGCTGATTTGGGGTCAGAGCCCCAGTGACAAGGTAGTATATACAACCATGCAATGTTTATGTAGTCACTGGATCCATATATAAAAATACAAATGAATACAACTGGAAAACAACTATATATATATATAGTATTGTTGAGTTTTGGCGATACATTTACGATATGACAGCAGTTTAACCCTTTAAGCGCCAGGGTTTTTTTAAAACCTGGATTTTGAAAAGCTTTTCAAAACCTTGTGGCTTAAAAGGGGTTAAAGATAGAGACTTACTGTAAATTAGAAAAAAAAGTTTATGTTGATTATAAATGTACTCATGTAATTTGCATATTATGACATCATTATAACGTTTATACATCAACAGGCTCATCAAAGCGTTTTATCCAATCCTGATACACTTCCTGGTTTCTCAAATAAACCCAGTCACCATTACCATCGCTATTTCCAGCCCTTTTCAGATCCAGATCACTCCTGCTGCCTCTCCTACATCTCCCGGCTCAGAAAATAACATTCAGTTGTTGTTTTGAATACAGAAGGTTATTTATTAAACCTTGAAATGTGTATTGTATGTACAACAAAGAAAGTTATTGAAATTTGTTAATGTTTTATTTGAATTTATTTGTTATTTGAATGTAAGTTTCATTTTAAAATTTTGTTCAAAATATAGCGATACATATTGTAACGTGAACCTAGTATCGAGATACATACCGTATCATGTATATATATATATATATATATATATATTTTTGGGCTCTGCTTGAAGGAAGTCAACTAGTCCAGTGTTTTTCGTCCTGCCCGCTTAAACTGTTTCCTCTCAGATGGACATTTAAAATTACCAGAAGATTCAAGGTATCAGCCTTTGTTTTGTTTTGTTTGTTTGTCTTGTTGACTGGTAATGTTGCAGAGAACTTTTAATAAAAGTTGCTCAATGTTGCACACCAGTGTTCCTCCTCTGCGTGTGTGATGACATCATCAATCGACTAGTCGAAGTCGACTCTAATATCTTGACCGACTAGTCGACTTGAAATCTGGAGTCGTTTATGCCCTAATATATATATATATATATATAAATTACCCAAGTAGTACCACCTACATTATTTATCATGCTACAATTCATTTACTGTAAGTTTTAAAGTAGTTCTTTACATGGAAAATTTTGGTATTCTGCCAAAACAGTCTGTACGTTGCTTAACATCACCATCACATGTCTTTGCACTGAATAGTAGTTGACAGTATGTGCTTCAGGGATGAGAGGTCAGGTAGCAGACAATGTGTGTTCCTTTGGTGTTTTTTGGTGATGGTAAGGGATGGTCAGAGACAGAGCTGCACTCTGGGGATTCAGCCAGAGAAACACAAGCTTTGTTTTTGACAAGTGCTGCTACACATGGGTGAGGAAAAAGGTGTCACAAGCCAAGTGTGGCTTTTATGCTTCACTCTGTGTGTGCATGTGTGTGTAGATGTGCCCCAGAGGAATGCCTCTGAGAAGTGTGGGTCAGGGAGTAGATGTTAGACAGTAGCCTCTGAGGACGTTTGTCCTTGCTTGAGCACTTTTACTGAGAAGTCAGCATGTTGTTAAACTCAGGAGTGCTCTGGATGGGTCAGGGCTTTCAGAGCCACAGCATTTTTGCATCAGTTGACTTTCAGAATGGAGACTGGCTCCATCCATGACAAGTGTCAGAGGTTGATACGTTTTTGAACACCTCTGATTCAACCAGGGCTTTGTTGATATTTCCACCACAGTCATGACGAAGTATTACTTCTATTAAAGGCTCTGTGTAAAGGTCTGCATGATATGGACACGTTATATTGTGACTTTAATGCTACATGTTGACAATGTATGTATTATTTATTAAATGTACTACAAATACATGGTTAAGTTATTAATTAAATGTGGGAGAAGCGTTGCCTTAATTATTTTGACAAAAAAGGACACCTGCTTCTGATGTATTGCATGAATACTCTGCCAGCAACTGGAAATTCATTGGTGTAAATCCTCTATATTATTGAGTATTTCTAGATGTGGTCTCGGGATTGCAATGAAACAGTCAAAGACTACCTTACTGCAGTGGGCTATCAGCCCCAGACATCATGAAAATTGTATGGAAAGCTTATCAAAATGTAGCTTCATAATAAATTCGCTAAAACATAATTTAATATTATTTTTGTATAACTGATTATTTGATTATATTAAAATATTTTGTGTTATTTTCATTTCATTATTGTTCATTATCCGTATTGCTGGTTATCCTGCTTCAATACAATGACAATAAAGGCATATCTTATCTTATCTTATCTTATCTTATCTTATCTTATCTTATCTTATCTGTTATTGTAGTATGGTAATTTAACTCTAGCTAGCCTCTCAAGTTGGGTAGCTGTGGGCCAGCTTGCAAGGGTTTCAATGGAGTTTTTTCTATAGCCAGAGTCAGATTCCAAACTGTATTTTGGGTTGGGTTCGGACAAGGTTTTTCAGGCTTGAGTGGGGTTCACTAGGGCCCATAGATGGGTTACATCTATACACTAACTACAGACTTGCTGTTTGTTGGATGGCATTTTGAGCTTGGATTTTGAAATGTCACAAGTTTTTCCTACTTAGCAGGAATCAACAGCCTTGTCCAGCACGTTGTTGCTGTTTCCCACCTCTGAACATGGTCCATCAATAGATTATATCATGACTAAATATAGTCATTTTTTCAGTGGAATTTTGTATTAAATATTCAGAATATCAAACTGTGAGCCCAGTATCGTGAATCAAATCAGACCTGGGACTGTCTTAGAGGAAACAGATCAGTGTTTAGACACAACACTCACACATGTCCCATTTTCCCACACGGAGAATAAAACATTACTTGACATCCAATCTTCACATGACCACTTTCTGCATATGCTGCATTTTGTCCAAGACTGACATTAAAAAATGGAAAAGAGAAATTGATAAGTGGGAAAAAGAAAAGAATGATGGTAGAATAGCTCACATGAACCCACACAGATTTTCCAAACCTGCAGCAGTGACAATAAAAGCCATGCCTGAACCACAAATGAGACCAATTGCTTCCACAGCCCAGACTGACTAATTGGCTTAAGAACCGCACATGTATCTGAAGCCACATGGACTCCTTACTATACAGCAAGCCCATTCCATTAACTCAATATAGCCTGCCCCTCTAAATCATATTGCATACATGGACTTTTTGCACAACTACTAGTAGAGCTCTTTCATATACAACATTCTAAAAAATGTCATATGCCAAGGCTTGTTTGAAAGCGGAACCCACAGTGCAAAGCTAAGAAGGACAGTACTGAGGACTTATTCATAAAATACATGGCAAGTTTTTACATATGAATAATACGTAAATACTCAATAAATCTCACACTCTAGTGCTGATAACACACTAGGCCTGCCGTGATGAAATAATTATACATCAGACATTATTTATCTATTGACAGCTTATTTTGTTATTCATTGAAAGATTGAACCTTTGCATGCGAATATTTTATAAATGAAGCCTCTGATACGAATGAGGCTTCTATTCTGGAATCCGATTGAAGTGGAGAAAAATACTATGATTTAAAATTTTTTTTTTAAATCTCTCAAGCGAATTGCTCTTTTTTGCTTAATAACATTCATTTCTGTGATTTGACTCTCATCATGCTCACATGTAATCTGCCTCTCTGACCCACCCCTGAGTTATCATATGCACTCTCACACACACACTCTCACAAAACAGCCTACTCTAGACTGGGAGTTAGAAGAAAGACCTGATCTACAGAATGATCAGCAAGGATACAGCCTCTGAGCTTTAGTTATAATGTTTTCATTGCTTTTACTATTTTAAGTGCTCTTTACTTTTTCTTTGCAATATTTTTTTTCTTATCATATGGGCCCCTATACTGCCATAGGAGGATTATCTAAAGGAAGACCTAAACAGGGTGGTGGAAGCTTGACGTCTCTCTTACCATGTTTCTGAATCATGTGACACATATAGGCATGCACACACATAAACAGGCACACTCTCACCTTTTCTCTCTGTCTCTCACTTGTAAATGTATGATAAAGCAGGAGAAAGCTCACATCACTGATGAAAGATGCGCTGTGTTTTTTTGTTTCATGTTCTTCATGGTGTGCGATTGGGTTTTGTTGAACATTGTTTGAAAATGTGAGCTTAGGTTTTGTAATGATGCTGACAGACAGAGGGACACTCTGTTTTCTTCCTTCTGAAGTGATTGATGGGGCTTGTGAGTTGTGTAGAAATAGAATAAGCCTGAGGAATTTTACATTCAAAGCATGGATGTGCTCCAAATGGTTTTTGTCATCATAAAATCAGTATTCTGGGAGTCAATGCACCGTAAATCTAACATGTTTTTTTCCTGTTTTTTGCAAACACCCCCTTTTCCCCTTTCCTTATTTTTCTTTTTCTTTCTTTCTTTCTTTCTTTCTCTCTCCCTTGTATCTCCTTCTTTCTCTCTTTCTCCCTTCTATCTCCTTCTTTCTCGTTTTCTTTCTTTCTTTTTTTCTTTCTTACTCGTCTTTTTTTTGCCAGTGCAGTGATAAATGCTGCAGTCTTTAGTACAAGATGTTGTGGCTCCATGTTGAAATATGAAGTACCCAGTAGTGTAAAGTCCTGGAGCCATGCACTCAGACACTATACAGATGCCTGCGGAGGAAGACAGTGTAGATGAGTTTTCCATGCCCTTAGGCAAAAGGGTCTTTAATGTGACCTACAGCCCATCCTGCATAAAGCTGGGAGAGAGAGAGAGAGAGAGAGAGAGAGAGAGAGAGAGAGAGAGAGAGAAATTCTATGAAGAACTGCAGGATGGGAGGGAGGTGTGTGTTAGGCGTGATCTATCAAGTGCTGGGCTGTTTTTGTCTCCTGTCACGGGGGGTCATCTCCACAGTAGCCTGAGGATAAAGAGGTGTGTGCCTGTGCCAAAAACGCTGTAGTTAGGAAGACAGAAAACAATCTCCAACCCTCGGGACATACTGTTAGCCTCCGCTGGGGAAAATCTAGATTCACCTATGTTGCAAAATGCTGCCTGAACTTCTGTTTTTATATACTAGTTTATATGCCTCACAGCTGTGAACATAGTTTTGAATGTAGTCTATATGTTGAAAGGCATAAAAATAATTCCCATTGCTAAATGTACTGAATTTGTTGAATAATTTAAACTCAATGATAAACAAATAAAACATTTTTTTCAGTTTTGTGTCATTGCAGTTTTTAGGTAATAGTTAAAAAACAACAAAGCTGGGCTAACACGGGTATGATCATGAGTTGATCTGTGGTTCAGATTTGATCTAATTATTTCAAGCAGTGTTGCACTAGATAATAGACAGGTGATAATGGATAATCTCACTCAAGCCACCTAAAAATCTCCCTCCAGACACCAACAAAGTTGGCATCCCTATTCAGCGGTCATCATTTTTATCCAATACAGTTTCCAATCAAGGGGGAGGGCCAAGATTATTTATAGCCTAGGGACACAAGATTGCTTAATCCAGCCCTAGTCAGTCCCTGTTAGATATAGATCAGGGTCTTGTTTGTGGTGACAGTGTTTACACTTGCAGCACATGGCCTGATATTTAATGTCATTGTCATAGCAAGACACATTGTCTCTTGTTCGTGTGTACAGTACTTGGGTATTAGGAAGGAGCTGGAAAGCTTTGTGTGGGCTTTGTTTCTGTATGCTGCAGTTGTAAATCAGGTTGTGCTGGTATCTGGAATTGCTAGGCACAAGTAATGGGCTCACAGTCCGTGACTTCCAGCTTAAAGATGAGAATGGAAAGGAATGTATGATATGAGTCTACATGACTACAAATGTGTACTGTAACATACCATACTGTTTCTCTCTCTCTCTCTCTCTCTCTCTCTCTCTCTCTCTCTCTCTCTCTCTCTCTCTCTCTCTCTCTCTCTCTC
>JBBPCY010000156.1:16379663-16399618 GCA_037974405.1 Brachyalestes nurse | reverse complement strand
TTCAAGTAAGGCAGATGTGTGTCGACCTTCACAAGTCAGGCAATGGCTACAAGAAAATAGCCACTCGCCTGCACCTGGCCATATCTACTGTCAGATATGTTCCAGCTATTTGAGATCAGATTAAACAATGTAAACCCTTAGATACTAAAAAATATAAGTGTTGATTTTTAGTCTTGGAGTATACATTGTGTTCTCTCAGCTAGGCCCTCTATTAGATAATGTCTGTAGGGTTATGTGTAAACATAGGGCCTTTGTGTAGCATCCTCATGATCGTTAGGGCTCTCAGTCCCAGGTCTGAAAGCTCTCAGTGTGCTGGTGTTTTAGAGGCTATCATTTCACATTTGCTACCTTGGTGAGCTCTTTCAGTCACCATTAACCTCTGTCCTCATCCAAATTACTCCCAGAAATCCTCAAAAGGAGCCAGAGTGCCCAAAGTGCTGCTAATGCTACTGAGATGCTGCTCATTTGCCGATTCGGTGTGATTGAGAGTGAAAAGAGAAATTTGAGACAAGGACAGGCATGATTATAATAAATTGGCTATACTTCTCTGGCAAAGCATACTGGTGTGTGTGTGTGTGTCTGTATGCATAGATTGTGTGAAAAGAGTACATTTAGGCTTTAGGGCTGGAGAGAAAGGATATTCCCATAACATTAGCTCTTCTAAATTATCAGTGTACACTAACAATGTAGTAGCTTTGGCTGATTTGTGAAATTTTGTCAATAATACTAAGTACTAGTAAAATAAGCAATGCAAGCATGACCCTTAATATTTTACACTATTCCTAATGGCCTCTGGTATTTGTATTAATTTATCATTCCTTCAGTGGTTCAGCAGTATACAATGAGTCAGTTTTAATACATTGAAATGCAATTGGGGTAAACTAACCATCTCAATAAGGTTCTGGTTCACACATGGTCTGCATATGGTATCACAGTATCACTACTACCAGCCCAAGCCACTAGCAGGCTTACTGCTGGGCATGGTTATCAAGTGTGGGTCTGTATGTATCCTGACTATTTACCGAGCTCTGGCCACTTAGCTGAGAGTGTTATTACAGAGCAGATTACAGCGCAGCTCTGCCTTTTATTATGTGCAGAATAAAATAAAAATATGCAAAGCCAGGCTAACAGCTGTGTTTCAGTTTTCTCCATGACTCACGTGGCAACCTCTTACAAAACGATCAGTCACTCAGAGACCACCTTAGATTTGAGCTCCCTCCTGATCTTAAGTGGCACGTTTATCAAATGTATTAAATTGAAAATATAGCACTTTAAAGATCATTCATTTTTTATATTAATTTTTGAATGTTGGTCTTTCAAAAATCCTGTCCACAGTAATGGACATTTGATTAACATTTGTTTGCTTTTAGAATATCTTCTGATATGAGAGAGATGATATGAGGTGATTAGCAAAGGCTTTTAATGGAGCAGTTACATACTACAAGGAAAATGCTCTCACCCCCTGTACTTTGAAGTAAAGAGGAAGCAGCTGTATTGAGATGGAGTGGCCTTTCTTTATTGTGGACTTGCTTGTTTATGTACGCTTCATGCAATATAAACAGCATGTTAATGTGTACTTTATTCACTTCTGTCTGAATGTGTTGTTTGATGTGTGTTGAATTGAGAACCACCCTTGTCTTGAATTGTTACGCCCCTAATTATGTTTATGTCTCTTTTACCTGTATTACGCCATGTACATTTTACTAGGCAGTTTAGAACAAAAATCCAAAAATCTTTTACACTCTTAAGTATAAATGCTAAAACTGCACAATTTGAAAAGTGATATCTGTAGTAACACGGGCACAGAGCACTTCTTGATTGTGTTTGAACACAACAGTGTTGAGGGGATGTTCAATTTGTTAATTCGCATTCCACCTCTCAAGCATCACTCATCCATTATCTATCAGCATTCTGACATGGATGTACATGAAAGTTGAATGAGCTTAGCAGGCGGTATAAACTGCTCTCATCCATTTTGTATGATGCTACACACCAGTAATCCTGCGAGGATTGAGTGGTTGAAAATAATTTTAAAAAGCCTTTAGGGCTAGAAGATATGCGGTACTGTTTCTGCTTTTCAATAATCACTTTTGTTTCTGAAATTACCAGAGATCCACCTGAGGCCTGGCTTTCTTTTCAGAATCTCATTAACCTTTTCTTCACTGAGCTCTAAAGCAGGACTCTCTTTTCAATGTGTATCCACTTATGCCCTGTTCTCACTTGTATTAATGTTACTTTGATAAGTGATTTTGCATGGTTTCCTCCAATACTATAAAAATAACTCACTGTAGGGTGGTCATATGCTACAGTTGACCCAAAAAGATGAGATGCTGACTGTAGCTTACACGTGAATGACACTTAATGTAATAATTGTAAGTGCTGAAATCAGATGCACTTTTTATATCTATGCTTCCAACATTGTAGATGCTGTAGAATCTGTCCTTCCTAATCAGCAGAAAAGATGCAGTGAAATGGAGGTTTGAGGTGTGTACGCGTGTGTGTGTTTATGAGATTTGAATATTTTTGTGTAATCATGTTAGCTCAGCACACAACTGTCTTTCTGTCATTGTATTTATAACTAAGTTGTAAACTAATCAGTATAGACTGAACCAAAACATTGGGCACTGGAGACACATGGATTCTATGTTCTGTGCCATGTTATCACAAACAATGGCAACATCAGCAACTGATGGGCAAAACAATTAACTCAGAAAGCAAAAAAGGAAAAGAAAACACCAGGCGAGTGCTGCTGCATGTCATTCTTCATTATGCCCTAATTTATTCATTGTCTTTTGTTCTATACTGTACTATCATTAGTTGGAACTTACCCTAATTTGGAGTGTAATTGAGTGGAGTGTAAGTGCGTTAGAAAGTCCACCAGCATTCCTGTGTTATTAGCATGGATGACAAGCACACTAATTAGAATTAGGCAGGATTCTGTGATGAATTTGGTCTTTAGTATTCTTCTACTATAGTTTGTCTAATAGACAGCAAACAACGAACTTTAGACAAACTCTTAAATATAAAGGTTTCTAACTGATTCTTGCTTTTATATGTGGTCCATAGAAAATAAAGAAATACTTCAGTAGATAAAGAAATAATATGCATAGTTACATTGTGTGGATGTTCTTTAAACTTTCCAACACATTTCAATTAAACCATTTACAATTTTATTAATATATTACCATTTGTTAGCACCTTGTTCATCAGTGGCCAGGACCCCCACTGCACCACCAGTGAGCAGGTTTTATTTGAGTGGTGGATCATTCTCAGTGCTGTAATTTCCCATTGTTTCCGCTTCAAGTTTTTTGGTAATTTCTTTCTTATTTGGGTAAAAACTGTGGCATTTTGAACCACTTTCCAAATCCACATCACAGCAAACTTCTACAGGTGCAGAAGAATCAAAAAGAGAATTCAGCCTGCTGCTGTCATCTGCCCTTACCCAGAGGGCATCATAAATGCCCTTAAGTTGATCTTTTTTCTTTGAATTACATTCAGGACAATACCAGGAGCAGGCAAATTGTTTGATTCCATATTTGCCAGATCTTATGATGTGATTTATAAGACAGTAATGAGCAAATAGATTTTTTTGTGTTCAATGGAGGTCAGGTTATGTAGGAGATGCTTTAGAAGAAAATATTAGAAAACAAAGGAGGGAGAAATGATTGCCCTTAAAAAATATAAAACTGGGATTTATATCAGGTGAAAGCTTGTTACACATGCCCTTGGAGTTCCACCATGCATACGATTTTACCTTCAGGAAAGTGCACATCCCGTCCTGGTAGATGGATTCTTCCTTCTACGTCGTTGACAGAGTGAACAGACCCTTTAGTGTTTTGATAGCTACAGCATTAAGGGGAACCAAACCCGAGGACAAAATCAATAGACACTCAAAAGGACATTAAGGTGTGATTTAGGTTTTATGGTGCACTTTTAGAGAGTGCTGAGACAGATTACAAACATCAACACAAGGGTTTATACTGAGCCCCCCTGGAACAGCAGCCTGAGAAAAACAGCTACAGAATGGAGAACCTCTCAAGGAAAAATAAAGGAATCCTCAGAGCCCCACTTAGTTCTGCTATTATAAAGAACTCACATCCACACATATAGAGTAACAGAAAGTGATCTGGCTGAGATGCTGTGTTGATGAATCAACATTGCGAGAGATTTGCAGTCTCTCAGATGTTTTGGAAAACTTAGAAACTTCCTGCTGAGACACTGGAGGCCTCAGAGCTGCAGTTCATCTTCTGCCTCAAATAGCACATGAATATTCATAAATCATATTAGATGATGGTGATGATTCATTACAGCTAATAGATTATTCATGAATTTTGCAACTCTATATGCTCTAATGATCATTGAGTGGCTCTGAGGTTTGCATGTTAGTCTGATTAGAAGATAATACTTATGGTGTTGGATTTTGGATGGCTTATATATATATATATCACAGAGAATTGTTCTAAAGAAAGCACTGGTGTAGGAGTATGTATTTGTCATTGACAATAAGCTAATGACAGTGAAAAATAAATACCTCTACACTACTGTTTTTTAGCTTAATTCTCTGGTTCTGTGTATATCCCTTAGCTGTTTAGCACAATTTTACCTTTGATCTTAGATTTTATTTATATATTTATTTATTTTGTCTGTATGTTGGAGTTTCTTTCAGTTTTCTTACGTTTTTGTACTGTGTATTCACACAGGATTTTTAAGTTAATAGTGTTAGCTGAAGTAGTTGTGTCCTCCTATATAATGCAACAAGGATGTGTTCTCTAGAGCTTGAAAGTAGACAGCAGGACTTTAGTATTACCATACTAAAGTTCTGGAGTCACATCTGAGAGCGAGTGAGCTGTTAGCGTTGCTCTGGCATCTTTTTGATACACACTTTGATATGGAAATTTGTGTGTGTGTGTGTGCCTGTGTTTGTTTAAAAGATTATTATTGACTGTGACACTGCAGCACAGCCTTTCGGAAGTGTGTCTTTTGTTGTGTGTTCATGACAGCTGCTGTTGTCTAAAAGAGTTCCTCAGACTCCTGACAAAGAAATCAAAGCAATTTTATCTGAAAGTTTTAGCAGAGCTGATAAACTTGCTCACTTAATTCAGTCTGTGTGAAACCCTCACAACCTGAAATATGGATGCCTCAGATCCTGACAGATCTTTTTAAGAATCAGTCCTCATATAAAACATCAATTCTAAGTTTTTTCTCTATTGCTCTATTCTCTATTCATCTAATATTTGTTTATTATCTTAGTAATCAGATTTCTTGGTAATGCATATGTTTTAGAAATCAAGGAAACACTTTTAAATGATCAGATAGTAAGAAATATTATAGAAATATTAGAAATATTATCTCAAATATAATCAACAGTGGCAGTACTGAAGGTGAGGAAAACTGGCACTGCTGACATTGTGGATTCTCTCAAGGCAGACCAGTCTTGCGCTGCGGTGAAGTTAACTTTAGCCACTCTAGCCAGTAACTGAAGAGCCACATGACTGAGGTCAACTTGGTCTGTGTTTAACTACTGCTTTTCATGAAAAAAAACAACAACAAACAGCAAGCTAGCCACATAAAATAACTTGATGAGAAATTCATAAACTGAACAGCGGACTCATAAAAGCTGTAGCTATTTCAGTTACAGTATGTTTGAATTCAGAAATTCTAAGTATACCTGTAAAATGCTGTTTGGGGTAGCCCTAGTTTTAAGCAGCAAGCTCATTATGCAACTTTTGATTAAATGGAAGATGCTTTTGATGGTGAAAAAGTGAGAAGTTCACAGTAAAGGTGGGCAATTTGGTAGTGATAGAACATCATGATACATTTCATGATATGCATGAGTGATAAGAGTTCTGCGTTTGTAAAAGTGGATATTGAAAATTGTTTTTAGAAAACGAAAGAATATAAATATAGAAATAAATATAGAGAGTCGATAAGGTATTTATACCCGTGAAAATGTTTTAATAACTGTCTGATCAGTTACGTGTGTTGATCACAGGCGTGTTCTACGGTCATTAGATTTGACAAATATGTTTTCAGTTTAGTGCATTTATGTCAGTTTGGCTGAGGCAAATGAATGAAAAGAACAGCAAGAAGCACATTCACTGAGACAAGTCTTTTAACTGAGCTATAAAATGTCTAGAGGTCAGTGCCAAGTGCTGTTTATTGGTTAGCTTAGTAGAACACTCTCTCAAGAGAAATGTGTAAGCTATGCTTGATTGCCTAAGCATGATATTTGTGTGTATGCACTGTGCAGTCCATCATTACATCTACAGAATAATAAATATAAAAATGTGAAGAAGCAAGCAGCTAATGAGCCAATTATTGACTTTAAACTTGCACTGTACTGTAATAATAAACAAACAAGAACAATTTAGTTGTTAAACTTCCATTTATATGGAAATTCATTGTTTGTTAAAAAATCATGATTGTGACATGACTGACAACTGTGGCATAGTAGGCTGGTACATTAATCAACAATTTGTTACTATGTGTTTAATGGAAGTTATTAAATTATAAATACAGTTCTTAATTTTAGAAGTAATCATGTTATCATTAAAATAATTATTAATATTATTATTAATATAATCATTAATATAATTACAAAAGGTCATCTTTGGTTTCCATAGAGCTGGAAATATCCTGCTGTAATTTTGGATTTTAACCCTCTGAGGTCAGAGGATCCAAAAATTGATCCAAAACATTCCAAAACAATGGAGTTTTCCAAAATAATCATCTAAAACTCTGAGTTTTTGTCCTAGAAACATATCAACAATTAAAATAAAATATATCGATGGCGCTTTGTAAATATATTTTTACTGCCCCCTTTGTGTTTAAGCTGCCCATAATACTTCTGTAACTAGGGGTCTGTCTGTCCCTATTTCATACTAATGTAGATGTCATCTGCCCACATTGTGCCTTGCTATCTTCAATAATAAGCAGTATTAAAATTTTATTTGCTCCATTGTGTTGAGTGTATTGTGTATGAATATTGTATTGTCACACCATCATCTATCTAATTTGTAATGTTCTACATAGTAAACAGTGACAGCGACCAGAAAAGGTTAACTCAAGAGTCCCAAGAGTGTGTCAAGAAGAATGTAGATTTTGCTCTTTGAATTCCATTCTCTCTGTTACTGTGTGCGCTTATGTGTGTAATTGCACCTAAATCCAGAAATGGCCTGGTCTTGCTTCAGGCTGTCCGGAGCAGGGATCTTAGGGGAAGGATCTTATAAACTGACAGACCGACAAGCAGATATTGACACTTGTCTGAGTGGAGAGCACTCTCTGTAGTCTTCTAGACAAAGTGCCGGAGCACATTGAAGCTTCCAGATTGAGGGCGTGGTTTCAAACTGCTCCTGACATCCCTTTGGTCTTGACATCTGTGTCAGTATGTTGCAATAGCTCTCAACACTCGCCCTTTCAGGCTGAGGCCCCAGGTGTCAGCCTGAAATTGGTCAGCATGATGTCTATTTTCTCTCTTTAGTCTAAATCTGAGAAAGTGGAACATTTTCTTGACTTTAGTGGAACAGTTTAATGCTCTTGTGTGGCACTATAAAAAGCTCAATTTAATCATGTTGCACTATATAAAAGTTGTTTTCATTTAAATTATACTTTATTTTCTGTTCAGGGCCTAGCCACGCTTTCCTTTGCACAGTTCAGAGGACAGTCAAGTAGGTTAAAAGGATTTATGCAGTTTATTATCCAAGTGGTCTGTGTCTTGCAGGATTCTCTGCCCTGGGGAAGTGCTGTAAAAGTAATAGTAGTCGAGCAGTTCCAGACTAATAATAGCAGTGAAGTTGTAATAGAGATCTCCCCTAGGGTGCGTTCTGTACTGAAGAGGACACATGTAACCACTGGGGTTCAAGCTTTTTATCTTTGTGTTTGTGTGTGTATCTGTTAATAGAATATGTATTGTATAGGTCCTCATAAATTGGGTTGTTGCCCCTTATACCGCCAACAGTTCTGACCCGTTGAGGCGTGGACGTCATAAGACCTCTGAAGGTGTGCTGTGGTATCTGACACCAAGATGCTAGTCAGTCCTGTGATTTCAGAGGTGGGGCCTCCATGGATTAGACTGGTTTGTCCAGAACATCCCATAGATTCTTGATCGGATTAAGAGCTGTGGAATTTGGAGGCCAAGTCAAGACCTTGAACAATTTTTGCAGTGTGGCAAGGTGCATTATCTTACCGAAAAAAGCCACTGGAATACCATGACCCTGAATGAGTGTAGACTACTTAATCTGCAGTGTTATTTAGGTAGGTGGTCTGTTTCAAAGTAACATCCACCTAAGCGTCACATTACACTTCCCAAGGTACTTCTTGATGCCATCTCCTCCCCATGTGCACACACAGCTGTCCATGTAATGTAAAATCAAATGTGGTTTGTTGGAACAGGCCATCTTTGTCTATTTCTCCATAATTTAGTTCTGATATTCATGTACCCATTGGGCTTTTGTCATGGCCAATTAATAAGTTGACCTTCCTTTGACCTGCCATTTGGAGATATTGTGACACACCTTGCCCATCTAACCATCACAATTTGGCACATGTATAAGTCACTCAAATCCTTTTGCTTGTCCATTTTTCCTGCTTCCAACACATCATGTGGCAAGTGGCTTTCCCTCTGTGTTTTTTCTCTATTTCTTTCCAGTATTTGTAGAATTACAGTTCTTGTTAAAAGACCCATGATTTACCTTTTCAGCAAGTGAAGTACAGGGGGTCCTTGAGTTACGAGGGTCTCGACATATAACATTTCAATTTTACAACGCTCATATGGGCTAAGTAGTTTAGTGGCGTGTGGTGGAAGAATACGCAGATTACGCACTAACACGCCGCACGAGTGAAGGAGTACGCTTATCTAAGCGCAAGTGTTCAGTTTGTGTTGCATTGTTTGGTGACGTTTTGGCCTTTATCGTTGCTTTTGAAAAAAAAATTACACTCATTTTTTGTCATTTTTTTCTGAATGAAAACATTTTTTCTGAATCAAAACATCTCTCCTATATTCTCTCCCAATAATGTTGCAATGATCATACAAAACACTGAGTCTATTCCCTTTGAGAGAGTTTTACTAGTTCGAATGGAAAGCCTTGAAACCAGTATGCTGTCCCACAGGGTATAAGAGAAATTGAAGCTAGCTTTTATAAATTAGATCAATTGTCCATTGTGGACCTCTACAATTGCACGGTAGCGTCGTAGTGTCCTCAATCCTCTTTGGAAGAAAGCCCAGAGGCAGCCGCTGGAGGACTGGCTCTTTCAGAGTGAAGCATTGAGCTCTGCACGCAACACTGGTTCTGAGATCCACACTCGCAGGCTGTGGAATCTCATCAGCTCAGCAGCTTCTACAGTCCTTAGTGCAACCTCCTGATTCCTTCCACTGATAGCTGCTGGAGCAGTCTGCTCTCTGTATTGGTGGTTATATGAGCCGTCTGTCTCTTTGCTGATTACTGGTTCAGTCTCTGCAAGGTACAATAGATCCTGCATGTGGAAAGGATATACAGTGATGAATACAAGCTTTAAAGTTGCTTTAAAGTGGAATTTAGTGCAAAACTCTCAGTTTTTAACTTCATTGTATTTGAAAGGGCAAATTGAGGACAGTGAAAGTTAAATCCTTGTCTTGGCTCCTGTGCCAAGTCTGCTTCTCATGTTGTGCAGTTCTTGTTGCAAATTAACATCTCTTTTGAGATTCTTCTTTGTGTGTAAACAAAGCAAAGCCAAAACTTTCAGATCATAGATTGGAGCGCAAAATACAAAAAGGAAAGCAAAAAATGAGTAAATAATACACACCAACGATTTGACCCATGATTCGGTTCATATCACAATTCATTTGCGGTGGAGGAGAGGAGAAATTCTGAGGTGCCATTTTGTTTGGAGACACCTTATCTTTACCACAAAATTATCGGTGAACCGCACGAGGAGTCGAGTTGGAGGAGTTGACACATCTCCCTCGGTTCACCGCTCCGTTCAACAAAAAAACGCTCCGCCCAGCTGCCCGGAGCCACAAAACTCGCTCAAAACACAATAAAACTATTACACAGAAATGCAATCCTCCTATTACGCTGAAAATGTTTATGGGTATAAGGGAAGGAGGTATATGGGAAGGGTTGTGTCATGATTCACCCTCCTCACACCGCGACACGGGTTCGTGGAACTGAGTGTAGTGAATTCGGTTTTGTATCGTATATCGTTACAGCCCTAATATATATATATATATATGAAATATTTATGCTAACCTCAGAGTAAAGTTTTGCTCATTCGTAACAGAAGCTTTGCTTGATTCTCCATATAATTCTGCATAGGTGGAGACACTGCAGAAAATATTATTTCTAGTCTGTACAGCTATGGTATTTAAGATGGCTAATGTCAATGCACCAGATCAAAAGGAAAAGGTGACATTATTTGAGTGTATGCACCCAAAACAGTGCATTGTCTTGTGTTAGCTAATAAGCTGACTAGCAAGAACAATCCCTAATTGGTTAGATTTGACACCTTCAAGTGGTTATTACAATGTTCCAACTGTACCCAAGGTAGAGCTGTGAAATTCAGTCTGTGAGTGTTAGTTCTTGTTTGGGCCACTTCTTGGTTTTGTGCAGTGGAAAAACTCCCCAATATTGCTCAATAAACAGGTTTGTCAGTTTTTGACATGACTTGTTACTGCCTCGCTG
Organism: Brachyalestes nurse; assembly: GCA_037974405.1. Classification (NCBI taxonomy): domain Eukaryota; kingdom Metazoa; phylum Chordata; class Actinopteri; order Characiformes; family Alestidae; genus Brachyalestes; species Brachyalestes nurse. Next base: position 16,388,960 of record JBBPCY010000156.1, on the reverse strand, counting down.
CTAGCTCTAATTGTAGCTACATGTATTGGAGCTAATACCAATGTACTACAGCTACTATATAAAGCAAGACACTAAATTCCCCTGATAGTGCCTACAATCATTAAGTAGTGTTTGTTTTTCTTAAAATGCAATGTGTTTTTACTGAAAAATTCTAATTTTTTTAAGAAATGAAATGTGGCATTGTATTTATATACTGATGATCACCCTCTGGACCAGGAATAAGTACAATCACTAGAAGGTGAAGATGATCCTGACATTAGCAATGTAATAAGTGTATTAAAGTCTGTGTTGTTTGTAGCCCAATAAGGTGAGAGTGAACCATGTAACAAAAAGTATAAATGTAGCAAAACAAGTTTTATGACACACCAAATAAAACTGCAATTCAAATGTAATTGAATCTTTAGAAGAAATAAAAACAAGATTGTGCAGCAGTGCCTTTGATTTTGCATTTGCTCAAATTGCTAGCAAGAAATTAGCTAGCTAAAAATTCCATCAATTTTGAAAAATCGTTAGGATGTGAAAAGAGTGGGTTTATTGTGAAATACATGGTTCTAAACTTACCCAGACAGAATACTTCACAGAGATGGCTCTGAAAGTCCCCTTACAAGTTATTTTGAGAAATGGATATGCCTGATGCCTGCTGCCTAAGAAACTATTTAATCATGGTTTTGGATTAATTATCAGAAGTTTTGGATTAATTTGTATTGTTTAAAAAAATCTATTAATGGTGGAGGAGTACATGCAGGGTGTTGTGAGGCAAAATAATCTTGAAAGAAAATTCATATCATTGTTAATAATATATCTGAAATCTCAGAAAACATATGTAGCTTCACTGGTGGTTATATATAGAAGATAAAATCTCTACACTACAGTGAGCCATAACATTAAAACCACCTGCCTATTGTGCATATTGTGTAGACCCCCTCATGCTACTAAAATAGCTCTGACCCACCGAGGCATGGACTCTACATAATCTCCGTGGAGTGTTAGCATGGGGCATTTTGCTACTTTAGGCAAAACAGAAGCTGTGCTCAAGTGTTGTCTCTCCTGTTTGAAAAATGTTGTACTGTGATTCCGCATTGTGATCCAATAGCACTGGGCATTGTCATGTTCACCTTTATGCGCCTGCCTCCTGCTGTGGTATTTGGCACCAAGATGTGAGTTCCAGAACCTCTATGCCCTGTAAGTTGGGAGGTTGGACCTCCATGCATTGGACTAATTGGTGCAGTGCATCTCATGGATAGTTGATTAGATTGAGATCCGAGGAATATGTCAGCACCTTGAATTCTTTGTGTTCCTCAAAACATTTCTTTTTTGCAGTGTGGCAGGATGCCTTATTCTACCAAATAATGTGAATTAGTCAATAGAATTGCTATGAAGGTGTGTAGTTGGTCTGCTGCAGTTGTATGTAGGTGGTATGTGTCAAAGTAACATCCATATTAATTCCAGGGGTTAAGGTTTCCAGAGCATGACAGTGCCTCCATTGGCCTGCTTCTGCCCGTAGTGCATGCTGATCCCAAAGCACACACACCTGGCTGTCCACATAATGTAAAAAAAACATTTGATTCAGCAGATCAGGTCCAGTAAGCCATTTCACACCAAACCACTCTGACTAAAAATATGCAGAATCATGCAGGCAAGTGCATTAAAATGAGTTAAACCTCGGTTTTGCTTTTCAGTGGCGATGGACATTATCGTATGCTAACAAACGTGCTAAAACTTAGCATGTAAGCCCAGCCTAAATGGTTTCCAGATAATTCTAACAATCGATTCTTAAAATGTTCAATCCCTGGGATGCAATAAGCTCTTGTGCATTCAGCAACAGCTGCCTGCAGATCTTGGTGATGTTTTTCCTGAAAAACAATGGACTTCAGGTACTGTGGCCCTCTGATGCCATGGAGGCTGTAAGAAGTTCCAATGAAAAACAAGAGACTTTATATATACATATGTATGTATGTATGTATGTATGTGTGTGTGTGTGTGGATCCAAAGGCTGGAGAAAACCAGAGGGAGGATAAGAATATCAACAACAAGTGCAGCTCAAATATCTCTCTGCAGACCAATAATGGAAAAGTTTTTTCTTCCTCTCTGACGCACCTTCCCCTAGGGGCTCCATGCTTACACGTAGCACACAGAGTCTTCCACACTTCAGCTGCTGAGCGGCACATCCATTCATCTATTAATTACACCAAGCAGTGACTTAGTGTGATGGTTCATCCACACTTACAGTCAAAATTTAGTCACTAAACCAAGATGTGTTTAGCATTTAGAGTTTGCCTTTTTAGGTTTGCTAATGTCGGCTTATGTAGCAGGTTATAGGTGAAACTTACAATAGGCCTTACTATGTTGCCATTGTGCAAACTGCATGCCAAGTCATTATACACTTGCCAGAAACTGTTCTGAGTTATGCATGCAATCTCAAATAGATTTGTTTAAATAGAAGTGGTTTCTGACACTCTATGACACGTTTATTAGCTAAAAACATTGGTTGTAGCTAAAAGCCTGAAGGTAATTTGTGGATTTTTTGTCTCCTGCTCTTTTTAGCTACATTAACCCAATGGCTCTAGCACAGATCTAACAAAGCAAAATTCAGACACTAAACATGCAGCACTTGGTCGAAAGCAAAATTATGGTAATTTTTTTTTTTGCTATATTTGGTGTGTCAATGTTGTTTGGTAGGGGTATAATGACGGTGTAAAGAATTCCTAATTTGGTTCACTAATATGGTAGTGTCTTAATTTGGTCATTTTTTTTCTAAAATGTGGATTATGATTGTTTAAAAATAAGGATGATAACCAGTTGATGTTCCCATTTTCAGCATTCACCTTATAAATGTTTAAATGTGTAATAATAGCACACTAGCCACAGGCTAATACACACATGTGAGCCTCTCATTTTTCTTTCTGAGGTAAAGAGGCAGGGGTGTTTTCAAAGGGCATTGTGGACTTAATTGTGTAACTTTTATGAAGCTTCTTAAAAATATAACGGATCAATATTGTTTTGGCAGATATTTCCTAGATCTCCTAGATGCCATTCCACTGGTGAAATGGACATCAGGTCCTCATATATTATAATTAATATAATCCAATCAAATCTTTTCATTCAAATTATATTGAAAATTAAAATATTTAAAATGTTTTAGTGTGAACTAAGAGGCCAGTTCAAAATTCCATTTCATAGCTACTGTGAAAAGGGGTTAAAGGTGAAAATGTCTTCAGTCTATAGAATGTGATATTTGATACCTGTGCGTTCGGAGAGACTCAATATGCAGCAGCTGGTGTAGCACAGTAATTCCACTGCCCCACAGAAACACCAGACTAGGCAGGTACACCACTACGTCAATACAAGTCCTTGGGCCAAACACCTCAACACTACATTCACCAACATTTGTAACACCGTTCAAATGTTTTAGTTGCTCTGGATGAGTGTCTAGCAAATGCATAAGTGGAAATGCAGTGTTACATTAATTTTGTGTGGTTTTGGTCTTCCTGTGCCACAGCCCTCATTACCATCAGTAATATAACAGATTCCAGGGAAATCACCAGTCACTCTCAAATATAAGATTATTGCATCAGAAGAACCACTTTTGTTTCCCTAAAGACAATTTCAATGAACTGTTGAATGCGAAGACCCTTCTTAAAGAACCATTTAGGCCATTTATTCTTAAAGAGTACATACAGCTCCAGAAAAAAGATCACTGCAATGTATTTTTAAATCAGAATCTCTAATCTTTTCAGTCACAACCATTCTATGCCAGTGTCTGTTAAATTCCTACACAAGCACCTCATTCTGCTTTACCTTATTTAATGAGGACAAGTATAAAAACACTGCTGTAATCAACACTCTCCTCTTGCAATGTGACCAGTCGGATGGCAAAACACTACTAGAAGTACTTGGAAGTACTAGTACTAGTACTAGTACTAGAAGGTAATTATTGCCATTTTATTGAAGAGTGAACAAGAGATTTGTTTTCTTTGAATTATTCAGGTTCTGTAAACACTGCATCATTTCTCTTATTTTAATGTATTGTCATTTCCTTTAAAATGATGCTTTAAAGACCTTTTTTTATCATTTTTATTTGTAAATTAGGAGAAATATTCATTTTTTGCCATGGCTGTATATATTTACTTACCCCACACAATTTTACACTGTTCACTGTTTGCTATGGACCACTTTACTAAACGTGTGTACTTTTACTACACTTACTACTTTACTATGAAGAATAGTCATGGAAAAGATTCAGTCAACCATCAACTACAGAAAGATCAAAAATAATCTAAAAAGATCTAAGATGATCCACGGAGCTGCTGATCCACAAGCCGCCCTTCCAGCGCCTGGTGCGTGAGATTGCTCAGGATTTCAAGACCGACCTCCGCTTCCAGAGCTCCGCCGTCATGGCCCTGCAGGCCAGCGAGGCTCAACCAGGTGGATCTGTTCGAGGACACGAACCTGTGCGCCAAGAGATGCCTAAAGATATTCAGCTGGGCCACCGAATCCGAGGAGAGCGGCTTAAACTAACTGCGCTTATGGTCCCCAAACTTTGAGATTTTTTTGTCAAATGCTTTTTAAATAAAATGTATTATTATTATTATTATTATTATTAAAATTATTTGTAAGTACTGTAACAGACGATGTTTGATCAAAGCTTAGATATTAGCAAGAAACTCCTGTAAATTTTCTTTGAAAAATGACATGCAGATTTGGTTCAAAATCATGTAACATTCAGTGGACTGATGAGAGTAACATTTTTCATTTTAGATCTAGTAGTCATCAGGTATGTCAGATGACCCCCAGGTACTGAATTCAAACCACGGTATGCTGAAGACAGTGAAGTGTGGTTGCACAAAAATCCTGGTATGGGGATGTTTTTCATACTATGGTTTTGGACTTATTTATGGTATACCAGGAATCATGGATCAGTTTGAATGCATCAGAATATCTGAAGACTATGTTGCTGTATGCTGAAGAGGAAATGTCCCTGAAAGTGGTATTTAATCAACACAATGACCCCAAACACAAGAGCTAATGAGCAACTTCATGGTTTCAGACTAGAAGGATTGAGGTAATGGAACTCCTGGAACCTCAACCTCACTGAAAACTTGTGGTGTGTCATTAAAAATGCAGTTTCTGAACCTAAACCCAAAAATTCACAGGAACCTTGGAATGTAGTTTGTTCATCATTGGCTGAAATACCTGTTAATAGGTGCCAGAAGGTGGATGACTCAGGTGTGAAGCAGTTATCAAAACTGGTGGTTATGCAACTAAATATTAGTTCAGTTTGAGTTTGAAGAGACCAATGCTGATACTGACATTTTTTAACAGATTAATATTGCTTTTCTTTGCTTCCTGTAAAATGTGATACTCTCATTTGGAATTGAATATGTACTGTTTCCAAGTTCAAAATATGGAAATAAAAGCTATTAGAAATCTTTCACTTTATTCATCTTTTTTAATGCATTGCTATTTATTTGAATACAACTGTATTAATATATGTATTTGTGTAGTTGTAAATGTTTTGTGAATTTATCTGAATTGTTCTAAATGTCAAAATGAAAAACTGTTTTGTACTTTTTGTTGTTCAGGGTGTGGGTGGGGACTCAACAGGGGGTCTTCCAGGGTTCCATACGATCTAGAACCACCAGTCCTGTAAACAATATCCAATTTTGGAGATTTTCCTTCAACTCCACTGCACTTTAAAGTAAAAATATCCTGCTTTTCTGCAGACAGTGTGGGGATCTGAACTATTTACATCTTTACTGGAAAATATAGAAACCGCAGAAGCTCTACAGAGTTCATTGCTCTTCTTAATAGAGTTGTTCATCAAAATAACAAAGTCACTGACCGTGCTTCTACGATTGACACTCAAGTGGATTTAAGCAGGTGCTTTTACTCTTTAACCTTAATACGTCTGCCTGTACTCTATTCATATTTTATAATGTAGTACAGTATGGTATATTTTACTCTGCTTTTACATACAGGATTTGTGCACTTTGTTGTTTTTACACAGGCAGTGAAAACACCACCCAGTGCCCCAGGGTCGAATTTCACAGGAATGAGTTTTAGTGTCAGGCCTTCATCAGCAGATTTTATGTTTAGTTGCAAAACCAGCCTTTTTAAAAAAAAACAAAAAAAAACATGTCAGATCTATTCGTCTTTAAATGGACATTTTCTGCCAAAAAATCAAGAAAATGGGTGAAGTAAGTGAAAAAAGGAAATATAATTTAATGTAGTGAGTGTAGACAAGTTATTCCTCTTGCTCTACACCAGATGGCGATAAGAGACACCATGTTGAGTGCAGGTTTTTTGTCCGGGGCCTTTCAGCTCAGAATGCTAACCGAAAGAAGCACTTAAACAAGGCAGGATATTAAAGAAGGAAGGTTTACTAAGTGCGTAATGTAACAATAAACCAACAGTACAGTTGTATAAAGCTGTAAAGCTCTGCAGACTACATACATTGCTGAGGCAAAGTTTTGCATCACATCTTGGCATTCAAAGTAACTTGAGTTGAGCTGGAAGCAGGAAAGCAAATGCTATGATAGCTGTGCTTCCTATAACATTATAAACTGTGTTTCATCATTTATGACCAGTGTGGCTGAAAGTGTAGTGCAACTACAATCTGGTCAGCTGATGCAAATGCAGTTAAGCTAAAATAATTCTGTGTTGAACCAGACAAACTTCAATCATTCATTCATTTTCTGTGACCGATTAATCCTCACTAGAGCTGCAGACATGGGTGCCAGTAGCATTTTTTTAAATGTGGGGGGTCTCAGGGCTCTCCATCTCGGCTGTTGTCTGGGTGGGCGGGTGGTGTCTGGCTGATGTCCGGGAAGGGAAAAGTTGAGGGGATAAAACGAATGATCTGCAATAACAATGTCCATGGTTGCAGGTACCCGGGTCCTATCCTGGGGTATACGGGCTCAAGGCAGGAACTCACCCTGGGCGGGGCGTCAGCCCACTACAGGGCCCGCACAGACACACACACACACACACACACACACACACACACACACACACACATACACACCCCATTTGCTTACACAATCACACCTACTGACAGACTTTCCAACCTAAATACATGAAAACATACTCATCAAAATAAATATAATTGGTGGAAAGAGACAAAAGTAGCCAATTTATTGACCAAGAGCATTTTTTAAATTTTTATGTCTCAGAATTTGCCTTAATCCCAACAATTAGAGCCATTTGCGTAGATTTTCACCTACAGGGGGCGATGTATTAGTTCAGTGGTTGAGAATGTGCTAAATGTATAGTATGTACATGTGTGAGGGGTTACCTTACCTCCTAAAATGACCCTATAACTCCTTTCCACTTTAATAATGTTTCATTCACCTACACATTCATCACTTTACAGAACATTCATAAGGCAACATGACACCATAGCTGACGTAGCCTGCATAAAAGCTTTTTCCAACAAGACTCACTTGTCATAATGGCGGCTTTTAGCTGTTTGCTAAAGCTTGTTTCAATGAGCCTTTATGAATGTCTATAAAGGTATTCATGATGAAAAGGTTATATAGGTGACATGGTAACCTTAGGAACATTATAAATATGCCTTTATAAAGCATAACCCACCCACTCTTCCACCTTCCACCACTGTTTACTGGGTTCTTTGGTAGCTACTGTTGCAATATGACAATATTTTGCAATGTTTCCGGTAGTAACATTTCTACTTAAATCAACAAATTGACCCTCTCCTACCCAAATAGCTGACACCAACTGATCCAGAGGAAACACTGTTTTGCCCACAAGCTACAACGAAAACATCAAGCTGTTTGGTAACAGCAACACTGAGACAAAGGCGGAAACACCCCTGCATAAAGCCACACAAAGTCTGTATAATGACAGGTTATGATTCAGTCCCAAGGGCTTTCACATCATCACGTTTATCCTGACAATGCATTCTTAAATAATAAGTATCAACTACAAAATAAAGCTACAAAATAAAAGCCTTCAGAGCAACAGTGATGCTGATGTGCAAATGTGGTAGTATTGTCATGCTGGTATGGATGTATCAGGCACAGCGATGTCACTTGGATTTTCACTGTTAGGTTGAGAGTGGTCCACCACCCAAAAATAGCCTGCCTACATCACTGTGAAATGGGCTTGAACCGTGAAATTTGGATTACAGTTAAATGTGCTTCATGAGTCATGGCACAAAATTCCAAGCACACCACATTTCAGTTCTCACTGTAACAAACCTGTACTTATTTCATAAAGAAAAGGTTGTTAGTAAAGGCACTGGCCATTACATCATGAGGTGTCAACGGTGAATGAAGAAACAAAGGCAGAAAAGCTTGGTGAGGCGCAGGTCGCTGACAGAAAACTGGACTTCTGGAGCAGCGGAGAAGTCTGTTACCGTAACAGCATGACTGATACTTGAAACTAGTTCTCCAAAAAACGCCCATTTATGAAGCACAATGGAAATTATGTCTCAGGTCCTACCACAACTGACAATGCAAGAGCACAAGGCTGGATTTTCACCTCAAAGCAACAGCAATTTCTCATTGTATAATTTTTCTAATGACTGTGTAAAAACACATCAACAATACAATATAGCTGAATTACAGATGAGCATATAATCATGTTTATCAAGTTCAGTTACATTTGTACACTTAGATGAGTAAAAACTCCCAATAATACATGTGTAATCACATTGCTGCACTACAGTAATCCAGCCGTAACAATGAATACATTACCAGCAGCTATACCGATATTACATGCATTATTAATGTGTAACTACACAGTTATTAGAAACAGTAATATTTTCTGGCTTGTATTTTGCATGCCTACTGTTTATATAATTATATTTAAACAATTTTTATATTGTGTGTGCCTTTAATTCATTTGTTTGTTTATGTGTTTATATTAGAGATGGCACGATACCACTTTTTTATGTCCAATACCGATACCGATATTGTAAATTTGGATATCTGCCTTTGGAAATTTGGATATCAAGTCTTTTTTTTAAACAGTAAGCAAAAAATTATGCTTTCAAGAAATGTCAGGATATATTTTGCATACCTTCACACAAATACAGAAAACACAACTATATAATATATATAATAGATATAATAAGGGCTGTTACTTTGCAGGGGGTTGATTGCCTGCTGTGATATGCAGCATAAATACATTTTATTAGGGAAATTTAGTGATTTAGCAACAAAAAGAAAAAGCCGTCTGGAAAAAGATTACCACTTCTTTTAACAGTGTAAATGCCGCTGTCGTCAGGGATGTTGTCGCGGTTCAAAAAAGATTTAAAGTATTGTGGTGACCTTA
>JBBPCY010000156.1:16360860-16379563 GCA_037974405.1 Brachyalestes nurse | reverse complement strand
GTTTGAGAGAAATGGTAATATTGTGTATCTGGAATGAATTTTAGATCTTTAAGTCCATCTCATGAAAAATCGGAGCAAAAACAAAGGTGTTGCGTTTATATTTTTGTTGAGTGTATGTTAGTATCTGAGGCAAATATATCAGTAAATGACCAAAGTATGCTGTAACGAGGCAAATGTGCTAGTAACTACGGTAATCTGTCGCGTTTTTCCTTCTCTTCGTTTCTTTTTTTCGTCCCCTTGGACACCAGATAATTTAGGACATTTTGAGCTTGTGACACATCAAAAAATGACAATCCCTGGTAAGTACCTGGTAAAGGCTAATTAGACGGAAGAGGGGGGCGGCGCGCCGCTGTGTAATAATGAGGCCATAGGAAAGTTCCGTATCAATATTATTATTACTACTACTACTTAATAGGGTTTGCTAAGCAGGTAAATTCACGTGGGGTTGTTGTGTTCATATTAGGACACATTAATACCAACTAGTTTTAAGAATAGTGGAATGTTGCACTTTTTTTCTTCCTCCATTTGTGGCGCCCCCTGGATGGACGGCGCCCTTAGCATTTACCTATATTGCCTATGCCACAGGTCGGCCCTGCTCACACCGTTCAGTCAGAATTAGACCTGGTTCAATTGGACTCAGACCTGGTTCAGTTTTACTCTGGAATAAAAATCCTGCTCAGATGTTTAGTGTGACAGACGGAGTCTAACACTCCCTGCTCTCTGATTGATTAAAATGGGAGGATGGAGGTGGAGTTGAATGAAAAGAATGACAGAGTTTGTCTCCCAGTAAAGGAAAGAAAAGCACAATGTTTCTCTCTTCACTCCTTATTTTTGCAGCTCTCACAGGTAGGATTTTAGCTTAATTTTCTCTATTTACCGTTTATTAATCATCATAAATTACTTTATTATTGTCAGTGTCAGTCTGTAATGAATAAGACTAGATTATAGATTGCAAAACTATCCTTAAATCATCTTCACCTGTTTGAATATGAAATATTATAAATATGTTTCTGCTGAATCAATGTGAGTAATGGAGGTTTTTCTTCAGGTTACAGTACAGAAGACAGTATTTCTCCTACATCTCCTGCTGTCAGTGCTAAAGAGGAAGAAACAGTGATTCTCTCCTGTAAATATGAATACTCAGTGTCTCTGAACAATCTACAGTGGTATCGCCAACATACCAATTCCTTCCCAGAGCTCCTTGTTCTACTGGTGGCATCAGACCAGAATCAGACAGTGGATTCTCATTATCCTCGTATATCTGCTACAGTCAAAAGCAAGTGGATCTGAAGATGCTCTGTGCTCTGATCCCCACAGTGACAGGAAACCCAATTCCACTCTACAAAACCCTGTGGAGATGTGGAGACCAGCTCAGCTCACACACAGCCTGCAGACTGGATACAGTAATCAAACCCTCAGCACTTTTCAGAACAACAAGTTTCTAACACACAGTCTGGACTATAAAATTATTCCCAGTGAAGGACAGGCCAGGATTGTTAATGTAACAACTGATCAGACTCAGTTATGGTCTGACTTTACTCAAACACACATGATTCCCTCTTTCAAACAGTTCAGGGTTGAGTTTCAGTAAACAGAGGGAGTCCAGAAAGAGTCAGAGACGGGCAAACATTAGCATGCAGGCGAGACAAAGGACAAAATCAGCCAGCTGGCCGGGATGAGGCACTCATTAGCACTGATGTTGGTCACTGGTGTTTTGTTAAGTTTTAAAAGCCTGCTTTCAGTTCTATTCCTTTGTAAGTTCTCCATCACTCGTACCATTGTCTTCATTGTACCCTTAGTAATTCCTGTTTTCAGTTTTGGCTTTGCGGCCATTAAGCCAGGTTTTGTTTACCTTGGAAGAATTAAAGAAAAAGAAACTGTAACAAACCTTCACTTAGCCAAGAAGTGTATGAAGGCTGTTAACAGCTCTGATATTAGGGTAGGGAACAAACCACCAACAAAGATACTAGTTTTACACCGAGTATTAGTTTTATCACACATCCACACACAAACCATTGCCCCAAACTTTCCCCCCAGTCCATATGCATATAAATATATACAGCAGCTCCCACTCCAGTAGGACCTCCTGCTCTCTGGTAAGCTCCTCCGGTTTCGTCCAGGAAGGGTAGGCTCCTCTTCGGGCAGCCCCACTCCACCGACCACCATCCACCGCCAAGAAGCCCGATACGGTTTTAGACACTTACAAACACAGAAAAGGAAAAGAAAAGAAACCCCACCTGCTCTGTACAGCAGGGGGTTTACCCATTAACAATTATCCATTTACATCTTTAGGAAGACAGGTAAACAGAAAGAACAAGTACTCACATGCCATAAGAACACCCTGGCTCTGCAAATGGGTTATGAATTTCAAGGGTTTTGGTTTTGCTGCTGCTGCCTTGCTAGCCTAGCCTCCCCAGCTTATATAAGGTCAGACAGGAAACAGGCCTAGAACTACCTTAGCGTCCCCCTCTGGGACCTTGTAACATCACCCCACTGTTACAAAACCCCAGCCATGTCAAGAGTCTGCATTTGTGCCTCAAGCCTGAGCTTGCCAGCCCTGAATGTGACAGAAGAACTGCCCTTTAACAGAAGCATAGCGGACTCCATGAGCGAGGGGATTTGGAATCAGTCCTGGTGTGAACTGACGAGATCAAGCCCGTTCACAGTGAGGAGCTCCTGTGTGGATGGAGCTCGGAGGACGAGGACAAGGAGGATTCTGACTGCTGGGGCAGCTGGTGGATAGATGGTCAACCAATTTTGGACCCAGCGGTGTTCGGAGATCCTCCCGCTCACACTCCGGGCATGGTAGAGACTCCGCTTCGACTCGCTATTAAGCGAGACGGGCCTCCCATGGCTCAGAGAAAGAAGAGGCAAGGTGGATCGCCAGCCGGCTCCCCAAGCAGCCCATGCCTTCCTCCGAGATCCATCCGACTGGGCTGATCTCCAGCTCACCTCATTCAGTGAACACTGGGCTGGGCCAACAACCCTTGCTTGCAGCTGTCCCAAGCTCCTGAGTCCCGCAGAGCCGTGGCGGAGCCAAAAGGTTGGCTCCCACATAGGAAGAGGTGACACGGGAGGTCCAGAGGAGCTTAGGGGAGCTAGTGGGGAAGTTAAGCTGATCACATCACACGTTTAACGTAAATATGATGTACATCGGCGCCAATAACAAAACGATTTTTAGCCTTCTGAGGAGACCCCTTTTTACTTCTTGTTTGATTTTTTAAATTTGTGCATGGCTTTCTTTCTGAACCTTCCAAATCCCAGTGCAGTAAACAAACATCTTCACTGAGCAACTCACCTATGAGCTGGCCTCACCCCCCCGAAACCACGGCCGAGCTGGTAAAGAAAGTCTAGGGCCGTTATAGTTCACGATTGATAGACTCCCCATGGTTAGTTAGATGCCAGCCCGGTAGATCTGCTCTGACGCCGGCCCTGTGCCGCATGGTAAGGTTTCTTCTTCTGTTTTAGCCTATGAGCTAAGCTATGAGCTAAGGAGGCCTAGTCTACCGTGCCTGTAGGGAGTTGGACTGTTAGCGACACCTTCAGGCTGTTAAGAAACATACATTTCTGTTCCGTGTCTTTGTGTCTTTCATTTAGATATCCTGAGGACACCAGGTTTGAGTTTAGTCTGAGTTTCAGCTGCCGGTGTACTCAGGAGTAAGTGTATGTGTTTGTTGATTGGTTTGAGGGTTTTTTGTAGATTGTATTTAAGTTCAGTTTAAGGGGACCTTGATTGTCGGTCCACCGTCCTCCTGACTCTGATAAAGTTTCACAGTTCTCCTCTTGCCTATCATGCGGGACATGGCTACCTACACCATGGCAGACTGGATAGCCCCTCAACCAGCGAGGAGGAAGCGGGCAGGGAAGCCTGCCTTGAGCACACTGGCTTGGAAGCCGGCCACAAGGGAAAGCGTCCCTGGTGCTCTTCCGATCCTCCCGCTGGCGCCTTGCCTCAACCAGTGAGGAGGAAGCGGGCCAGGAAGCCCGCCTTGAGCACACTGGCTAAGGAGCTGGCTACGAGGGATGAAATCCCCTGTGCTCTTTTGGTCCTCCTGCTGGAAATGGGGAACGTGGGAGGGAACAGCAGCTCCAGCTGGACTTGCTGGAGCCCTCAGCAGCCACGCTCCCGAGGCTCCCGAGCGACGAGGCAAAGCAGGATGTCTCGCCTCTCCACGACGCCATGCAGCCTGGCTCGCTGCTCTTCAAAACCACTCTCCCAGGTGTCAAGACTTAGAGGGCCTTAGAGGGCCTTTAGCCATAGAGGGGGCTTTAGAAGGGCCTGTAGCTGCAGAATGGCCTTTAGGGGGGCCTTTAGCAGCAACTGAGGGGACATTAGCCACCCAAGAGGGACCTTTAGCCACCAATGAGGGGCCTTTAGCCGCCCAAGAGGGGTCTGAAACCCCACCAGGGGATGGGGTCTCCCCCAGAATTAGCGTGCGTCTGCTTTGTGTGCCTGGAGAAGGCGACCCGACAGGACATAATCCATATGCACAATCCAACATATGAAGTTCCAGTTTGAACCAGTAGTTAAAGACAATCCGGTGTAATTATAAGGAGTCATTGGAAATTGCAGCAACCATTTCAATGCACATTTAAGTGCCTTCTTGCGTTCAGCTCATCAATTAATTAGCCCAGCATCTAATTAACTACTACGTGGTTTGAATAAACAAAACTATATGTTTAGTTAGAGCCCTTGTTAATGTTTCATTTGTAACAGAAGCAGGGTGCTTTTGGGGTTCATGTAATGGAATGTCAACAAAATGTAGTTCAGGTCATGAGGTCCACTCTGGTAACTCATCATGATGGCAGATGTTCCCTTAGTTCTAGAGATCAGGGAGAGCCTAAACTCAAAGAATAGGACCCAAACTGACATGTTCACATTCAGCTCTCAAGAGATGAAGACAAGCAAAGCTCTGGAGAGGAGTAAGCCTCTGGAGGGATGGAGTCCAGTCACAGAAACAACACTGTGTAAGTGTGTCAAATCTGGACTTTAAGTCTTCCAAAGCTACTGGCCGGACTGAGAGCTAATACCACAGGAATTCTCATCCCTGCTGAATTTACAAGTTGGAATACATTTTCCCGGTTTTAGCTTTAAAAAGGAAGTTTTGAAATTGAAGTCTTCTAGGCCAACATCCACAGCCAAAGTATATTGGATGCACCGTTTGGGGAAGGAGCTGGTGTATGTGTGTGTAGTTGTTCCAGTGTTGGTTTCCCAAATATGCTCATGTTACTCAATAGTGAATCGTCTGCTGTGAGAACAGCAGGCATGTTGTTCCAATTAAAACTTTTCATCTCCAGAGACATTCACTGTAGACCACAGGCTCCTGAACACATAACATGGCACCAGAGTTTAAGAAAAGTACCACACTGAGAATTCTGATTCACTGGGTATTTAATGCATGAATCTCTGTTGGTGTCTTTCACCATGTAAACTGAGTTTGAGTTCAGCGAGTTCATACAGAAGTAAGTCTGTTACATTTTTAGTCAGTTTTTGCCACACAATACACTAATACTGTAATGCTACAAAATTAAAAATCCATTTGTCCTGAGAGCATTAAAGTATTTTAATCCCAGAACAAAAGCGTCTTAATTATTTTCCCTCTTTAAAACAAGCCGAGGAGTTCTATCAATTCCCAGTCACGACTATATTTACAGAAGTTCCGATATTTAATTTTTATTTGAATTTGTTATGCATACTCATTTTACTCTCTGTGGAAAGTAAAAGCCATCCTTTGAGTGCTTTTTACATATTTGCAAATGGAATTCACTGTGCCAACTACTATGAGTAATAACATAATTATATTTAAGTAGTATAGCAGAATGATAGTAATAACTAAACTTCTGTGGCTTAAAAGAACACAAAGCAGTTATGCATTCCAAATAATTGCGCAACAAGCATAAAGTGCTGTTACATGTACCGACCTAGGTGACAGACATAAAGCCTTTTTTTGTCCTGTGCCACCCACTCTACCCACTGCACCTTGTTTATAATGGAGGTGTTAAAATGAACACTTTCATAATGTGATGTTTTTAACACCTCTGATTCTGTTAAAATGAGCCTTGCTTATGTAACATGTGTTCATTTAGTGAGTAAGCCATGAGATCAAAGAGTCATCTCAAAAGGTCTCTAAATGCAATGCAAAACTGAAAACTTTTAATTTATCCAGCCTAGATGAACCACAGTTCCTTTAAGACATTTAAATATATTCATCTCTGCAGGTAATTGTACTTTTTGAACAGGCAATTGACTTCGCTTTCTTAGATAACTAAGACGAATTTACAGCGAAATAGATTTGCTGGTGTGGAGTGAAAAGTGAAAAATCTGTAGAGGACTTTTAGTGTCTGATTATGTAAACTTAAAAATAAGTAAATGAGAAATCAAAGAGGTACTAAATTAAGGTTATGTTTATGTAGTTGGTGGACAGCACTGTCCCAAATGTTGGCCCAAAATCTCCTGTTCAGCTGGGTTGAGATCTGTTTGCTACAGCGTTTTGAATTCTTTCACTTTCATAAAACCACTGGTTTAAAAACCACTTCTGTAAAGGGGCCAAATGTAATACCACTAAAACATTAAATACAGCGTAACAAAGACCACCTTGCTATAAGAATCTTGTGTTAAGGCCTGTACCATTCTCTTGGTATATACCACATGTGCACTTGTCCATTTGTAGAGAATATGGTTGAAGATGACTTATCTGACACTATCACGTTTTATCAAATCTTTGTAAGACTAGTGCTTAATGTTTGTACACTGTACTCTCAAATGTGTATTCATCTTAATAATGAGCCCTACACATGACATATCACAGCATCACATGTCATGCATCAGTGCATAATTCTGTGCTTTCGACCACAGCTTCCAGGCCTATTTTAAAGAT
Organism: Brachyalestes nurse; assembly: GCA_037974405.1. Taxonomy (NCBI): domain Eukaryota; kingdom Metazoa; phylum Chordata; class Actinopteri; order Characiformes; family Alestidae; genus Brachyalestes; species Brachyalestes nurse. The sequence goes on along the minus strand of JBBPCY010000156.1, from coordinate 16,372,685 downwards.
CTCTCACCCACTGATGTAAATGCAGATTGCAATTTTGTTGCTGGTCCTGTTGATACACTGGCTAGCTGTGACTGAAGCTCCTGATCCTTAGATTTTTTTGCCTTTGCAGCATTTTTCTTCCACAGACAATGGTGGATATCTGTGTATGTGTGAGTGTGTGATCGTTTAGGGATGGAGAACATGGAGAAGCTTTGCTTCTAACACAAATACCTCAAAAGATAACAAAAGGTTTCTTGTCTCATTCTTTTCCCTTACTCTAACTTCACTCACATATTTACAAAGACACAGACAAAAAGCTGTTTTTTGGGAGATGACCCCTCACTGCTCTACAGGAAGTTCCTCTGTGGACACACCCGTTGGGAGCAAAGTGGGAAAAGAGCCAGACGCACACATACACACCCACAATGGGGCAAAAGGTGAAGGCGCAAACTTACACTAGAACACAGTGGCTATTTATAGAGAGAGGAAGAGCTCTTCGCCCATACAATCGACAAACAAAAACACAGGGAGAGATGGAAAAAGAGAGATGGGGAGAGAAAGGATTGACAAAATATTTGGCATAGAAATTACTTTTTAAAGACATCTTGTAAAGGTCTATAGATACTACTGTTTAAACTTTGCCAGCAGTGCCTGAACTGTGTTTTCAGATAATTTAGGCGATAGGCAATTTTCAAAGGGGGGAGTGATAGACTTAGGCGGTAAATGGTAATTAATTGAAAAAAAATCTCATCGACAAATATTCAAAAACAAAACCACAAGCTTGCTAAATATGGAATTTAAATTCTGTTTTAACTCATTTTAACTTATCAAAATTAAGTAAAGCAGCCCGTATATTCATGCATGATCACACCACAGCACACAGTGTGAACGATGTGAAACTCTTCTCTGCATTTAATGCATTTATCTGAGTGAAGCAGTGGGCAGCCACCAACAGGAGCAGTGTGTCGGGACGGGACATCGCTCAAGGGTCCATCAGTGGTGCCACTGGTAGGCCTGGGATTTGAACCTTCCGATCGCAAGGGCAACTCCCTAACCATCAGTCTTAGTTGGTGCTACAGTAGTAGTCTTAGTGGTGCTAGTCTTGGGGGCATGCTTTCTTGTTAGTCTGAGCTTACAACGTATTGGCAAATAAACTTTATTCTTGTATGTGTATGCTGTGTTGTGCTACAACCACCAATGACCTCAAATATTAACAGAACTGAAGAGAAAGACATCTGTTAAATGGAACAGTGACCTCACACACACACACAGCTGCATTTACATGCAGTGTCACACTCTGCTGTTTATGCTAATGGCTGTTGTATGATCAATACTACATGTTCTTAGCTACTCATTATGGGATATCAGCCCTGTTTGTTTCTGGAAGTGGCCCTTTGAGTTTCGACTCTTGGAGGTTACCACAGCAACACAGATGACAGAGACTCTGGGTTTCCGGGGATGTGACATTTCTGTTATGTGTGTGGGCATATAATAAAGAAGGTCACATGATTAGGTAGTCAGGCACTCTATGTTGGAATTCCTACCACTAAGGATCTTGCAAACATTGCAAGCTATTCATCCTAAATTACGTGAATTGGGAAACAAAAAACCCGAATTAAATAATTTAAATAATGATTCAATTAATATATTATTTACACAACCTTTCTTGTTTGCTGATATGAATGATATATGTTACATGCATGTAGAAGCAATCTATCAAAGATTTTCTTTGCAGATTTCCCAAACTTGTCGTTTGTGACAATTTCCAGTTTACTTAACAATTGAGGTGTTTAGAATTTAGAAAAGAAGTGCAATTCTGCTTGCATGTCACTTCAAATAAATATAACAAATTTAAAAAAATGCAGTAATGGGTCGTCTTTTTAAACTGCAGTTTAAGGATGAGCAGATTCTACTTACTTGTCAAGACTACTGGGAGTATTCAGCATATCCAGACTAGAAACTGCTGACAATGGGAACCAGCATTGTGAGACTGCACGTATCTTTGTGCCTGTGTGTGGGTGGACAAGTGCAGGATTGGCACAGACCCATAAGTAAAAAGGTCACAGCTCACTAATTACAGCTCATAGACATCGAGACCACAAATGTCAGGCACCTTCTCTGGAGGTATACTTATTGCACGCATACTTTCCATCGTGAAGACTCTTGAGGGCCGGACTGAAATTGTAACTTTCATAATAGTTTATAGGTTCCTGGTTTATGACTTACACTTTTTGTAAGTTGTTCTGTATAATTATACTTTTTTAATGCCTAAATATAACAAATTCAAGTTTAATTCAGTAGAGATACAGGGAGGGGGGTAATACTTATTTGATCCCCTGTTGAATTTGTAAGTTTGCTTACAAATGAACAGTCTCTAATTTATGAGGTAGTTTCATTTTAATGGAGAGAGACAGAACATCAGGCAAACATCAAGAAAAAAAAAACATGTTACATAAAAATTATACATTGATTTGCATTTCACTGAGTGAAATAAGTATTTGCTAGTCCAGCAAACAAACAAGTGTTTTGTTCAGGTTAAGATATCAGTATCGTCATCATCATCGTTCTTTTTTTAAACTTGTGTCTACATTGAGGGAGAACCTAATTTTGAATATAGTAGTATTACAGCATTCAAAGAATGCTTACAAATTTTGTGAAAGAGTTTTGGTGGGTATTAATCACTGCACACCAGGCCCACTCCTCAAGATCTAGCAGTTTGAAGTGCTCTGACTGATCACAGTTTGGCCCTTGTCAAAGTCACTCCTTGTCCATTTTTTTCTGCTTTCAACGCATTAATTTGTTACCTAATACATCATATCCATTGAAAGGTGTCACTGTCATGAAATACTTAATGTTATTCACTTCACCTGTCAGTGGTTTTAATGTTGTGTCTGAACAGTGTATATAAACACCTGAACATAAAGATGGTTAAACCTGTTCTAATTTGTCTCTTTCTCTTTGTCTTTTCATGTATGTCTCTTTTTCTCTCTTTTATTTTATTATATCTTTCTGTTCTCTGATGGATCTCCAATGTGTCCACACCTAAAGGTAAGATAAATGGAATGTTTTGCTTATGAGTTCTTTTGGACGGTCATCAATACCATGTGCCATGTGCACTGTACCATACAATAGAAACTAGTTGGCAGGCACTCTGTTTACTATACCTGCACGGCTGGCTTTACGCAGATAAACATTCATGTTGTAAGATGTGAGCTACTTGAATTTCTGTGCAACTTGGCAGTCATACAATGGAAAATGCTTTCCAACACTTTTGATTAATATATCTCTAATATATCATCGGTGAAGTGTTATTTATATTTGCATATTACTGACATTATTCATTGCCTTTGTATGATTTTTTTCAGCTTTTATTTCATTGTGCATAATGGTGGTATCAGAAAGCAGAAAGAGAGCTATTGCGGCACTATTGCTTGTAAATATGCTCACCCGAGAGAAAAGGCCTGGTAAAACAACGATTTGATAATTAGACAATATATTCAAGCACCTTTGCAGGTTCATTGAGGCCAGCATCTTGGTATTGTCTGGTGATTGTAGACTATATAATTTGACTTGGTACTGTTGTGATCCTTCCCAGGATGTGATTTTAATAGCATTCTGTGGGCTGGTATGTTCCTCATTTACTCCACTAGCTTGAAAAAAAAAATACATGTTTAATGTGTCTATTCTGGAATATGCATATATACTAAATGTAATATGCTAGTAACTCTGGAATATGCCACAATGTTTTTTTTTTCTATATCTCATTTAAATTGTAGCACAATTATTACTGATGTCATGTTATATACTTGGCACAAAGAAATCAAGAACCTTTGATATACCCATTTCTCTTTCCACTTTTAAGTGGCATGCATGTTGGGTCAGGATTCAAGCACACGATTGACATCAGCTTTCTCATCTCTTGTTTATACCATGACTGCAATACATATTTGATATATAAGGTAAAGGTAAAGTGGCATTTGGTAGACACCCTTATCCAGAGCAACTTACAGTCATTAGTCACAGGGACAGTCCCCTGGAGCAACTGAGGGTTAAGTGTCTTGCACAAGGACACAGTGGTAGAAAGTGGGGATTTGAACCTGCAACTTTGTGGTAACTGGGTTCACAGGCAAGAGTTTACCCACTTGGATACTACCACTATATATTCAACCACAGGAAATATATATATCTCTTTTGAAAACTATGAAGTACTTTATGAGTACTTAATTACATAACACCTTTGGCTTGCAGGTGACACCTTTGGATAACTAGCTGGCAGTTATCACAAAAGGTACACCACAGCAGTGTAACTATCTAGATAATATGCTTAAATATCGTGCCAAGTATGTTCACTTGAGGAATAGTGACTTGTGTCAAGAAATTGCATGTGGCATTTATCAGCATGGGCATGAAAATGGTGTTCAGTGTGCCAGCTTCTGTGGCATATGTCGGTAAAGAACAGAGCATACCACTGACATTTGTGACTTACTAGTGAGTCACCACCACTTGCAAATGTTTTTTTTTTTATTCAGGCACACAATTATAGCCTGGTAAAATTAATAGGCTGGGTTAATTTAGTCTGTATAAAGATAGTTGGTATGTTACAACATAAGGATATGAAGGAGTCTTATGCTCAGCCAGATTGTTCTAACCCATCTAGGAGGTTTGGTTTGTTCTGAATGTATTTTCCTATTAAATACCTGTGAAAGAGCAACAAAACTCATAAAAAGTTACAATTACTGTAAGGCCTCAAGGTTGCAACCAACAGGGCAGCAGTAGAAAGGCTATTTAGTCCTCAAAATGGCAGCAGTTATTATATAAAACACATATTTTTGGACAATTTTCACAAGATATATGCTAGTAGATTTTAACTGTATGCTAGTGGTTTTCAGACATTCTACAGAATACAAAATTCATGCTATATTGTGAAGTCTTAAAGAATCATGTAGACTAGAATAGTGATGGTCACGGCAAGCTGTCCTACTTATGTTTAGAAAGTAAATAAGTGACTGCCTTGATATGCCTGCCTTAATTGTCACACTTATTCTCTGACTCAGAGGCCTATGTTTTGGTTATAGCAGTAGTGGAAGGGCCAAGGGGCAGATGACTACACTGCACCACGCATAGCCTCAGGTAGAGATTGGTACTGCCTGCCAAATTCTGTATGGGTCAAACAACAGAGAGGGTAAACAGGGCATACGCTACACGATCTGTATTACATTACAAACAGTGACACGTTTACAACAAACACACCATGCTTTGTCACATCATTGCATTGCTGTGATGTTATCTGTTCCTGTTTACATGTTTATTGGACTCACCAGTGACACACACACACACACACACACACACACACAGACACACACACACACATACACATACATACTTTGTAAAACAAACCTTTATCATGTTTTCACTTAAGATGTTTTCTTTTCCCTGTTTTTTTTGTACTAAAAATATTTTTTACAAACTACTGATACATACTAATAAGTATTAAAAAGTTTGTTTTCTTTGTTTCATGTAGGAAAGTGTTTAGTTAAATATTGAATATTCTGTTTATTCGGCCTTGGAAAGACTCTGTGTTCTTGTATTCAAACTGATAATAAATCCAAATCAAATTCATTATAAAGTAAAACATAATTACAGTATTTAACGTGTATAAGTATATCGCTGCAATGGAAACAATACCCTGAGGTGGTTTACAGAAAACACTTAACAGGAAAAAAGGCTGAAGACTGATTTTTCTATGAGTGAGTATGAGTATGAGTGAAGAAAATTAACTTCAACAGAATATGTTGCTGCCATACAATAACATTATTTTCAACATGTGAATTCTGGGTTAATGAAACTGAATTTGGAAATCTGCAGGGTGCACGGTGAACATGAAAATAGTGAAAACAGTTTTCATCACTAACATGCAGAGTATGTTCTAAATTTTTGTGAATTGTTGTTACAGTGGAGGCGCTTGAGGGACATTGTAGTTTTCAGTGCTATTGCTTTTGAAAGTTTACTTATTTATAGGCTGTTAGCGCTTTATTTTTTGATACAATAAGGATCTACATAGTGATTTATCTCCAGGTGTATACAGCAGTGCTTACTGCTGCAATACAATAATTATATAATTTAACAGGTAATTATGCATTACTTGGATATTATGCAATATTTAATATGTAATATGTATGTTATAAATGATAAGATCAAATGGGTTAAATCACAGCAGTAAATAGTAAATTGTATATGTATTTTATTCGCACAACCAGTACAGTTGTAACCATAATTTAAAGTAAACAGGAGAATTGGCTGCTTTTAAAGAATTACTAAGTACTAAGTAGGTGTTTAAATCACTATTGAATCACAGCTGTGTTGTTACCGTGGATTTAGTAGTTTAATAATTTGCTGTATCCTTGTATATTGGGCAGATTATCTCTATATATATAAATGACTGGGTGTAACATCTTCATCCTTTACGACAGGATATACACCACTTACCATGTACAATTCTGCTGTGGATGAAGCTAAAGCACTTCTATAACAGTATGTATTAGGGCTGTAACAGTACATGTATTCGTGCCGAACCGTTGCGGTTCGTGGGTCACGGTTCGGTACTTGATGTTGTATGGAGAATACATGGTATGAAGGCGAAGACGCGATTAAAGTTTTGAGGAACTAAATTTACAAGCGTGAGTTTTATTGCGTTCTCGCCTCTGTGTAAGCGGGTGCTAACCAGGCGTCTCTGGCTCGTTTGCTCGGCAACTGAGCAGGTCCAAAAATGAGATGATACGGGGAGCTAGGTCTGTGCTCTTTTTGAAGAAAGAAAATAAATGCTCCCGTTCTGAGGGACGAAAGCAAAGGAGTGGGGAAAAGCAACTCAGAAAACTCAGAAAAACTTCCCCGCACTACTACACACACCCTTCCATAAACTACATTCCCCAGCATGCATGGTTCCTTAAAGCAACAGGCTCTGTAACAGTTTCATATGGAAACATTAAATGGCGACCTTTAAAAAGTGTAGCCATCTCACTTACTTTCTATTAGGTAAGACTAATATTAATTACTAATTTCTATTAATAACACAAGATATTTCAGTTGTTTTTTGTCATCCATACTTGAAAATATAAGCAAGAGTGTGTGTTTACTGGTTAATACACTGCTGTTTTTTTAAATAAACGAAAACAAACCAAGCCTCAGGCTTTAGAATTGTTTGTTACTTAACTTCGCTGTATCGTGAACCATACCGAAACGTGATGTCAGAACTATAGTGTGAACTGAACCGTGACCTTTCTGTACCATTACACCCCTAGTATGTATGTGTGGTTATGCTTTACATAATACATTCAAGGTAACTGTTAGTTACAGATTAATTACTGCATCCAACAGTATACTTGTATTGTATTTTTTCATCACATTACAGAGGACATACGAGTATGAACATTGTAATTTGCCTGGTTACATTCAGAACATGAAAAACATATGAGAATAGATCTTTTCTGTGTAACTGCTAGGGTTATGGCGTTTAACAACAAAAGAAGAAGAAGAACATAACAGTAAAATGTGTGCCACTGAAACGGAACCAACTTTGAGATATGATTCCAACAAGCATTTCATCTCTATAGGACAAGATAAAAAACAAGATAAGGCTGGGCTTAGCATCAAGATGACTGGCCATCGCCAGTGACCACCAGCCCAACTCTAGTAACAACAGTACACTATTTTACTGCCCTGTTGTCATAGTCTTACAGAGGACTTACCTTTAAATATACCAGTATGGAATGAATTACAATACTGGAAAGGTGCATTCTGAATACTGACTGTTTCATACAATTTCTGCACCTTCTGTATGTATCTATTTTTCTCTGTCAGGTTTGTTTATATTTACTGAAGCTGGTACTTCCGCTATTACATAATTGCCACATTCATCTGGCAGTTCATCTGGCTACATACTGACTACATACTGAGGACTACATATTTATCCATAAAATACTAAGTACTTAACCCTCTACTGCACACATTTTGATGGTACATGATATAAATTGTTCTGCATCTTTTCCTGTTTCATTAAGGGATATTTCATTGATAAAACATTTTGCTGGAGGGTTGACCCACCTGACCCAATTTGTTTTTTCATTGCCTAAGGGCAATGTTGTACGATGATAGTAAGGAATCCTAGAGAAAGGAATAAATTCGGAGATCATGACATAATGTTCAAAGAGCAATAGAAAATCACAAAATATTGTTGAAATGTTAACAAACCATGAAGCAAAATATATACTTTACACATTTTGGCACAGGCACATATTTGTATCCTCTAGTATGTTGTGTTCTATCGCGCACAGATTTTTCTCTGTGCAAAACCTAAAAAGGCAGTTCTTCTCTGCTGTGAAACAAAGGTGAACATTGCACTGTTTGCACATAACCATGCGTCTCTGTATTCATCAGTTTCATCCTCACTTCTGTCCCCAGTGTTTAAAATATGTATAAAAGTACATTTCCAACAAAAACACACAGAACTACCACTTGATATTTAACCCCTATTTTGTGTGCTTTCTGCTGAAAGTGAAATAAATAGAATAAATTAAAAAATAAATACAAAAAAATATTTACAGCTTATACGGTGAACAAATGCATTAATTACACATCAGGGTAGCATATAGGATAACATCCAAGCACATAGTCAGTTAAAGCATTCTTGAAAATTAACCCTCAAGGTTGCCCTGAGTTTCTGCACATGCAGAATAAAAAAAAAGTTTGTAAAGCTGACAAAAGGCTTCTCTAGACCTTTATACACACACTTTTTTTTATTAACAGATGATATTAAATACATACTAAATTAGAAAACCAAAACAAATATGCTCACCTTTATCTCACACCATATGCTCCAGTGACCATGATGCTTGTTAGTGACTCTCACACCTTATTGGGCTGTTCTTAGGCACATTTTTTGAATATTCCAATTGGTTGCATTTCAATTTAAAAAACAAGTACTGGACATAGGGCGTAAGAAAACTTTTTGTTGGGCAACATCAATTAGTAGAGGGTTATCATTGCTCTTTTGTTCTCAGTTGGCTCTTGAATGAGACATATTCCTGTCATAAGTTCAATTAGTTCTTGTAAATGATACTTCAGACTCAATGTGTTTTGTGATTAATAGATTCACTATGACTGTAGCTGGAAATAACTTTTATTACGAGAGCAGTCAATCAGGCATGCCATTTAAAAGCTGTCTTTGAATGAAAGATTCATCAAGCATCAAATGTGTGAGAAAAACCTGCCTTCCTGGTCTGATCTTGATTGATTCAGTGCAACTACCAAGCCAAACATAAACATCTAGCTGTAATGTAGTTTTGGAGACCTACTAATCGATAAGAAGGATTTCTGTAGCATAGATGATGACAAGCTAAAATGTTGTACCACTCAGCAGGCTTAAGCTACAGTGGACTAGAATTTGCTTTGGCTCCATCCTTCCATTGTCCTTATTCAAACCCAGTAGCCCTTTATTCTAGTCAAAGGAAAGCCATGCACTGTGCATGTTTTACTTCTATATTCTAATGTGTCCAATTCAGGACACACAGTACCTAAAGAGATGAACCAGGTCTGACGAAAAAGAGAAAACATAAATGCACAGTGCATAAGATTTTCTCCATTTGGATTGAGGAAAAACGTCCCCTGTCGTTCTTTCTCTCTTTTTCATGTTTGTTTAGTTGGCTGAAGCATGAACCAAATCAGTATTTAAATCCTCATCTGTGCTTATGCTGAAGCAAATTTAGTTAGTTGCTCCATTTCATTCACATATAAACTTGAGGTTAGGAGAACATACTCTTGCCTGACGAGTTTTTATTCTTAGGCTGCGTAATCATGTGTTTATTTGGTATGTTAATTAGCTACACTGCCAGTCAAAAGTTTTGTTACACACTGAGATGTTAGGCTCACACTGTTACATAATCTTTCCATGTTACAAAGGAAGCTTTGATTTGACATATTTCAATTTATAGTTGTGCACTGAACAACCTTCTGATGCATAACAGGAATATAAATCTTCAGTTTATGAAATTAAGTGGTAAGTGATAAAAGCCTGTGATCTGCAGAACCTTTGACTAGTATGGTGTAATTAAATGTGAAATTTGATATGCTGTAAAATGTAAAACAAGCTCTTACCCAAACAGTTGCCCTACCAAGAGATGTGAGGTATTTTGCATTCCTTGGGTGATTCTTTTTAATAAGTGTTTTGTTTACCGGTACTTCCTCATATTTTACTGAACCAGCAGAGCTCAGAACTCCATACTGAATATATCTGAATAGTTCCTATAGTTTTACTGCTTGTTCCGCGAAATCATAAGTGATAATAGTTAATAAACTATGCAAAGCAACCAGGTGCATAATATATGAAAAATATGTTAAATATAATAATATAATATAATATAATAATATACAGTAATTTCATAATAATAATATGTGCTTTTTTACTACCAAGGGCATATACAATAAAGCAAATCTCCCGACTCATTTAAGTTATGTATCATGTCACCATTGTTCAAAGTTCAAAACTTACTATTCACTGCAAAGTTTATGTAGTTCAGATATGGAATTTTGTGGAATCACAGAAAACAAATGCATTTACCAGTATTCACATATTTGGGTTTTATTTCATTTATTTTTACGCTGAGGTTATAAGACGTGTTTGAGACTGATTCTGACTGATTCTGAGACTTCAGAACAGAAGCCAATTACATATCAGGTGGAAAAACGTCTCCTGTGTATTTATTTTTGATACATAACCGTTGATAAACATCGAAAGAGGGAAATGAATAAGCAAAAAAACCCATTTAAATGAAAAGTAGTATGAAAGAGGGAAAGATTTATGAATTCATTTTTTAGCTATTAATAACATCACCTTATGTTTACATGCTTAGTGTTTATGCTCTTCTTTGTCTTCCCCAGCTCTGTCTGCCTTCTTCCCTCTAATTCTCCAAGCTCTTTTAGAAACCTGCATCATCCTGACACTGAGCCATGTGGAGTCTCTGAGATGCATTCTGGCTTCAAGCCAACAGCACACACACACACACACACACACACACACACTTAAACACACACATAAACACATGCACTGAGTCTCAACTCCCTTGATGTAGCCTTCACTAATGTTCTCCCCCTCTGTTTGATATTCATTTGAGTCACTGGATAATGAACAGATCTGTAGCTAAATACCAGACTCATTTGCCCTGATGCGTGTGTGTGTGTGTGTGTGCGCGCGTATGTATGTGTGTGTGTCTAAATACCAGACTCATTTTGTCTGTTGGGTGCTGTTTATTCTGCTTCCTGCATTGATTATTTGAGCTGTTGATCCATAGAGATGTGCTACTTGAATATGTTAAGTATTTTAGCCAATTAAACTGATTGATCCAGTGAGGTACTGCCCACACCATGCCACACTCATATTTTAGCTCCTCTATCATTTTTCACCATAATTAAAAGCGCATCTGATGCAAAAGCTTGCATGGACACACACTTGCGCTCACCAGCGTATTTACACTAGCTTTGTGGATAAATGGTCGTTAGCACTGATTTATGTGTGGAATTTATGGCTCTTGCCTCATGGCATTCATCTTCATTAAGAAAAGAGATGTCTTATTTACCACACACACACACACACACACACACACACACACACACACACACACACACACACACACACAGGAAGGGGGTTATCTTTTGTGCTGAACACCTTTACACATTTCCTAAGTATAATGTCTAACCAACCACAAAGGGAAAAACTGGAGATGAAGAGGTGTGATGTTTATGTAGGTCTATGTCCAACATTGTATGTGACTTTGGGTACGATTGTCTGTTATATG
>JBBPCY010000156.1:16334959-16347453 GCA_037974405.1 Brachyalestes nurse | reverse complement strand
TCACACTTCGGTATGTGAAGGCTTTACACATATTTGGAGGCTTGTGTGGGATTCACTGTTTCTCTCTCTCTCTCTCACACTCACACACACACACACACACACACACACACACACACACACAGTGTAGTATCTCTCAGTACAGCCATACCTTCAGAAAGGCAACTCGGCTTGTACATGCATGGAAATCACTTAAATTTTGTTTAAACCTTCAAAGAATCTTTACTTATTATCCAAATGTAATTACATATTTAATGATAGTTACACAATGAATAGTTCTGTGTCACATTCTGCACCACTTATTTTTTTTTGTTTCAGCACACAAATATAGTTGGATAGATTGAAATATATGGGATTGTTCGAAAGTTTTAATGAGCTACACAAGGAGTCCATCACATTTCATTTACAGGTCATTTTCGCTGCCTTTTATGTTTGTTTAGAAGTAGAAGAGTATATATTTTATTTGACATTCTTGCAGTCTCGCTGTGTGTATTGTATTTTGTGCTTTAAAATTATAAATGTAATCTATTACATAACTATGCATTAAGTTATGCAGTTGTGTATCTACTTTTAAATAGTTCTTGATTAGGATTACTTTTTGAATGTATAGCAAAATTACTGTAATATCTGTAGACTATAGATAAATATGGGTACATTTTTAAATAAATAATTAAAGAACAAATTTCCAAAACTCACTCAGTCCAAAAGTTTTTGTTTTTTTTCAGAAAATCGTTGTTTACTTGTTTAACTTGTTGGAAAGCAATTCTTACAGGAAAGCATTTTTTTAATTGAAATTTTACAGTTTTTTTTTTTTATGCCTGTTTCTAAAGTGCACCTTTCCTTCCTTTGTGTACTTCCCACTTTTATTTACATTCTTATTCCGTTTCTCCGGTTGTATTTTCCTTTTTCTTGTTTAATCAGTCAAAGAAACATTTTCCACAGTGAGTTTTGGAAATTCTCCTAATCTTGTACCGTGTATTATGCAAGGACTGAGTGAGTTTTGGTTGGTTTGTACTATTGCACATAAAGAGGTGATGTAACAAATATGTCAATAGTAGAGGTGTGAACCTTCACGGGCCTCACGATTTGATTCGATTACGATTATTACATCAACGATGCATCCCATCAATTTTATACATTACTTCACATTTTTATGTTTTCGAATACAAGCAGTGAGATGTAAGCTCCCACTTTTATTCAACAAAAATGGAAATGTGAACAAAAATTGTGACCATTACACTAAATTGTGAACAGAAATTGTGCCCATAGCATTAAATTGTAACCAAAATAAGTAGTATTCAATTCAATTCAATTAAATTCAATTTTATTTATATAGCGCTTTTAACAATGGTCATTGTCTCAAAGCAGCTTCACAAAAATTAAGGAAAATTTTATGAATGAGATGCCTCTGATGAGCAAGCCAAGGGTGACAGCGACAGTGGCAAGGAAAAACTCCCCAAGATGGCAATAGGAAGAAACCTTGAGAGGAACCAGACTTATCAGGCAACCCATCCTCATTTGGGTGCTAACAGATAGAAATTATATAACATCATGTGTTTTAGGCCGCCTCAGATGCTTCTGTTTTCGTTCATGGCTCCTACCTTTTTGGTTATTGGTTAATCTTCATTGCCTGCTTTGAGGTACATGGTGGAATCACAGCACTTCTTTGTCTGAGAGGTTACACAGAAGTGTCTGATGAGCGTACATGAATTGTTTTACTAATTTTGTGCAGTCCACATGAAAAATCTAATATTATAGTAGCTTTTCGTGAAAAAAAAAAACTAAATTTAACTAAATATGAGAAGCAAAGCACTCAAAGATTTCCTTTTGTTACCAAGGTTCTGGTCAGAGTTAAATGTAGGCATAACATATTTAACAGCAGTGATCCTTAGGTAAATTGAAAACCTCTGTCAGGCTAGTAATAACAGCACGTGTGTATGCACACTGTTCAAGCAGAGCGCGGCTGCCTGGTTTATTGAAATTCCCCCGTTTGTTCTGGTAATTGCTCTTTTCCCTCTTTCATTCTTATTCATATCCTCTCCCTGACTGCTTCTCTAATTCTCTCGCCCCTCTTTCCCTTCCCATCTCCCTCCATTGCTCTTTCTCTCTCCTCAGAAATCGAAATAGATGGTGAAGGTGCTGCCACGAGGTGTTCTGTGAATTGCTTATGTAGATAGCTGTGCTACTGCAGTGAATAGCAATGCACTTGCCCGTCTCAAGTGAGAAAGGGTTTGAGCTGCAGAGATCAAAACTCTCTTGAAGTCACACTGTAACCCCGACTAATAGGATTCATGGATCTGTGGTGAAAAAGCAGACAGAAACTGACTGTGCGCGATAATAAATTGATTTTCAGTTTGGAGTATTTTTAATGTCATGTGTTATCAGTTTAATTTCAGAAAATGCAATGGCTGCTCTCATGTCTTCATCCAAGATTCTGTATTTGCTAAAGTGATCTCTGCATATTGCAACTACCCTCAATACCGTATGGCACATTTATAAATAAGTAGGTTAGATTGAAGTGTATGTGTGTTGCTGAGGTGGGGTGGAGTGCGGGTAGGGGTGATAGAAAGTTCATTTCAGGATTATTTCAGTGCTTAGCAATGGGTGCTGAGAGGCAGAATACACATAGGCTTCAGGGAAGCTAAAACGTTTTGTTCATCAAGAGACAATTAGCAACACCAGCTTTAGGCTGATTTAAACCCACTCAAACCGCTGATTACTATGCACAACCTACTCAACATGATCAACACATCCTTAGATCGATGAGGTATGTTGTCTGTGAAAGGAGATCACAGGCTTTTTCTAACAAACTCAGCAGAAAAGGGTAAATGAATTTGAGGCATACTTGTGTTTTAATTTATTTTTAAGAAAAGAGTATTATAATGTGACCAAATGTATGTTTCAGTTGTAGCAGTTACGTTGATTCGTAAAAACATGATGTAATTAAACTAGGAGTGTGACGGTACAGAAAGGTCACGGTTCGGTTCACACTTTAGTTCTGACATCACGGTTCGGTATGGTTCACGATACAGCGAAGTTAAGTAACAAAAAATTCTAAAGCATGAGGCTTGGTTTGTTTTCATTTATTTTTAATAAACAGCAGTGTATTAAACAGTAAACACACACTCTTGCTTATATTTTCATGTATGGATGACAAAAAACAACTTAAACATCTTGTGTTATTAATAGAAAATAGTAATTAATGCTAGTCTTACCTAATAGAAAGTAAGTGAGATGGCTAAATGTTTTAAAGGTCGCTGTTTAATGTTTCCATATGAAATTGTTAAAGAGCCTGTTGCTTTAAGGAACCATGCATGCTGGGGGATGTAGTTTTTCAGGGGTGTATGTGTAGTAGTGCGGGGAAGTTTTTCTGAGTTTCTTTTCATGGCCGCTCCATTCGCGAATGCTTTTTGCCACTCAAATGCTCTTTTTGAAGAAAGAATAAGAATAATGCTCCCGTTCAGAGGGAGATAAGCTCAGACCTAGCACAAAACTCACGCCTGTAAATTTAGTTCCACATTACTTCATCGCGTCTTCTCCGTCGTACAGCGTAATCTCCCTATGACATCATGTACCGAACCATGACACATGTACCGTTACAGCCCTAATATATATATATATATATATATATATATATGCCACACAACACTGGTTGTTTATTCTCCTTATGTTGCATGGTAAAGTTTACAATACTGCGATAAACACATGTGTGTCTGTACATGTTGTCCCTTGTGTATCTTTGTGCATTCTCTAAGCCATACACATTAATAGAGATTATGCAGGCCTGGACTCATTAGTGCTGTAAATCCACTCCATTGAATGCTAGTGAATAATGTCTTTAATCAGGGAGCTGCTGGCTCTGTTCTGCACTCAGATTACTGCTGGAACACAGCACAGGTAAAACCATCATTTAACACCAGGCTGTGATAGCAGATTTGATTAGAGTGCAGCCTTCTGCTACCCTCCTGTCTTAACCTAAAGCTCTTGCTTCTCCAGGAGCAGCTTGAACACCACTCATTTGTGGCCCTATTTAATGAAATATATTGGCCTGCTTTAGATAGATCATCTGTGTTTTTTGAAATGAACACAATATTTCACAAAGTGCTTGGATAAAATTACATGCAATTGATCTACATTTAATTTATTGGTAGTTTTCAGTGTAGCTTTGTCTCTATTATCTTTCAGCTGTCCCCTGCGACAATAGCAACCCTTTGCTCTACATGTTATGCTTTTGTTGTTATCCATCATAGCATATAGCCTAAACTATTACCTTCTATTCTACTTTATTTTATCAGTGTAACTGCTACTTTAGAATCGTATCCCACATATATTAGCCACTCTGTTGAAATAAAAATCTAATCTGTCTTTTGATCAGTCTGTTATTTTTATACACTATGGTTGATTGCTGCAAGAAAGTGGATACAATTATGTTATGAAAGCAGTCAGTATTTATATTTTCTAATGTTTCAAAATCCCAGCAGAATCTTGTTATGCAGAAACCAGATTACTCATAAATGACATTCTGATAAACTTCCTGCCTGCAGTATTAGATTAGGCTATAGCCCCATCCTCAGAAAGCACTGCAATGTAAGGCTGAATAAACACATCCCACACGTTATGCTCAGAGTAGCACTTGGCATTTCCATGCCCAAAAGAGCAGATGCACCATAAGAGTGATGCCTGATTGGAGCTGGACGAAGACTTCTGAAAAGCCCATCCAGGACAAGTCCCCTCCCCACCCAATTCCCCTTCCTCCTGGGAAGTCAGAGTAGCTCATAGGAGGAAGAGGTCAAGAGGACCCCCTGACTGTGCTCATAAAAGAGGCAGAAAGAGAGAAGAACTATGATGAGAAGTCTTCAGCCGCAGGTGGAAAAACCTGCTGAGCCCTTCAACATTGCTGAAAATACTGGCAATAATGGCTCTGAGTGTGAATTATGATTTTTATTATCTTTCTATGAGGCCACAAAGAAGCAGATTTAAAGAAACAAAAGGAACTGGATTTTCTAGTGCTGTCTTGTATTTGTCTTTTTATTGTAACCTCTCCTCATTCATCAGTCATCATTGGGTGTTTAATTTCTATCTTTCCAATCATTTAAAAATGTCAGCTACTCTTTATTTTGTGTGAATGTTGCAAATACAGCAACAGAATGTCCAGCTTGACAATATACAACCAACAGACATTGTTGTATATTAGTTAAGAACCATTTTCATCTTAAAAAGGAATAGTTTCGGAGAAACAAGGTTATATTGTTTGATGTTAATAAATTGTAAAACTCAAAAATTATATATTGTGACATACGGTATTGCAAGGCATTACTGTTGGAGATTAGCTCAGTGGCACAGCTGTATTAATTAATTGTGAAAGGCGCCTTGATTATGGTTCGTTATTATTCTACACATACACATGCTAATGCTCTTTATCAGCTCTCCTCTGCTCTTACATACTAAATGCTTCTCTTTGTCTGTGTGATAGCTCTGCAGGCCAGCTGAGGATTTCAGAAAGAGCACTGTGTCCTCAGAGCATCCCTGACCCTCTTCCACCTCCGGTGTTCTCTTTCTCTCACTGAACAGCTGTGGCCTCCAGCCTGCCGGACTTTAGGCCCAGTGTTTGCCGTTCAACTGCTCTTTCCACCTGTGGATGTACAGGCGCCATTTATGTGCAGCTTCTCTTTCTCCGGTCTCTCCTGAGGCACAATGAGCCCTCCTGTATGCCTGGACCCTGCCTTGGCTCTTTCTGTGGCGTGCTGGGTTTCTGAGGCTACCCCAGCTGTGCCCTCCGTCTGCTCGACTGAATTGCAGTGAAGCAGGCCCATTATATCTGTGGTGTTCACCGAGTGTCCTGGCACATGAACTGACAGCACATACTGATCACAGAGGAGGCCACAGAGATAGAACCTGATAAAAGAAGATTGTGTTTCCTGATGACTTTGTAAATTTTTTGTTTCATGAATGCAAATGGATGGACGATTAGTTCAAATAACATAATTGGATTAGTTTAAACATTTTCTAGCCGTCTTGTTTCATCTGACAACAGTACATTTTAAGTACCAGTAACAAAAGGCAGTGGCTAAGCAACAACAGTGGCCACTTTACTACTTGATCAATTTTTTGGCTGCAGAAACTGCATATGTTAAAAACACACAATCTCCTTTGAACAATGTACGGGGGTTATTTTCTTTGCTTTTTAATTCTTTGCAAAACTGCTCCATTACTACATGTGGTCACATTTTATTGCAAGTGAAACCATGGTTGATGTGTTTGCACGCAAAAGATGAAGGTGACACACAGCATTCGCTGTTCTATTACTGTAACCAGTGAAACAGGATCCACTAGCGTAAGTGGAAGTGAATAGGCGTGTAGGATAGTAACTTGTTAACGTGACGAACGTTTAAGCAGCTCAAAATCCCGGACAATTCTAAAATCCCGGCCGGACGCAATTTCCAGGTCTCAAAAAGAGGACATTTCCAAGGAAAAGAGGACGTGCTCAGGCTCAAATCTGCTCACCCTAATTAAACACTTTAAAGACTTTTAAAGTTCACTGGAAGCTTTTGTTCTGTATGTGTACAGGTCTTTGACCATTTTTGCAAGTACAGTCAGTAAGTGTTTTTAGTGTGTGCTCGTATTGGGGATGTGTATTCCTGTCCAGCTCTATAGCAAAAAGATACATCACACATCCTGAGAATTCTCAAGTGTCTTCATCCTCGTTGTTATCACACTTGGAAAGCATGAGCCCACATCTTGTCAAGTCTAGTATCAAATAATTTAAACTGTTCAAAAGTTCCACTGCATTAGTTGCATTTGAACCTGATACTGCTATGATGTCAATCACACTTTCAAGACAAAATCACAGAGGTATGAGGAGCAGCTCCAAAGCTAAACTTGTACTTTGATCAGATCTGATTCAATCCTCTGATAGATTACCAAAGGGATGGCGACAACAACAACAAAAAGTGTGTAGAAAATGGCTACTGAACATTGATCAGTAAACATTGTGAAGCAGGCTGCAAAGTAGCAACACAAAATAAAGTCCTTGACACAGACAGGGGTCAAGACACATCAGTAATTTCAGGAAACAAGGCAGGGGTCAGAAACCAAGAAAACACTAAAAATGTGAATCAAACGTGAAACAGGAAAAATTGCTTAGAAAAGTAGGGATAGATATGATGGTTTCCTAAAAGAAAAGGCAATACATGTTGGTATACATGTTGTAGAACATCCAGAAAGGAGCAGCAGGTAAAGCGGCCCCTTATAGTCATGCATGAACACAGTGTAAACAATGTGAAAATCTTTCTCTGCACTTACCCACTCACCAAGTGAAGCAGTGGGCAGCCGGTGACACAGCGCCCGGGGAGCAGTGTGTGGGGACGGTACCTTCCTCTAAGGTACCTCAGTGGTGGCACTAGCAGTCTTGGGATTCAAATCCACAACCTTATGATCACGGAGGTAACTCCCTAACCACCAACTGCTCCATAAAATGGCGACCTTTAGTTGGGTCTACACCTAGAACACCTTGGCTAAAGCCCAAGGCCTTAACCTCTCAACCACAGAGGAGAAGAGTGGTCATAAGTACTAGAGCAGGCAGGTCACAAATGGGAAAATCTGGGTAAAATCTCCCCAAGTATCATGTCAAATATAACCAGATTCTAACAAAAAATCTTTGTGTTCCTAAGTGTCTGGCCAGGATCATAAATCTGAACAGTAGAATGATATTGCTGGTTTGTTTTCTTGTTACTATTCTGGTCTAATTATCAACACGAACAGATGTATTTGAGAAATGTTGATAGACTTTGTATGGAGAGTGAAGCCTGAGGAAGCGCTGGGCCTCTGAAAGACATGCCAGCTCTAGAGTGGCCCGATACCAGTAGAGAGGAACTTCCTGCGGGCTATGTCTCCATCTGCTCTAGTTTGGCTTCCCTCACTTTAGTCTCCATGACACCGGGTCTTTTCTCATCCTTCTTACTTTTACCCCTCTTGTCCTGTGGAGCTCAAAGGCTCTGTGAAGTCTTCACATGCAACATAATAGCTTTAGCATATGGCTTCTAGTGCCCCATGTGAAGAACCTGTAGCATGTGGACAGCAGGAGAGGATTAATTGATTTTAATGTGCCTTTATTAAACCACTCAAAATCCTCACACATTACTCAACATTAAACAATAGTGCCAGGCTTGTGAAGAGGTGAAGAGCAGTCCTGGAATTCAAACCCATGACCTTCCAATTGCGGGGGCAACTCACTAACCATCAGGCCACCGGCTGCCCCACTTTTAAGAAATATGTTTTAGGAAGGTAAGTATGTGTGGACTTTTTCTGAATAAGATCCTTTAGTAGTATGAGTGCGCTGAGAAAGAGAATTGTTGGCAGGTTAGTGCAAAGCTTAAAAGCTTGAGAATGTCTGAGGTAGGGATAGTATGGTTTGGGGTAGTTCTGTCTGTTCTTCGGTTTCCCCAGGCTTTGTTATTTATTCATTACTGCCTGGTCTTTGAGCTTAAGCTGTTACTAAGGCTAGACAAGGACAAAAGAAAGAAAAAACACTCCATCTTCATATTTTTACAGCAAAATGCAGGACTTCGTTTGCAAACTTATTTTCTCAAGAAAAATGTTAAATGTGCAGTATTTATAGACCTCCTGTGTGAAACGCTATTCATGACAAATACGTTTTAAAAACCAGAGTGCTGCACTCTAGTCCTCTCCAATTTGTGTTTTTATATTAAAAGAGAAAACATTTTATGTGAATTAAGTGAATTTGACAATTTATTACCATTATTAAATATATAATTCTAACTAGTTGGTTACAAATTGCCTTCTAAATGATAAACAAAAACTCCAACTCTACGTGAGCAATCATGGTTAACTGGTGACTCCTTTTTGGTGCAAATATGTACATTAATTTATTGACTCTGGTTATGATAAATTTAAACCTGGATTAATGACAGATCTAATTTAAATTGGTTAAATTGTTTTTTTAACCTTGATTAGACTATGCACATTTTTACAACAGTAATAATCAATTATCAGAGACAGAAGGAGTCCCATGTAGTCCAGAAACAGGATGTGATGTTCTTTGTGAATATAAAAGCAAACAGTAAACACTTTAATCCAGGTTTAGGAATCATGTGTAATACATCTCAAGAATGCTTTAGGTACCACAAAGTTTATCTCTTATAATAACTTCTTGAGAATGTTTACAATAAACAAGCCTCATTAAATCACAAATTGTTTTTCAGTAAGTGCTTTGATAATGAACATCAAAGTGTACCTAATATTTTAATTTTTTGATTGACTATCTCAGTGTTCTCCTACATCAAAGTATTTAAACAACCAACGGTTGTTTTCAGAGCTTCACTTTTAACATGAAAAAGCCACTAATAGTCTGCCTTTTAGTCTACTAGTCTATATTTCCTTCATGTTTTTGATAGAGCAGTTGATTAATTGGGAGTGTCATATTATTATTGTTAACTATCGGAGCTACACACATCTATGAGTGCATCAGTAATACTGCCAGAAATAATAGAAGTATCTCTTTAGAGAAAGGTCATGATGAAAAAAACTACAACTACAGGACCTTCAAAGCAGGTGGAAATCACATTTTGTGACTACTGTGAAAAAGTAGTAAGTCTTGTTTTGTGTTTTGTTGTCAAAAAGGATTTCAAATATGTATACTCAAAACCAAATGTGCTGACAAGTATTAACTTTTGTATGCTGAATATATTGGACTGAATAGAATTGTGTGGTATGATTCAGTTCAGTTTGTCTAACATTTGTGTTTCTTTGAGTGAACATCACATTCATACAATAACAAAAGTTACTGCAGCAAATGTTGTTTGTGCAGTCATGTTGTACTCTCACTGTGTCAGGTCTGTGCCCGCTCGGCCGCTCGGTCGTTGATTACGTAGCAGACCCAGGTGTAAATCATAGAGCTCCAAGAGCTCCGCACTGGGTTGCTAGGTAACCAACGACAAGTCCACCTGTCTGTATGTTGCATAAGCATTTGTCTTTAATGGAACTTGTTGTGTGATTGGCTGTGTGAATGTTTGTAGGGAATTATAAGCCGGCTGAACCTCAGAATCTTTGCGTGGTCTCCAAGCGTCTAACTAGGAGGACCTGTGCATGGTTGGCTGTGCAGACAGACAGAGAGCGAGTGGGAGAAAGGGTGGCAGCGAGAAGGCTGTGCCCGAACCTTGAATCAAGTTGAGAAACCTTATCAGTGACTGTCTTTCATCGTCTGTTCACAGGCATGAGCGAAGGCGCTCACAAGTTCTTTCCAAAAAAGAGAATTGGATACAGGACCAAGCCAAGTGTGATGAAGCCCAATCAAAGGGAAGCCTGCGAGTGGGTCCCGATTTGAGTTACCTGTTTTGTTTGAGTTACCTGTTTTGAGATTGATGAAGCTTGGATTCCTGTCTTTATTTTCCATTAAAAGAAATCATATCACGCTAACTGTCTTCTGCGAGTGTGTCCTCCATCTAGGCAACCATGACACCACCCTTGTCAAATCAAGCAAAAGTGAAAGTGAGTACACGCCATAAAAAACCCAGTAGTGGTTATTATTGTTGTTATTACATGTTTTTAAAATTACTATAACTTTGGTTCTATGTGACATAGGCACACAACAAAGCTCAGCATGACGTCTGAGACCTCGAGCATCAAAACAAACAGGGGAACTTCCATATAAGGAGCTATTTTACTGTATGACGACAATTTACCATTTATTGTGTTTCCGGCACGGATCCATGCTGCTCGATTTCTATGGGTTAATACGTGCAGGAATGTGTCTCTATAGCTTATTAGAATAAGACATCCAGCTACTCTCAGCTGGAAGATACCAAGCTTGTTTATGGCCAGAACAGTCACTTCTGGTTATATCTGGCTGCCAAGATCAAGAATATATACTATATTTAACATGTCGTAGGTTCTCTACTTGTCCCACCCTCTCCTGTTCTGATTCTCTTTCTTTCCCTATGTCTGTCTGAGAGGAATAAAGAGGAATACAAAAATAATCTATCCAAGCTAATGCATCACACTGGTCTAATGCACATGCATCACTTATGTATCTCTACCTATTTTCTAGGTCTGGTGGTTTATTTATAATGAAAATCAAGCTTATGGCTTATTTCCAAAGTTTTTGCACCGGTGCCTTATCTTAGGAAGATTACGCTGTAAGCAGGCTGGATCGGTGCAACATGGTTTTAAGGATCATGCTCAGCCAGTGTTTGGTCCGTGTGGATACGGGTTGACGGAGAGGACACCACATGAATCCTGAAGAACGATGGCCTGACCTGACCTCGACTCCCACCCACCACGACTCATCCTGTGGCAATCTTCTGCTCTATTGATCCAGCAAGAGTATGTCTGAGTGGATATACTTTAAGACTAATCAGTCAATCAGTATTTACTACTCAGTTCAGCTTGGCCATTATCTAAAATGAGGTTTTTCAGTGTCCATAATAGAGCAGATAGTAAAACAGACAGAATTGCTGTAAAAATGAAATGTATAGTTTATTTACAAAAATCCAACCAATTTGCCTGGTTGGCTTAACTTGAGGTGTTCTTTTTTTCATTAAAAACAAAAATCCCACCCATACAAATGCCATCAAAGGCAAGGGAGGAGTCACACTGATTGACACTCCTTTAAACCTAGTTTTTCAAACCAAATTATGTAATTGTCATAAGAATTTAAAAAAAATCACAAAAAGTAAAAATGAAGCACAGTTTCTTGGACATACATTAAACTAGTCTAGAAAAAAACTGCAGTACCAATGAACAATCATCACTGGTATAATTTTAGTTTAGGCTTAGGCTTAATCTAGGTCTGTGAAACTGGTTTTAAATAATTTTGAAAACACAGAAAGCAACTTTTACTCAGATATTATTTGAGTATTATTTCTTTTAACCTAGTAACACTTACAGCTATCGGTCATTCAGTTTAAAAGCTCTCTAAGAATCCACATGGCATCACTGAGTTTTGCATCTTATTCAAAATAATCAAATAAGTAAGTAAGTAAATAAATAAACACTGGTGGGGCTGCAGCAAACTAGCTGATTAATCAAGTGGAATCAAGTGTTTTCATGACTGATTGAAATAAAATCCTGCAGCCATGTTGACCTGTTAAGATAAGATAGGAGTTTTTAAAGAACTTTATTTAATATCAATCAAACACAAAATAAAAGACACATTGCAAACAGTTTGATTCAACTGAGTTTTGTTTATATCGCTTTTTTTACAACTGATGTTATCACAAAGCAGCTTCACACAATGCAGGTCAGGGCCCCTAGTGAGCAAATTAAGGGCAAAAGAGGGAAGAACTAAAGCTGTAGGAAGCTGGTTTATACTGACACCATAGTGAAGGAGAATAAAGGAGAATAAAAGTACTGTCTCTTTGAACAAGACATTAGTAGGTGTTACATGTTATTAACATGTTAGTAGAGGAGGATGTTGAGGAGAGACTCTGAGTGTGTTGGGAGGAGGATGTTGAGGAGAGACTGAGTGTGTTGGGAGGAGG
>JBBPCY010000156.1:16324506-16334859 GCA_037974405.1 Brachyalestes nurse | reverse complement strand
ATCCTGTCGGTCATCTCTCTCTCTCTCTCTCTCTCTCTCTCTCTCTCTCTCTCTCTCTCTCTCTCTCTTTCTCTCGTTCTCTCTCTTTTTTTGTTAAGTGAAATGAAGATAAATGAGAGAATGCCATAGATGTAGAAAGATGGAGAGAGTGAAAAACAGTAAGTGACATCACCCTGCTGTCTGTCACTCCAGGAACATCTGTTCAATAGCACTGCTGTAGTTTCCCAGGTGGAGTTTGTGGAACAACTAAAGACACCCTGGGAAATATAATGAAAGGCTATATCATGGTTAAAAATTTTCCCTTATTTTTACTTACTATTTTTAGTAAAATAAGTTGATGGTACTGCATAAACACTGTGAAGTTTAAAAGTGTACCAATCCCACCCCAGTCTGCAAAACAAGCCATTTTGAATTGTTTTCATGATGTCAAGACAACCTAGGTTTGCCTATTCAGTAGGTTATCACCGTTGTTTCACACTGAAGTTGTAAGGAGTCGTTTGCATCTGGTCCCTTAATGCATCTTTAGTTAATCTTTTGTTTAAACAGTTAAAAAAAATACCTCCAAGCATCTGGACCAACGTTTCCTCTGGAGACCTGCGGGTTGTCACTGCTTTACGTAAAGACTGAAGAATGCACTTATGATGCACCCATGCAGAAAGGAGCTAGAATAACTGCATGTCTCAAGCTTGAGTGAAATAATGGAGCCAATTATGAGGTTCAGGAGCATTCATGTGTGGATAAGACTGCCCACCTTCATTTTCTCCTCTGCCCACCTTCTTATAGCTCTTGGTGAGAATGTTTTGCTTGGCTCTGCTATGAATAGTTTAGGAATTAGGCACTAAAATATTTGCAGGATAAAATTTGCCATTTAAGTCCTATTGTTGATCAGCAGGTAGTAACACTCTAATAAAAAAGTGTGTGTATGTGTGTGTTTGCGGAAGAGGTTGGGGAAACAAGTGGAAGGTGAGCAAAGGAAGCATAAAATTAACCTGATATCAAAATAACCCCTGTTAGTTAATGTATTTGGTCATTTTAAACAAAATTCACTGTGTTATGAATCATTTTTATGCTCTTCAGCAAATTGTATATGAGCAGCATTTGCCAGGATTCTGCAGGCTATCCTTGTCTACCCTGACTCCTTATTCATTTTGGAACATCCAGTTTTACTATCTAATTAAAATTTGATGAACAAAATCAAACACCAGTCACAATTACTTTCATTTAGACTTGCTGAATGTTTCATGTAACACAAAATTTTAGTGTCATGCAAATATTTAAACATTTTAGACTGTTTTTGGACTAACATGACACCTTAATTACTAGACAGCTTTTCACAGTATTCATTTATGTCAAGGTGCAAAAAGTTCCTGAAGTTTTTTCTCCATAATGTGTATGTTCATTGAGTGTTCTTCTGAGTGGTGCCATAGAACAACCCCCTAAATAACCCTCTCATGGCCTTTTTATATGTTTTAATGTGTTTAAAAATATAAAAATGAATATAAAAAAGGTTCAAGTTGTCTAAACCAATTAAAGTAGTTTTTTTGTCCCTTGGAACTGATGTCCAGACCAAGAATCATTTAGGACCATTTTTATAAAGAGAATTTTGCGGGCTGACTCTGATACCATTAACCTACAAGCACCTAATCCCTAATCTAACATGTATGTGCTTGTGTCACATTTTTTTGCTAGTATCAGTGGAGCGAGAAATTGCTCTACATATAGCGGGAAGCTGTTTCTACCTGTGGAATGATTCGAGATTATATTTGCCTCCACCACTTCTTTATCTCAGAGATGATTAGCTTCACCTATTCCAGGATCAATCCATCACAAGTTTGCAATGCAGTGCAATCAATGCAGTGCTGGTGCGTTCCAGAGGAAATGTTCCATATTTTTGTTTAGTTCAAATGCTGGGCAACTGCACTCCTGAGAAGATTTCCTCAATTAAACAATCAAACAGTCAAGCCATTAGCCACCTGATCTTGGAGTAGTTTTAATGGCTCTTAACTGAGTTAATGAAGCTGACATCAGTTCAGAAAGAGTTCACAGGCATTTAGAACTGGTTTGTGATGCAGGACAGCAAATGCTGTTTAAAATGTCATTAGTATGCTTCCTAAATCTAGATATTTTTTAGAACCTGTTTTATTATTTTTTTATATCAAACTGCTATGATAACACTCTGAAAATATATTCTGTATTTTGATTACATCACCATGCCCCAGCAGATGGGAAAATAATATTGACCAATAGAGGTGTAACAGTGCATTGTGACATTGTGATATCACAATGCAAACTATGGCAATGTGACTTACATTAAATGTGTCTGATTACCGCTTTTTTAAGATTTGTGATCCTATACATGGATGGATGGTAGTTTGGTTGCTTTTGATTGCTGTAACTCATACTAAAGCAATTCTCAAATCAATCATGGGGTCCTGCATTGCTGAAGGGAATTTATCAGCAAATTTGGAAGAACTAAGACCAAAGATTTTTTTCCTCTTAAAGATTTTTAAAGATGGCCATGAATTTGTAGCCATCCAGGAGTGATTATGTGTTCCTGTGGTATTTTATTGATGAGGAGACTGGGGTGAACAGTACACTGGGGACTTATCCAGAGAAATTCAGGGTTTGTTTTTGACAAGCGGCGCTACACACAGGTGAAAAGAGAGGTGTCACAAGTCAAGCGTGACTCTTTGTCTGACCGTGTGTGTACCCTACAGGCAGTCTTCAAGAAGTATAGGTCAGTGGCTGTGTGAGACTCCAGCATCTGGGGATGTTTGCCCTTGCCACAGTGCCACTGCTGGGATGTCAATGTCAAGTGTGTACGTGTGTGCATGTGTGTGGAAGAAACAAATGCTGTGTGAGCATGCATGTGTATCCAGAAAGTGACATACATGAAGCTTAACTTCACCACATTAACTAGAAAGCTAGCATATCTATGTAGATTACTCAATAGCTGTTATTACTGTTATTACTAGGGAGGTCCCTATTCTCTTCCACCTCATACTGGAATCCAGTCTTATATAACATTAGGAATCAGGCAACCAAGTAAAGGTTAAAAGAAATACTTAAATACAGGTATGAATATAAAAAGGATTCAAGATTCAAGACAAGCAAAGTATCTTGAATTTTGAATAACTTTTCATTTTCACCTGTATTTCAGTCTCACCACACAGTCTGTCTCTACTGAATCTACTCTTCTGCATCACCACTGGAATCCAATCTTGTACAATACTATGAATCAAGCAACAAAGAGTGAGGCACAATTTCTTTATTGTTCTGTTTCTGGTTTAGAAAAGACAGAAATTATGAAAGCCAGTTTCTTTCCACCTATAAAGGAAGAGGTTCAGGTGCTCCACTGTGTTTAGCTCTTTGCACACATCTGCAAACAAGAGTGCAAACTGAGTGTGAGAAATGGCTCCAGTCAGCCGTGAGTGTTCAGAGCTTCACAGGACACAACACACAAATCCACCATGCTAGAATATTTTATGAAGTTGTTAAAACACAGAAGAGCTGAGGAACAGTTAAACCACACTACAATACCTGACTGTTGTCTGTAATAGAAGTTGTGTGGTTTGCAGGCATGACTGCGCATGCAAGGCTTTTCAGTGTGGTTTGTGTAGTTTGTGCATTGGGTGTGCAACAAGCTGTCTAAATGTTTTATTCGCATCCCGGGGATAGTGATGCGCCACTGTGCATGTCACTTCCTTTGGCTTGGCTTGGTCCGCACCCCCTGCTGTGTGTATTTTGACAGTTGGGGATGACTCAAGAACCAGTGCGTGTTTTAAACAAGGAGTAAGATTGGAGGGGGCACATCATGTTTCAGAGTATGCCTCTGGTAAGCACTTGCATGATGCTCCATTTCCGTTACCAGCCGCCCTGAAGTCACCCCTGGACAGTTCTTGTAACTGTGTGATTTACACTTTCCTGATTTTTCTGGCTCAGCATCAGAGTTTCTACCCTACTCCACTGGCGATGGTGTGGAAGAATGCTTCTGCTGATGAGAACTGGGAGAAACAAGATTTGGATCAGAGAGCCTTTTGCCCTCACAGATCAGTTCAGCTGTGCTGACTAGCCAAGAGAGCCTCCATAAAGTTCACAGCTTTTCCTGTTATTTTCCAGAGCAGAAAAAAGGCCAAAAGAACAGTGTTCTGGGAGGACAGGTGAACAACGTTATTTATTTTGAATTTGTGTTACGTTAGTATGAATTTGTGTCATGCTGGCAGATTTAACATTATATTTGGCTTGGATAATCAGTGTGAAGCCTTGTGGGACCAGACATGGTCTCATAACATGGTCTCTGGGGGTGACCTTGAGCACTTTTGGGGCTAAATATGGGTGGAAGAGTAAATTTGTTTGATCTGTAATAAGTCTAGACTCTGTGATTCAGTTCACTGCTGGTGGGAATGCGTTTTTATGATAGACCACACAATATATTTTTGACCAAGCATTAGCAACCTGATGAATTCAAATCTAATCATAAAAAAACACAGATACAAGGTTTGTAGTGGTTTATTTTTGAATTTCAATTTCCATGCAGTGAAAGAGTCGAGAGACACATTTATATAAAAAACATAGAAGAGAGATACATCTGAATTTCATGCAGTGAGAAGTCAGTAACTTAGAAAAAAAATAGCAGGCAAACATGAATAGCACATCCTATGCTTGTCAGTTTTTGACCATCATTGAACACCCACGTGTATTATTTTGTGAACTTAAACCAGTGCATTGTGAAACCAACTGAACCATATGTCACAAAAACTCAAAAACAGTTGTGGACACTAACGAACAAACTAGGTGTAAAGACACAAAGGGCCAAATTCCAGTGCACAAATTGATGTAGTTCTCATTTTAAGGTGAAATTTAAGGCCATGCAAGGT
Organism: Brachyalestes nurse; assembly: GCA_037974405.1. NCBI lineage: Eukaryota > Metazoa > Chordata > Actinopteri > Characiformes > Alestidae > Brachyalestes > Brachyalestes nurse. The sequence goes on along the minus strand of JBBPCY010000156.1, from coordinate 16,329,982 downwards.
CATAGATCTACAGGACCACAGCTTGTGACCACTGATTTATGGTGGGTAGACTTGTATCTGGAAACATTTTTCGTTGAATATATTAAGCAACATCTGAAATTAGGAGATATTGCCCAGTTCAAAACCTATTGATAAATCTCAATCAATGTCAATCTGAAATTGTGAGCGCTTGATTGCCCCATAAATCTCTTTATTGATGAATATTAATGTCACTGATTCCTGGCACACATGACGTTTAACCTATCAGTCCTTCATCTGATTTTGACCTGACTTTTCACCTGTGCATGTGACTCAGTATAGACCAGCTGCCATATCTGTCCGTTTGAAAATGTAATGGATGAAATGGGGGAGTAAATGGCAGTAGGCAAAATACTAGCAGGCCCTTCAAACTATACAGCATGTTCTTGAGAAGAAAAGCAGAATCAGCATAAAATTGCAATCTAGCTCTTAGGATCAGTTTATGGGTTTGGCATTTTCTACTTGCGTTTTTATTGATCTCTTCCATTTGTAATTTTTGCCTCGTAGTTCTGGGCAATACAGTGGCTAGGTTTAGTATCATGATTAATCTGCTCTGTGCTGTTGTTTAATACTAAAGCTCTGTTCTCTGAAGAACTGATGTGGGTTGTTTTGTTCTTCAAAGAATTGCTGGGGGAAAGAGAGGAGGATCTACACGGCCAGCAATCCCACTATTTCTGCTCAGTGATGCGAAAATCTCCAGTAAACACATACACACACATACACACACCAAAAGAGAAAATAACATCAGCGGTAGAAATGGAGTTTGTCTTTATTTAGTATTTTCCACAAAGATGTGTGCTTGTTTTGAGTGAAATGTAGAAGGTTTTGTGCATGTGTGCTGTGTTTTAGTATTTTTGAAATGCTGGAAAAAATGTCTCTTTTCTAGTAACCATAAGGGATTTTAAAACACTATTTGAAGTGTTATTATACTCTTTCATACCTGTCAACCTAATTCCAATAAAAAATAAGAGGCAGGATGAGGAAAAAGCTTTTTTCTAGAATAACAAAAAAAAGCCCAGACATTTATCACAGAGCCCAACAATTTATATGAAAATGCTTTGCCTTTTAAAGACAACCACCAATCCGATTGCACTATTTAAACGCACCTACACACTTTACAAAATCACCATTGTTTCACGTCTATTTTCACTTCTCAACACATTGGAATGAAACACTCCATTTGAGTGGTTTTTCTGTTGGAAATGAGGGCCATTTACCTGCTGCCTTATTTCGTTTGCATTTTGGAAACCTGTTTAAGTGTCAGTGTACAAAATCAACACACTGTGCTAATTGTGCGTTGTATAAACCAACAAGACTACAAGCTGCAATCTAAATAAGCATTTTAAAGCATGATAACCTATGAGACCACAGTGAGATCACAGCAAAAGCAAACTTGGGAGTCTCTTGGCTAAACCAGGAGACTTGTCAGCTAAGGTATGAAAGTAGATACAGGAAGATTAACCTTTTAAATTAACCTTTAAATTCATCTTGATATTGAAGTATCCTTAATAAATTATGAACGCATATCCAGTTAAATATGAAGAAGAAAAAAATCCAAAGTAAATCTCTGGATACTTGAGTAATAGAGGCTGCCCCTTCAAATGAGCTAATCAGCTAATCCTAGCACTAGAGATAACCAGTGAAAGATAATTGTTTGGAATCTTTTCACAGATGTGCCAGCATACTTGCTGGTCAAGGCAACATTGATAACAGAGAAATGTTTTTGGCTATATTTAGTTCAATCCTATGCCAACTAGAGAAGATAACTTATTTACAAATCCACTACCTAAGACTTCACAGTCGCATTCCTGGCAACTCTAAAGCACTCACGTTTCACTGTTGCCTAATCATACACATGTGCAGTATATTACAGCTTTGCTAAAATTTTAACAGCATAAAACACACACACACACACACACACAAACACACACACACACTCATAGCTTAAATAACTAGTGTTATAAGGCATGTAACACCAAGTCAGTTGTTTTTTTACAGTAGACCTACATATTTCTTATTCAATCTTACCCATTCAATGGATGGCATCTGTATGTGTTTATGATACCTGCCATTCTGAATTCAGGTCCCAACTTTCAGCTCCCACTTTTCAGTTGATACATTGATCCCTGGATACCTGTGGCAGTAAGTCCCAATATCAGTGTTTTGGCATAAAGGTAAGCAAAAATAAATCAGTGCAATATGTGTGAAAAAAAACATTAAAATGAAAGTTTTATACATTACATGTCAAAAAACATCTGTATGTGATCTCATTTCAAAACCCTTACACATTTAGTGTTGCAATCCCCTTTGGTGCAATAAGAGCGTTCACTCTTGAAGATCTGCTAGATTTTGGGAAATGGAACCTGCAGGGATTCGCTTTGAATCAGCAAAAGTGAGGCTGGGAGCTGAAACTGGACGATACACTCTCACTGTATACTTTAGAATAAAGATTTATCTTCACTGGAAATAATAGGGTTCAAAAGAAACAATGAAAAAGCCTCAAACCATTATTCCACCTCCTCCAAAATGTACTGTTGTTATGCATTCAATCGACCAAATCCAGATTACTCTGTCAGACTGGATTACGATTTATCACTTTAGAGAACATGTTTCCACTTCTCCAGTGATATGCTCCATTCCTATGCTCCATTCCTGATCTTATGCTCACGCATGGCTGCTCAGCCAAGGAAACCCAATCAATTAAACACCTGATGAACTATTGTTGTGCTGATTTTGCTTCCAGAGGCAGTTTGGAACTCTGTATTGCAGCCTTTGAGTGGCAGTTATTCAGCACTCTACGAATTTGTGCAGAGCTGTCGATGCTTGTAGACAGGAAAGCTCTTGTTGGAAAGGTAACAATGATAAGCCATAATATTAAAATCAAATTTCATCTACAATGCTACTGGACCAAGAAATTGTCCATCAGAGAAAGTGATTCTTATTGGTCAAGGAATATTTTGGGCTGTAACTTTCTGTAGGAGGGTTGTAGAGACTCAGGAGTTACGATAAAAAAAAAAATTAATTAGGAGAGGTGGGGTGGTACCGGGACAGCCACCTAGCGACACCCCCTAAGAAGCTACGATGTCAAACTTCATAGTAAGAAGGAAGATACAGATTAGAAAGCTTTATTGATCCGAACAGAACGGCCAGAACTAAAGACAGAACTGCCCCCAAGCTGGCCCGTACAGAGATTGAACCCGCAACCATGGTGTTATTAGCACCACGCTCTAACCAACTGAGCTAACTGGCCTTTGATTGTGTCAGGCATTGACAAAACAGTGAAGAATAAATGGGGATGGACTTGGCTAAATGAAATAGGCAATAATGGCAAGCCATTTAGTTATGGTGAAAAAGATGAAAATGGCAGGTGTGTGCTTTTGTGTGGTATCTCAACTAGGGGCGTTGGGGGACATGGACAACACCAAATTAAATTTTGATGCATGGCCGAGGTGGTATGGGCCCGCAACACGGAGCATTTGGTAAAAAAAAAAAAAAAAAAAGAATTCGTCAGATACATTTTTTTTGCTTTAATCCATGGCTCAACATCAGTGAGGATTGCTGTATATACCCTAAACCACTGCATACTGGGAACATACCACATGATCTGCTGTTTTAGAGATGCTATGACATGCTTGTTAGTCTCTTCATCTTCTTTCTGCCTTCTTTATTTTGCTGTGACACATACCACCAGTGTACTCACATAGCAGATATTGTTTGGAGCATATGAGGGAAGGACCTCTTTGCTGATGTATGCATACGAATATATTTGCACCCTTTGTATAACGTGAACTCTCACCCAGGCATATCCAACAGGATTCCACTCTGATTAACGAGCACCATTACTGTCTGTCAGAGAGCGAAAGAGAGAAAGATCATAGAGAGAAGCTGGCAGCTTGATAGATTAGGTCAGCTATAGTCCTTAGCACTCTTGTCACACTCCTCCATTAGAAGACATATGGATGTGCTATGTGGAGCTTTCCAGATGATTTGGATTCAAACATTTTGGAGCCAGAGGCTGTGAGACTGGAAAGAGGTGATCAATCAGGCTATTTCTTGAGTCATGACATACATGTTCACATTTCTGGATTGGCTACGAACTTACTCATAGTTTCTCTGTTCCTTCAAATCTTTACATACTTACAGGAATGTGGATTACCTGGGATAAACACGATACGTAGTTCAAAATAAACTGAAACAGTCAGTGAAGCGTTCACAGCAGAATCACAACAGACAGAAGAATAGTCGGGAGAACGGGCAAGGTAGTCCATAAACGTGATAACAGTCAGAAACAAACAGAAGCAAATCATCAGGCAAAAACACAAATCCAGAATTACAGGGCAAGGGTTGATACACAGTCAGACAGTAGAAAGAAAATGCTTGGTATTCTAGTTGAGACATAGACAGAACTTTGCAAAGGCCATACAGAAAATGATCTATTTACAGTAATACTCCGCTGTTTGCAGGGGTTTACGTTCCAAGAGCGGCCGCATATAGTGAAAAACCGTGTTGTTGTGTTTTGGTTAAAAAAATGCCTAGAAATGCATATTTTTATAGTGTAAACCCTAAATATGCCCCCAATTATGCTCCCCAAACACTTAAATTTAATTTTTAATTCAGCTTAATACATTACCCTTAACGAAAATGTATAGAGGGGCGGACTGGCAATCTGTGCATTCTGGAAAAGTCCAGAACAGCCGTCCAGTGCGACTTTTCCAGAAGAGAGAGACAGAGAGACAGAGACAGAGACAGAGACAGAGACAGAGACAGAGACAGAGAGAGAGAGAGAGAGAGAGAGAGAGAGATTCAGAGTGTCAGAATGGCCGTTCCGGACTTTCCTCTCTCTCTCTCTCCCCCTCTCTCTCTCTCTTCTGGAAAAGTCCAGAACGGCTGTCCGTTTGGGCGGCATAGGACTTTTTGAAGAATGAAACAAAAACAGGAGAACAGGAGGGCGGCAGCCAATAACTGGAAATTTAGATGCATTTATATTTGCGTTACTATTTATGTTATTAGTAAATTATACATTTTTAATAATTTAGAACTAAGAAAGCTAAAATATATTTGTAAGTTTCCCCGTTATTGTGGAGATTTCCACGCATTGTGGAGAGTTCGGTTCTCAGAAAAAAATCTGCGTGTGACTGAATTCACGACACACATGGTTCCGCGTAAAACTAGGAGATTACTGTATTCCAGAAGATTCTCAGGCGATCTTGATCTAGCTGTCAGGGATCCTTCACAAACTTTGTAGTGTTTGTAGTAGGGCTGGGCAATATGGCTGAAAGCCGTATCATGATATCAGTGTTTCATATCGGTCGATATTGATAATTATTGATATTTTTTATGACCCATTTAAAATAAGGACTAGGAGAAAAATATATTACATGTAAACATTTTTATTTTAAACTTAACCTTCCTCTGATCATAATCCCCTCAGTTATTAAGACAGAAATGTCAACAACCA
>JBBPCY010000156.1:16304464-16320106 GCA_037974405.1 Brachyalestes nurse | reverse complement strand
TCTCTCTCTCTCTCTCTCTCTCTCTCTCTCTCTCTCTCTCTCTCTCTCTCTCCCTCTTTCTCTCTCTCTCTCTCTCTCTCTTTCTCTCTCTCTCTCACTCACTCACTCACTCAGTAAGTCATGTCAAGGCATCTCTATGGTGACAGTCCGCTCCACCACTGGAAGGCAGACGCCTCCCATGGTGTGAATTCTCTACTGAACTCTGCGTGAAAGAGCACATGTAGTTTGAGCATGTTTATATTATAGTATAGACTACTTCCACACTGCTGCATTTAGATTCATTTACATTCAGTTCAGTAGTTAACTAGTGTCATATGTGGTTTGCCACGCAGAATCTTGCAGAAAGGGGTCATCCTCATCTCTTAATTCCTGTGAGCAGCATCTTATCATTGATTCGCCACAGAGAGTCGTTCAAGGACAAGAGACATATTGTTCATTTGACAAAGGAAATAGAAGAGGGAATCATTACTTATGCAGAACGTTGCTGAGCATGGAAGGCTCAAGTATTGATTTCTATTTCTTAACACTGAGACACATTTAGCACCTTTATTATTTAACGTCTTCTACAGGCTGATCTGAACATGAACTCCTCTGTTTTTTTACAATGTACCCCTTTTTTTCTTCTATTTGGAGTTGTCCAAATATTCTCTCTGACAGAATCTAACTTTCAGAGACAATGAGCATGTCATCTGTTAGAACAAAACCTTGTATTTCCATTTTTGTCATTTTTCTTTCCCCATTTCATTATTTTATATACCAGCTGCTTACCTTGTGTCATAATGTCATGATATTAACATACATCTTGTTATATTAACTGGGTATGTTAAAGGGGACCTATTATGCAAAACTCACTTAAAAAAAAAAACAAGTTATTATAGGTCTATGGGCTATACAAAATATGTTCATGAAGTTATTTGAACAAAATCACTCTCACATAAAGAGATATTACCAGGTTTATTCCTCACAGTTTGGGTCCCGTTCAAAACAAGCCGTTTCAGGGCTCTGTCCCTTTCATGCAAATAAGCTGTTTCTGGCCACGCCGCACCATCCCATGCTCCACCCACCCCTTACGCTCGTAAAACTGACAGACAAAATGGCGGATCTTCAACTAATCTAGTGGGCGGGGTCTTGACAGATGTGGGGCGGTTCTATGCAAATTGGCCCAGTGGGATGTCACACAGGGCCCTCTTTCTAAACGTCTTGTTTTAAAAGGGACCCAAACTGTGAAGAATAAACCTGGTGATATCTCTTTATGTGAGAGTAATTTTGTGCAAAGAACTTCATGAACATGTTTTGTATAGTCCATAGACCTATTATAACTGAAGTGAGTTTTGCATAATAGGTCCTCTTTTATTTCAAGGGTTCCCCCCCTCTGTCCTGTGAAGTTACATTTTTGATACACGGTTGTGTTCGAACAGCAACACTATGTTTCTGTCAAATGGATGGATAGATATAAAGTTTTAAGGCGGTAAATGTTCAGATAATCGATAATAACAGGCGGTATGATTTTAAATGTATATTTTAGATTTAGATGTTACTCTCCAATAGGTTTAGCTAAACAGTGCTTTACTAATAGATGTGATACTGGTGTAGTTATATTATTCTTATGTTCAAGGCTAGGTTTACATATAAATTTTAAATGTTTCCATTATTTCAACCATGATGTTTTGCGTTCGGATTCATTAGTTTAAACTATAACGCTATTATATTGTTCACTGAGGCAATTCTTAATGGGGTCCTTGGGCAATTGTTTGTTTCATTGTGTTAAGACATCAGGCATCCAATATATCAGTCTGGTCCAGGCAGATATATATTATATCTGTCTATTTTTTACCCTGGCAGCTGATGTTATAAAATACCAGCCGCTGGTATACTGTGCCTTCCTCACTCTTTTCTTCTGTTTCTTTTTTTCTTGCTTCTTAGTAATGTTCTTTTGCATTCTTGTGTGAGGTTCTTTAGGTCACATGGCATGTTCTGCCTGGACTGATACAGACTGAGCCATGAGAAACAGCTTGTGTGGGTGGCTTATGGGTGCATTTGCATATCTGTGAGGTCAAAGTGGTTGGTGGTTGGTACTTTCATAAAAAACAACTACCAGCCAAACACTTCCAATCCTATTTTGCTTTGCCTGCGTATGGTTATCAAATAATATCCAAGTCACACAACCATGCATATTAATCCATAACGCTATAAAATAGTCTAACTATGCATGCAATTTAAACCAAGTAAAATGTTCAATTGATTGTATCCTATTGCCTCCTGTCTCCTCTCTTTCTGTCTGTCTCTCTCACTATATCACTCATCCATTATCTATCAGCATTCTGACATGGGTGAAGCTTGTATGTGAAAATTGAATGAGCTTAGCAGGCGGTATAAACTGCTCTCATCCATTTTGCATGATGCTACACACCAGTAATCCTGTGAGGATTGAGTGGTTGAAAATAATTAAAAAAGCCTTCAGGGACAGGAAGGAAAAAAGGAATATGCAACACAGTTTCTGTTTTTCAATAACCTTTTTCTTAAATGAGAGATTCACCTGAGGCTCTGTTTGATTCTAGGATCTCATTGACCTTTTTGAGTGTGTTTGCTAAAGCAGAACTGTTTTCAGAGTTCCTTTTCAGTCTCTGTGTTGGGTTTGTCCTTCTCTAGGCTCTCCTCCTCTCCTGGTCTCCCTTCTTTTCTCCAGGACTCAAATTGGTTTGGTGAGGGTATCAAACACTGTTGTAATTTTTTAACCTTTCTTTTACTTCATTAGCATAGTGGCATAGTACTGAATGGAAGAAGCAGTGATAAGATTAGGACTAGGAGTGCTCGATTCCTCGCAGTCTTTCCTCCACATTGGCCACTGGATAATATAAAAAGTGGCTAGCCCCCCTGAGGCCCAGCTAAGCTGGTACTATAACTGCTTCATAATGGGAAAATATGTGGTTAGGCTTCTGTACCACAGTATGTGATTTTGGATCTTATCTACAGACTAATCTTGATGAAGGAGTATGTTTAGACAGGAATGTTTGGACAGAGGAATTAACCGGTCCATTTTTTTTGCCTTTGGCTGGTTGATTTAAAATAGATTTATAAACTAATAAACCATTTACAAAGGTAAAAAAAAGTCTAAATACTTTTGTATTTTGTTAAATGTTTTGTGTCCTGTCTTGTCTCTAATTAGCTTTTTCTGTACTGTCATGTGATCAGCTAATGCTGAAACTGGACAGCTGCAGAGAACTCTGAAAGCCCTCTACTGATAGAATGAGCATTTCATTAGATCACAAGATCTGCATCTTCTCCCTCTAATGACCTGCCTAAAATAGCAGTGAATTCAGTTGCTTACTCATGACTCTGTGTTTATGAGTATGTATGTGTGTGTGTGTGTGTGTGTGTGTAATCGGGTTGGGCCATTACATTCCGAATCTTGCTGTACACTGAATGCTGAATGCAGAAAAGATATGTGAAACACCAATCAAAAGGCTTGCGCTTCTTCTCTATTCAACCAATCAAATCATCCATCAGCATTATGATATGAAAAGTCTTAAGTCTATGGTAATTCATGTGAAATCCTGCTTCACTTCAGTGATGGACTAGCATGCCACTAAAGCCAAATACACTCTCATTCTAACCCAGAATTCTTATTTTAAATGTGTTTATGAAATCATATCATTCGGCCCCAATACTCAGTTCTTCTGTTGTTCCTGGAATTAGCATCAGAATCCTCCCAAAATACGCTCCCCACTCCGCGGCCTGTGATGTAGCGGAAATCAGACAGCTGATATAAATGGGCTAGTAGGGATAAGCCCACACTCTTATTCAGGGGGAAAAGCCATAACAATTTACTTGCTGGATTCTGATTCTGATCAAGCCCTCCTCTGCACTACTGCTAAGGGGTTTCAAAATCCGCTTGGCTGAGACATTCTCAAAGCTGCTAAGCATACCCCATATATACACAACACACAACATATCGTTTTCTTTACTCTGCAAGTCAGATACAGTCAAATTAAGAGCATGCTATTACATGACAATGTTTAATGCAGAAGCTTTTTAAATTTTCTTGCATTTGTTATTATTTATATCTCTGAAATGATCTTCATTTAAATTAGATTAGCATTATCGTGCCGGTGCCAGTGTTGTAGGAGCATTTGAGCTGATAAGAGCTTGTAACTGCTTGTAATTAACCTTCAGGTAAGATGTTTTTTGCCGTTTGGTTTACTTTGTATGTCGTATGTTGCTGTACATCATTTGAATTTAAATCTTCAGTTCAGTTCAAAGTATAAAAGTGAAATATGTGAAAACGTGTTCTTTTAGCTTTCTGTAGAAAAAAGTACATGGTAATGGTACAAATCAGCATTTAAATATGTGTTAACAGTAGTTAGCTGGACAGCTCATGTCATTGTTTTATTGCTGTAGGTTTTTTTTGGTTGGTTGTTTGTTTTTTTTCCCCGTCCATTATAGTTGTCACTGGCCAGAGCACAGACATACACAGTATTACCCCATTTGATTAATAAAGAGACACATTTTTCAAAAGTCTTCTTAACTCTTACAGTAGAGCAGTACATGATGCAAGCATATTGCCAACAGTTAGCACCATGGCTAAATATTTGCACACTTGCTAAAGCTGTTAAGTATTCTGTGGTTCCTCATACTGAAACATAGACTAAAAAAAGGACAAATGCCATCTAAAATGGACAAAGGTACGTTACATGTGCTGGAATTAGTAGCTGTAGCAGTAGTTGCTGGAATTGTGTTTGTACTTTGTTTTTTTTTTTGTTTTTTTTTAAGATTACAGCCATATTCGAAATTCAATGCATATTCAAATGCATATGATTATCCAGCTCATGTCTTATACAGAGAAATTCTGGAATGTAATATAAGCGCTCCTAAATTCTGAAAAATTCCTACCCCATTAAAAAAAACTGTAATAACCTAACCTGCAAATGTTCCTGCTTTTGGGGCCATTAGGCAGAAAAGAACCATCCCACTTCAAATCCTCTTAACACAGCCTCTTACAAAAGGGCAATATTTAGGCTAACCTGAAATGCAGGAGTGTGCCTAGCATTGCTGCATGGCAAACATTCTTTCTTCTCTAAATGTCAGGTCATAATTTAATACATGCATTACAGGCAGATTTGTGTCCATTGGGGACAATTCTGTAGCAGATAACACACTGTTTTCTCTTGGTTTTAATCTAATGATGGACACAAGGGACGGGCAGGACTTTTACTGCTCAGAAATGGTGAAGCAGAGACTTAAATATCATTTCCATGCAAAGCTTCTTAAATGATTAGAATGCCACTGCACAGGGACTTTATTTTCTGCACAGTAGTTTCCCTGTTTTTCCATGACCCTAAGCAACCTGCAAGCAGCAGTGACTGCAGTGTTTTTTTAATAGCACTAAACAGTATGATGGCCTGAAATTTGGACCCGAACATGAATACAGAATTTTCTTTCCGAATCTGACTCAACACCAAGAATCGAACCTGAATCGAGCTTGGCAAAATTCTTTCAAATCACTTTAGTTTGAAAAACTTTATGTACTGTTCTCACTTTGTGTAAAGCTCACTTTATGTAAACAGATAGCAAAATCTTAGCCTTCACCTGTTTAATCATAAAACTGTACATGTTACAAATCACATAAAAGAATGTCCTAACAAATGGCATATGAATGATATAACCATAACCACAGCAATGATCTTCACCTAAAGTATAACCCTATTCTTGGTCTCCATTAAATAAAATATAAAAATAAGAGAAATACAGGGTTAATTTGAAACTTATCTTTAGCAGTATCAACTAGAAAGCGTTTTGTATCAGACGTGCCATAACGCAGGCCGAGCATTGCCTAAAGCACAAGTGTAAACACACACTCGCACGCTGTGTTTGAGTACTGCTCATTCCATAAGATGTGGCTGTCTGTGTGAGCCTCACTGTTGATGTCTGATCGCTGAGAGATCCTTTGATGTTTTATGAGTTTGTACTGATGCCTGCTGAGAAAGCAGAGGCCTCAGGGCTACACCGCAGTCTCTCAGCAGCACCCCCGACACCTCAGATAAACGCAAATATTCTTCACATTCATTACGTGATAGTAATTATTCATTACAGATCATTGATTATTCATGAGCATCTCTCTGGATGATGATGTTGATCGCTGGGTGCCTCTGGTGTTTAGGTCGGCTTCATAAGAGGCTCATACACTCAGTGTGTGGATTTCAACAACTAAACACTTCATTGAGTGATGGGTGTGTGCACACCATCTTTTTATTTTGTTTTTCTATTTCTTCTTCTTCTACTTTTGGCTGCTCCCGATTAACAGAGCCGCAGCATAAACCATCTCCATTTCCTTCTATCCCTGCTTCTTCCTCTCTCACAGCAACTGCCTGCATGTCCTCCCTCACTACGTCCACTACATACAGCTATTAGGCCTTCTCTTCTCCTCTTCCCTGGGAGCTCCATCCTCAGCATCCTTCACCCAACCTACTTCGAGTCTCTCCTCAGTACATGTCCAAAAAAACGCAATAACGCCTCTCAGACTTTTCCTCCAAAAGGTCCAACTCAAGCTGGAACAGAGACTTATAAAATCTTTCCAACATCAGTGCCTGACTTAATAAACGCTCTACAAAACTCCAAGATTTTGTGGAAAGCCTTCTAGGAAGAGTGGAAGCTGTTATAGCTGCAAAGGGGGTACCAACTCCATATAAAATCTATTGTATTGTAAAATCTATTATATATATATATATATAGGGGTAAGTCTGAAAATAGTTTTTGGCAGAGCCATTATTAGCACATGTCTGAAATAAACAAAGCACCACTTTGACAATATGGTGCTATTCCTATTTAATATTACATGTCTAGGTAGGTGTGTGATCCCTGGAGCTTGAAAGCAGACATCAGGAAGAAGTCTATTACCATACTAAAGTTCTGGAGTCACATCTGAGAGCGAGAGAGCCGTAAGTGTTGCTGCTGCTTTTTATCAGACACACTTTGGTATGGAAATGAGTGTATGTGTATGTGTGTGTGTGTGTGTGTGTGTGTGCGTGTGTGTGTGTGTGTGTGAGAGAGAGAGAGAGCGACACAGAGACATGCATTTAGTGTGACACTGCCTTTCGGAAGTGTGTCTTTTGTTGTGTTGATGACATCTGCTGTCGTCTGAAAGAGTTTCACAAAGTCCTGACAAAGAAATCACATCAACTTTACCTGAGAGTTTTATCAGAGCTGATAACATTTGCTGTCTGTACTGGGTTGAATAGAGACATCTTTAAGGGTTGTTTGAGGTTATTTTGGGACAGCTACATATTTGCAAATCTCTGCTTCCTTAGTACTTAGTACTCTTCTTCCTTAGTCACTCATCTGCACTCTCTCTCTTTCTTTTTTTCTTTCTCTTTCCTTCATGCGTTGTCTCACTCTCATGCTGTCTCTCCCTCGTGCACTGTGTATGTGCATGTGTATTATGTTTGTGTTCAGTATGAGCTATACTACTGTGCATCACTACTTTTTAGAGTGCACATCCATCTCTTTAAGCAACACCAGGTCTTTAAGCTTTATATTTTATTCATAAAGATTTCAGCTGTTAGTATTTCTATTAGCAGGTTTCTTGGCTTTCAGATAGCGCTAGCTGTCCATCATTTTGAAGTCTAAGTGGCTGTCGCATAAAAAAGCAGGAAACATGCCTGAATGATTGACACCTTTTTTCTGACTAAACTATTGGAATGGACTATTGAGTTGTCCTTGTAGTCGCTATTTTGGTACAAGAACAGAGGAACAGTGGAGTCAAATATTGAGAAGTAAGATTACTTCCAGAAAGTAAGCAACAAAATTGTTACGTTTTGAGGGACATAATTAGTAACTTGTAATGGATTCCCCTTTTTGAGGAAGTACTGGATGGGAGGGTAATACGAAAATATGCATAAGGCTTTTTTTTTTTGGAGTAACCTCTCAACCAGTGGTGTGAGTTTAACATAAATAGTGTAGTGATATGGGCAACAGCTTTCATCTCGAAACTAGATGCATTTCTGCAAGGAAAGGTGAAGTATGATTGTATGATTGCTATAAAACCAGTGTTTTTATATAATAGGAGCAGTAGTCAGATTAATTCGGCAATCACACTAATAAATAATGTATTTACAGAAATTAAGTACTGTGTGTAAGGATGAAACTGATTCTGATGAAATGAAGTGATATTTTCTGCTATATCAGTGTTGATGTAGACTTTCTGGCAAAAATACAGTGTTACATTGCTGATGATACCCACAGAAAGATCAGAAGGGTTCATTGTGGTGTATCGTGATTCCATTTGCTTCTAAGTAATTAATTTAAGCAAAAGCTTTGATTAAAATGGAATGTAAAGTGTTCAGTTCTCAGCAGAATTTCTAACAAGACAGTGTTTGTCCATCCAGCCTTATTTTATCCTGCCACTGTTTAGTTATCATGACACTAGGCTTTGTAATGAAGGTCTACACGCCCACTCAGACGGTGTCTGACTCCATAAGAAAGCCCAAGGATTAGTCAGTGAAACATGCTGCCACTGCAGCTTTGAAGCTCAGAGATGCTCACAGATTCTCTAGAGGATGATAAGCTTAAACTGACATGGTTTGATTTTCAGCAGGCTAATGACCAGCAGACATATTGTACCCAATAAATAAAATGCTGGCAGTTTCAGCTATTAACTAATTGTTTTTGCTCTTATTGTCTTTGTACACTAAATGGTAAAATGTAAAATGGTACCATCCAGGCAACATTAGTCCCCCTGTGTAAATAAACCCTAAAGATGCCAAAGATGAGAAATGCGCTAATTAACATCTTGATGGAGTTTGAGGCAAGTGTGGGATAATTTAGGCATGTAGTGTGCGTGATGTGAAAAGGTTTCTCTTTCCTTCTACAATATGCTACATGGAATTGTGCATGGCAACCCATGCACAATTGTAAAATGGTTGAAGGAATATAGGTCCTGTAGTTTGATGTTGAGTGGTTAGAAAGCTTTGTTTCAGTATGGCTCACTCATTTCCGCAGTATCCTCTTTCACCCCTCACCTAGAGAGATGGATAACTCTTAACTGCGGAGTCTTCAGTGTAGAAGAGTCTCAAGAGTGCCTGATTCATCCTGTTGCTCTGTGCCTTCCTGAAATATTCTCAGAGCTGCAGCATCCAGCGTTGATATTTACTGGAGCTGTCTGTCACCTATGCTGATAGTTACATGCAGTAGTGAGCTGTCTGTCTCTCCATTGATAGCTTCTTTATGGTCATTCTCTGTTCTGTTTTTTTCCCCTCTGAAAAACACAATAGAATCATCAGCAAGAAGAAATGACATTCAGGGCAGAACAAAAGCTACTTTAATGGAGAATACAGTTCAGAGTCTTTTTTGTAAAGTCCTCATTGAAATGAATAGAGGGAATTCTTAATTGTGTCTCAGACGTGTGAAGGACAATGAAGGTTAAATGTGTTTCATGTGCTTGCTAGGTTCGGTACTCATCTCAAGGGCTTCTGCTTCAGAAGATGGCTGTATTGTGCTCTTGACTAAGATGCACTATGCTTGTTTCTATTACTTAGTCTGAGTAATGCACAATTTCTGAGACAATTTCTGGGCTTCCTTCCGGCTTCAAGGCCATGACCCCCTTAACGGCAGAGAATTAAGAGGTAATGATTGCTAACAGTTTCTCTGGTTCATGGTTTTAGATATAAAGGTTTTGCGCGATGTCTAAGGAATGCCAGTTGTATAACCTCTGGCCCCACACACACACACACCCACGCACACAAACACACACACACACACACACGCATAGACCCGTACACATACACTCACACACGCACACACACACACACTCTCTCTCTCTCTCACACTCACAGACACACACACACACTCACACACATGCACGCACACACGCACGCACACACACACACACACACACACACACACACACACACTCTAGAATACTATAGTAATTTTTTTCTGTGTCGTATTACATATACTCCTTTTGTTTACATACTGGGCTGCACTTTGGCAATATATAGTAAAGTGGCCCCTTATAGTCAAACACCCCACAGCACAGCACACAGTGTGAACAATGTGAAATTATTTCTCTGCATTTAACACATTGGGCTGCTAGCAGCACAGCGCCCGGGGAGCAGTGTGTGGGGATGGTAGCTTGCTCAAGGGTTCCTCAGTTGTGCCACTAGCAGTCCTAGCATTTGAACTCACAGCCTTCTGATCACAGGGGCAACTCCTTCACCACTAGGCCACCAGATGAGATTTTGTCGATACCATGTTCAGATTTATTTTTATAATACACATTATGCTTTTCTGATCTTCTATTGAACCAGATGTATGTATCATTACAAAGAAAGCATAATTAGTCTATTTTAATTTGTTTTATTGCAGAAAAGGAATGAGGTATGCTGTATAAAATCCCTGAACCCAGATTTTTTGGTAACAAATTTGAAACTAGTACATTTTGTTTGTGTTGATATCTCGATATGTGCCATGTCACCATGACAGTGTCTTAAAGCCTTGTCATATATATTTTTTCCCATATTTCCCATGCCTACAGACCCCTGCTTTAAAATGCACCCATTACTAACATATTAGGAAGTGATATTGGGTCAAAATCAGTAGAAAATGCCAGAATAGATATGGGAGAGCAGAAAAGAACAAATCTAATCTAGTCTTAGGGAAATTAGGGAAAAATTAGTTTTGCTAAAATTAGTTTTGCTTTAAAAAGATTTCCTGGTTTCAGAATTTGGCTAAATGCTTTTATGTGTCAGTATGAATCTGTGTTACTGTCCTGGCAGTGACATTTACTGAATCTAGTTTTCAGGTTTTCATACAGAGGACAATGGGTTAAAAAAGTCCCAAAATATGACAGCCAGCATCAGAGAGAATGAGAAAGCATTTGCAGTCAGTGTATGTATACATTTTCTTCATGACTAGGTTCAATTTTCTGCTCCCCGAGGTGTGCGGACCCAACTGTCTAAATAGATAGTTGGGTTCCTGTGGAATTGCCATAAAAGGTGCACATGAACACTACACCTGTCTATGGTGCTGCGGGCTATGGGCCATGACGTACAGTATAAATGAGTTATGTCTCCTACTGCGTGCTGCTAGGTGCAGTTGGGCCACTGTAACTGTCTGCTGCTCCAGCATTTATCCATAGCCTTATTGCTGACAGAGACACATTCCCTGTAGACTACTCCCTTGTTAGCACAGACTAGATAACATAGCTGTCAGGCAGTGGTGGCGTGTGCCGTGCCGGTGAGCTGGCTGCAAGTAACTCAATGATCTGAAAAGAAATGATTATAATCCTAATGTGACTTTCCCCATACATCTGGAACTTTAAAAGCCATGCATAGTATACCTTGTTGTCTTACAATAAGATGAATGAATGAGCCCACACTCATTAAGCTCAGAGTCTTGGTCGGCTATGGCTAATTACGAGATAATAAAACATTCTGATTGCCCTACATACATGAATACATGTCATAAACTGAAAATCCCACAGCAACTGCCCACATTATAGTTACATTTGCAAGATTTTTTAGAGAAGATTTTGCAAGATTTTAAAGAGAAAATATTATTTGATTAAATGATTTTAAGTATGCCACTGTATTTGAAAAACAGTGAAAACTGGTCTAAAATGAGTATGTGATACCCAGATTGTATTTAACCTAACTATACAGTGTTCCCTAGTACATTCAACAAAAGATGTTCTATATTTGCTTAGTTATTATATAGACAAGAGGGTTGTTCTGCTCTGGGGGAAGTGGGAGCAGCGGTGGACCGAAGCAGGAGATAAGAGCAAAAAAAGTTGGAACTTCATTCTTTTTTTTTTTTTTTCATGAACATATTAGCAGAAGAATTACACAAAGAAACCAGCCAACCAGCACAGAAAGTTATTCCTGTTAACCTTAATAAAATGATCACTCCTATTATCATCACAGTATGAACAAAGCCTTTACTCTAAAAAAAACTCTCTACATAAGGAAAAAATATTTTATACTTTTTAATTTAACAGTTACACGAGTGTAAAGCACTTCTTTTGCTGTTCAGTGTGAAATTTTAAAAACACAATATGAATTTAAATGTCTTCAGATTATGACAAGGGACTTTTGTATGTTTATGTTGGAATATGTCACTAAATACTGCACATTTAAGGCAGTGTAGACTGTCCCTCACTGATACCCTCTATAGCTGCATTTTGGTTTCTATCCTGGCCACTTTGACAAGCCCTGTTCCTTACTCTGTTTATACGATGGACTGATATGTTGTTTAGCCTAAAAACTAATGAGCTTATACCCTCGTTTGTGTGTTTTGGGGGTAATCAGGATTACATGTGTGTGGCAGAAGCAGAGGTCACAGTGTCAGGTGTTTCCTCTTCAGAACGCAGTGAAAAACAACTGGTAGAATGAACTTGGCAGGCTCTCCTGAGCCGCTGTCTCTGAGAGCACCGAATTAATCAGTCCAAGTGTGGAAATTCTTGTCTGTGTTTACATTACTAAAACCTGCACGCCTCCTCTACTGTCAGAAACCATGAAATATATTAGCATAGTGACAAGTGACAAGTCAGCTTTCAACAGAAGGTAATCAGGAGAGTGTGTGTGTGTGTGTGTGTGTGTGTGTGTGTGTGCATAGCTATATGTAACTGACATTTCACACAGAGATCCATGCAGATTCTTCTGTTTTTCCAGCAACCTTCACTCCCAAAATATTGATCCTTCCAAAAGGCCAGTGAAGGACTTGGAAGAGAAGAGCATACAGATGAGCAGAAGGAGAACGTCAGGCAGTGAGAGAGGCAGGACGTAAACAGCATAAGCCACATGTTTTGACATCACAAAATTGAATACCTCTTTCACATATTATCAACGCTGAGGTTTACTCATACCGTTACTGATATCACACTGTGTGTGACCAGGGGGTATTCCTTCCTGTAATATGTCCTCCATGAATCAGGCCAGAAAATCTAGGCCAAGTAATAAGCTCTTAATCTCTAGAAAAACTACACACTATACATAGGTGGAATAATTAAGGATGTATGCAATAAAAGTAGGGCAGTGGAGGCTTCTGTGTGGTGCAATTGTCTAAGTGGCCCTGACATCGGGAGATCACAATACCTGTGTGCTATCCTTTACCCTCACAGTGTTGGTGACATTGTATGATTAGAGGAGTCCTAGCTATTGGGTTCAACAAAAGATGGCTAAATTGGGCAGAAAATTGAAAAAAAAAAAGAACCAAAACAAAAATGTAGGGCAAAATATAGAGGAAATTACTGTTTGTTATTTTATCACTATTATGATTATTATTATTATAAAAGTGTGTTTCTGTTTTTTTAGAATGAGAAGTTTTCACAATGATTGGGGTCTTTTCACTCCAATTGTTTGTTAAAAAAAAAAGAGTTGGATACACTTTTCAATGTGGTCAAACCCCTATACCAAATATGATAGTTTTGGTTTTTAAACTCTGGGAACTCCAACACTGATTCTCACTTCTTATTCTTAAGTCATGTTACGTAGCTTTAATGTTATTTTAGCTGTATACAGTACACAGTGAAACAAAACAACCTCTCTCCTGGAGAGGTGAGAACAAAAAACTGAACATCAAGACTACACAAGTGCAGGCATAATACATAGAGTGCAAAGAGAGCAAGAGAAAGAGAGTGCAAGAAAAACACAAGAGCAACAATACAATATTACAGTCAGAGAAAGCACCTACAGTATTAGTTTTAATGAATACAGTGTGATGACAGATACTGTGTTCTAGCAGCAGAGCTCCTAAAAGGGTAAAGGGTGAAGAGGGCATTTGGTTGATGCTTTTATCTACAGCAACTTACAATCATTAGTTACG
This sequence comes from Brachyalestes nurse, assembly GCA_037974405.1. NCBI lineage: Eukaryota > Metazoa > Chordata > Actinopteri > Characiformes > Alestidae > Brachyalestes > Brachyalestes nurse. The sequence goes on along the minus strand of JBBPCY010000156.1, from coordinate 16,306,291 downwards.
ACAACAGTCCCCCTGGAGCAACTGAAGGTTAAGTGTCTTACTCAAGGACACAATGGTAGAAAGTGGGGTTCGAACCTAATAACTGTAAGTAGCTGTAGATAAGAGTGTTAGCCAAATGCCCCCCTCACCAGGTGCAAAAAATGCAAATATTGAGGTAAACCACAATAAATATTCATGCAAACCAGAGCCACAACAGGATACAGATGATGCAGTAAGTAAAGGGTACAGTGACAGTTGGGGTGTAGGATGTCAACGTCATGGCAATGATGAACGTATCACTTTTTTTTAAAGCTCTGCAACTAAATGGTAGTGACACACTGAGCACACTTCATTCTATACAAAGGTATAAGCATGCTGCGAGACAAGATGTACAAAAGGCAGCTAAAAGCAGTCACTCCTGAGATATGCACTGCCTTTTCAGCTATGGTTCTCCATGTAATTCCTCTACCTCTGTGTGTGTATAGTCAGCATGTGGTTTAGTGCATGTTTTGTGCTCTGCCAGGAGCAGGATGAGCTGTATGGTTGCCATTTGTTTGGACTGCAATCATGACAATGGAGCCAGCCTGATTTTCGACCCATCCATATAACACTGAAAATTGAGCTTCCTCTGATTATCAATTGTATGCAGAGTTGTAGCCTGAGTTGATATGACAGAAGGCATTAATATGCATGTGTTCATTTAGAAACTCTTTTTTTGGTTCAGGGTCTTTGTGAAAAGGCGCTTATTCTGAGGTTTCATTCGCTCGAGTGCTTGACCTGGAAGTTCTGCAAAGAAGTTATTTAATGCAAGCATCCTGAGAATTACACTCAGTGTTCTTAATCTTTCAGCGAAGCCAATGCAGCTCTCTTATATTCAGGCCAAATACTTTTTTTTATCTATTTGTTTTGCCTTTATTGAGCTCTTATTGTCCATTATGATTGTGTCTTCTGTTAAGCCCCAAAAGTACATATAGTGCTTTCATTTCTTTCCTAAATCTACATTAGCAAGTGCATTCAGAAAATTATTGCAGAATCTCAGAACATTTTCCCTGTATTTGCAAACAAAAACTTTCAGTGGGTCTGAGTATGCCCAGTCTAAACAAATGCCTCAGTGATGCATGTTTTTGGTACTCTGAAAAAAAATGAATGCGTTGAATTAACTTGACTTAAATCATCATTACGTCATCACACAAATAAAATAACAAAGCAGCACATTTTGGTTTTTCATGTGAGTCATGTGAGTCCAAGTTAAGTCTCTCAATTAGAGTGCAAGCCGAGTATCAGGACTTTGGTAGTCCCGTTATTAGTTGTAGAGCATTGTACAAAAGCAAATTTTAGTCACTGTTGCTGAAAACATGTTAGCTTGGTCTTGACTTCACACAACAGAGTATAAGTAAGGTTTTACAATTAACTGGGTACCTACATACAGTTATTCATATGTGAATGTCTATGAAGTCTCTCACTCTCTCTGTATTTTCATGATAGCACTGGCAGGGTAAAGACATTACTCAAGTGTTCACCCTCCTTCTCCCATCTTATGTGGTGAAATGTAGATTAGCACAAAAGACCAGATGGCCCTGTCACTCTGATGTGTGTCCATAGATAGATGACCACCTGGACTTCGGTGTCCTCACTGAGATGCTTTGTACACTGAGGCAAAGATCAAGCCCCCTACCACCACGGCCTGCTTTTATCCAAGACAATTCACCTCACTAAAATATTTTCTGAATTTCTTTTACATGAGGAGACCAGAGTATTAGCTTTGTGATTTTAGTTTAATCTGAATCCACCATGTCAGTAACATTTTAAAGACTATAGTGGCTTTTACTTAGTTTTATTTTATATATA
>JBBPCY010000156.1:16265171-16292827 GCA_037974405.1 Brachyalestes nurse | reverse complement strand
TCTATACAGGAGTAACATCAGTATTTACATTCTAGCACTGCAGGAGTTCAGTGTAAACTGTACAGTACGGATACGGGGTTACCTTTACATTTTCTTTAAGTGTAATGTATTAAGCTGAGTTTAAAATGAAATTAAAGTCTTTGCGGAGCATATTTGGGGGCATATTTAGGGTTCATACCATAAAATTAGGCATTTTTATACTTTTTTTTTTTTTACCACATCACAAATTTGTGGTTTTGTGCCTTTAGAACATGACCCCCATGAATTTAGAGAGTTTACTGTACACATAGTGTATACATGAACCAAGTGTATACAGCAAGTTCTCCTAAAATTGATTAAATTGACACTTTCTATAATCAGACTACACACAATAATACCCAATGTTAATGTATTAAAAAGAAAAAGAAATATCCCATTTCCGTAAGTATTCAGATCCTGTGGATTGACACTCTGGTGCATGCTTTCAGTGGTTCTTGAGAAGCTTCTACAACTTGATTGGGCTCCACCTGTGCCAAATTTTAGAGAAGGTTTTCACAGCAGTGCCGATTGGGACCAAACCAAAATTGTGATGCTGGGCAACGATTAAATTGTTAAATCACAATTAATCGCATGGTATTCTGCGATTAATCACAATTGATCACACTGTTATGCGCAAAATTAAATAATTAATTCAAAAGTAGTGTATTGCTCACTTTTATTTTTAAGATATATGACTTGATGAAGATTAAGTGTGAAGTGCAAGACAAATTAAAGACTCCCACAACCTTCTGTTTTTAAGACCGTCACTTAAACTGTGAGCTACAGAGCTAGGCCAGCTGTGCTGGTCATTTTTTGGATATCTGACTTTCAGATGAAGTGTGACATGCAAGACTTAAACCTAAAGACTTGATCCCACAACCTTATTTTTCTGAAGTCACAGCTTAAACAAGTGAGTTACATGACTTGACAAGCAGCCCTGCTTTTTTTCCTATGTGTTTCTTTCAGATTCCTAAATCATCTCAGCCTGAAGATCTGAGGTTGAAATGAACAAATATAAACCCGAGTCATTGAAGTGAGCCAATGGCCCAGTGATAACCTTCCCTTCAGGCAGGAAGACTGCAAGCCCATTACCTTCTGGCTCTCATAAACAGAAGGTGATGTTCTGACCCAGTCTGACCAGGAACCCCCTAGAGGGCCTGCTGCTCTGGAGGTGTTCTGACCCAGTCTGACCAGGAACCACCACAGGACCTACTGCTCTGGAGGTGTTCTGACCCAGTCTGACCAGGAACCCCCACAGGACCTGCTGCTCTGGAGATGTTCTGACCCAGTCTGACCAAGAACCCCCCACAGGACCTGCTGCTCTGGAGATGTTCTGACAGCAGTGTTTAACAGCAGTGTTCCCTTTAACACAGTTATACAGTTGCAGTTCAAATATATCTTGTAAATCTTAACTTAAACATTAATGTAATCAAATCAAATATAAAACCGAAGCTATTTGCCACTGCCAAGGCCATTCACATTTTATCTAGTTTATTATAGAGAAACAAGTTGCTCTCAGAGTCCAGAGCCTGGGGGGCGGAACCATTATAGCAGCTGAAAAGGAGAACCAACTCCATATGAAAGTCTACGCATCTGTCATTAAAGTCCCTGTTGGTGTAATGGTCAGGCGTCCCAATGCTTTTGTCCATGTAATAAGTAAAAAGTAGCCGAGCCATAGAGCTGGTTTTATTTTTTTTTAAACCTGCATTAACAAGTGATTAAATAATTGTTGGCATTAAGTAAATAATACATTAACTTGCCCAATCCTAGAAAATTGTTACAGATATGTTACCTGATGTCCAAGACATTGTTAGAAAAAGTTTTGCCCTGATTTTTTTTTAATGGAAGCCAGGGTACTCCAAAAGAAAACTCAGGTGAAGGGTCCTAGTGGTTTTGTGCATTACATTTTCACATCAGTAAACTTGACAACAATGTACTATTTCACCTCAAACCTGAATGACTTCCCATTAATGGACTATTGCTGACTGCTCAAGCCAGTCATCTGACAGAAACCCTACTGAGCATTCATCTCACTTACTTAGAGCAGAACTGAAGAAAAAGCCCAGAAACAAGCAATAACTTAAAACATCTCTAATATACACCACCTGGTGGTGTCTGTGAGGTGCAATGCTTTGTACTGAGCTGGATAATTTTACATAAAGTGGCTAATTTGACAAATAACATATGCTTCCCTGCAAATGAAATGTTTACAATGGGCTCTGTTTCATGTATTTAACCAGTACAGATGCAAGTACCCTGAAATTAAAGCTGACAGTTCAGCTGTAACTTCACAGAGCATACAAACACTGTGCCACTGTGTAATTATTTACAGGTTGCCCAACATCAAAATGCTCTGTTAGTTGTGGTGCATCATTTTATCTGTATTATCCTCAAGTTAAACGATGTCAACATGTGTCTTTGTCATTACAATTATGTTGGAAAGTTGGCACCCTTGGGGAAAAGGTGCTCTCAGGTTATCTAATTCCTCCATAAACCATAGGCACCGCAGGTGTCAACATAAGACCCTCCTCAACACCTCTTCCCCAAGGCACCATGCTCGCAAAATTAAATTCAGAATATGTACCTAATAACTCAATTTCCTTCACACGCTGACAATGATTAGGCTGGCTCCGCTCTCCAAAGTTCTGCCTGTGCCGCCACACACTATGGGAGCACAATCTAATGTGACATGAAAAGAGCTCTTCAATTTAACACTGCGATTCTTTATACTGCAGTACAAACAACACAAGAACACGAAACTCCTCCACTTTCCATCTTTTTGACAGTCTAGAATTAAAGGCTTTGGCACTAAGAGAGATCCTGATTAAATACAGACGTTCGTACCACTTCTAAAGATAGACAGACAGATAGATAGTGAAATGTATTCAGTGGAAAGTATTTTGTTAGCAGTTTGCTCCAGGGCAGATGTTCTGGGTCTAGTGGCAAATGATGCACTGTGAGGTGTGATATATTCACTGCAGGAGGGACTTTGCTCTATTTCAGCTAGTTTTGGGCTCAGACACACAGACCACTGACGTAAACTGCCTATTAAATGCACACATTTCAGAGTAACCATATCCATGTATATGAGACCAGTGAGCATTTACATTTATGGCATTTATCAATCGCTTTCATCAAAAGCAACTTTCATTCCCTAACTACAGGGGGCAGTCTCCCTGGAGCAACTTGGGGTTAAGGGTCTTGCTCAGGAACACAGTGGTGGTGTGCTTAAGGTAGGATTCGAACCCATGACCTCTTGGTCCAGAGGCAAGTATCCTACCGAGGAGGCCTCCACCACCCATTTCATCCCCACACAGTGAACTGAGCCTCTCAGAGCCATGAATAGTTGTTGGACTGAAATTTCCCTGAAAAACATCCTGTTCTACAAATTCATAGCCCATAGTGCATAATTAGCAAGTATATAACCCTTTCATGTTTGCTGACAGTTGTACTGCACACTCTGATTGGTCGGTCTGTAGTTAGTCGATATGACATTAAACTTTTCGGTTCAGGAGGCTCTGCAAGGTTTTACACAGCTTGTAGTGGAACTGAATTGCCATTGACCTCGATTAGCCAACTGCTGCCCACAGTGTGTGTGTGTGTGTGTGTGTGTGTGTATATATATATATATATATATATATATATAAAAATCAGTGGCGGCTCCTGGTCAATATTTTTGGTGAAACAAACCACCCTTCATCCCCTGCGCCGCGAAACAAACTCAGCGAACCCTGAGTTTCTTGCCCTAAGTTTCTGAGTTCTTGCCCTAAGTACCTACTTCACCTTCATGTTCTGCTGTTGCTGCTTCACATTCTGATGTATCTTCTCTCTCCTGCTCTTCCCTCAATCTCCTCATAGCTAGTGTTAAATCTCTACAAAATATAAAAAGTATTTTATTGTACATATCTTACAAACACCTAATAGTAATGTTTATTTCTCAAAAAAACATCTAACCTCTTTCTCACCTATAAATTGATTCTGCCCTCCTGGTCTTCTTGGTGAAGTTGTTAATCACTCTGTCACACCAGCAGGGATTTTTTTCCAAGGATTTCACCAGTGCCCAACTTGGCTGGGTGGTGGGGATCGCTAGCATGCGGTCAAGCTAACAAGCTAATGCCCTTCCTTCTGTCCACTCGTAGACGAATAATAAAATATAAAATAAAAAGAAATATTATTAATAAATTGTCGTAAATAATATGTTCCGTGTTTTGTTATGTATGAAGCTTCAGTCTCACTCTCAAGGTTCATGCTCAGTACAGAAAATAGAACGAAGTGAAAACAAAGGCGGTGATTGGCCACAATGTCACGTCAGTCATTTTGAAGCGGAGAACTACCCTATCACAGTAGGCAGTCACATGTGTCACGGGTGGGACTTATTTACCATTAGAGTCCATTGAAACCTGGAAAATCCACGAGCTGCTGGCGTCTGAGAAGATTTACATTGAAATCAATGAGGCACCACTGAAATATGTTTCACTGAAATTGTATGTTTCCCGTGGTTGGGGTGGCGCTGTTTCACGTTTTTGACCAGAGCCGTATACAACCGTAAGGCTATTGAGGAGCTAAATTAGGAGAGCAACCTTATTTTTTTGTTTCACGCCAATAAAAAAGTGATAGTTATGAAGTTTTTTTTATTTTTCTTGTTGAAACATTGTTTCACCTGTAGTCTTATAGAAACCGCCCTGATGGTGCGAGGGGAATCTAAACACAACCACAACAAGACGAGAGACATGCAGCAGAGAACACAGACACACATCAGATGTGTGGAGAAACTTCACTCTAGACCACAAACAGCACAGAGACCTGCACAACCTGCAAGTCGGTGTTAAAGTACAGTGACAGTACCGGCGTTCTGCACAGCATCTGAAATGGCATCCGCTAGCTAACGTGGCTAACGCCAGCTAACATGGCTAACGCTAATACTGCAGGGAGTCGTCCTGCCGCTGCTTAAACTGTTCCCACTCTCGGTTGGACACTTAAATTTACCAGAAAATTCAAGGTATCAGACTTTGTTTTGTTTTGTTTATTTGTCGTGTTGACTGTTAATGTTACAGAGAACTTTTAATAAAAGTTGCTCACCCGTGTTCCTCCTCTGCGTATGTGATGATGTCATCAAACGACTAGTCGACTTGATATATAATGATATATAATGCGTGTATGATCCCATGTCCTGACATTGTTTTGAAATAAGTATGATTGCATATGTTGTTATACTTGCATCCTAAGTATGAATGACATAGTTTCAGCCCAGTAAGTAGCTCACATATAATCAAAATACAGACACAGTGACATGTCTGCTCCCGGGAGAGCAGTCCTTAACCCCTCAGCCACTGACCAGTCAGCTGCGACGGATTTCCTGCAACTGCCAATTACCATCACCAAGAAGAGCCATCACTCTGAGCACCAATTCAAATTATTCCATGAGGAGGTTTATGAATTATTACCTGATCAGCCGTGAAGCAAACATGACGGACTCAGCGGGGTGGCCCTATGCATCTCCCTGTCTGTCTAAATGAAGATTAATGGGCTTTTGATTGTTACAGTAATAATCTGTAACCATATTATGATTGTATTTTACAACAGCATGGTAATTACCTTGATTTTGCCTGTTTTCATCAGCGCTTAGACAGCACTTTAAGTAAGATAGATGTTAGAGGTTAAATTGAAGTGCCCATATGTGTCGCCATGCCTTAAGCTCAGGTATCTGATGGATAACTCAAGCAGTCAGTAATTCATAGCACTTTTGATCTCGGGTGACAGAAAACGTGTGGATCTCTGTCAGACTGAGGGTTATGAATGCGAGTGGAGCCAGCAGGAAAGAGCAGTCACAACACCACCTCAGATGGACAGGACTAATCACCCTCAGAGTGCAGATAACCCTGTTTATGAGTAACACTGTAGCAGTGCACAGGTTTTCTCATTTACAGCACAACAATGATCTTGGTAAAGAAGCCCCTGTGGTAAAATCTAACATCAGCTGTCATTTAATCTTTCCAGAAATGTTCAGCTTTTAGTTTACCTGTCCATGCCGTGCATACTTTCATAGACACAGAGTTGAATAAATTGCAATTATTGCAAATTACATTTGTGAAGTCCCACTCTTAAGATAGATCAGAGTTAACCTTTGGCATGTTTAACATTTTAGGGTTTTTTTTCATTTTAAAAAGGTTCCTCTCAGTTTAGCCATCTCCAGTTCCACCCGCTAGCTGGGACTCCTTCAGTCACACATTACTGCCAGTGCTGTAGGGGTGAAGGCCCACAACATGAAGTACCTTCAACATATTTTTAAACTGCGTCACAGGACAGCCCAAAAACTTGAAAATGGGGCTATTATGAGTAGTCATTTATAATTGATTGTTAGGGGTCTTACAAAACAAAATTACTACTCAATTGATACTCAAAATCATTGGTAGATCACTTGATTACCAACATAATAGATAGCTATGGCCCTATTTATGTTTCAGCGTTGACCAATAATAAGTACTGGTACACTTAAACTATAACAGTGTTAGATTCAGGTATTTAAAAACAAATTGATTCATTAATTAAAAAATAAGAATGAGTTAAAGTAAAATGAAATAAAAATTGGCCAGTAATAAGGATTAGCCATTAAATTAATAATCGATGGCCCTTACAAGCATGTTAACATCATTGACAATACTAACCACTGTATTTGCTGAAAACCCCTGCTGAGTGAGTATGACAAATACACAAATAGTGTATAAAATCTTCAGACACCAATGAAAATGTAAACATTACACAAAGATAGATGTAAGATCCCAATAGTGTAAATTTTCCTTAGCAAAAAATTACAGTGTGAATTTTCCATACCAAATAAATAGCAAATTAATTTAATAGTTTTTGTGTTAGGCCATACGTTTAGCTTATTCAAATGTACAAATGTTTAGCACATAGCAGAACAAATTTAGAATTACTTATAAATAGGTGTAAAATACACATAGCCTACAAACAGAATAGCTATGACAACTTACAGATTAAGACTTACCGTTGTCATTTATCTCTCCATACAGCTTAATTGTTGTGTATGTATGTGTGGTTGTTTGTGCACAGATGGATGTGTGTGTGTCTCTGTGTGAACAATGGCAGTGTCCTCCATGGGGACCTCTTTTAGTATCACAGATCAGAATCAGATCGATGTGCCACAATGGCCAGAGCGATTGCCCCATTGGGTCCTATTAAGAGACAGGACTGAGAGTGTAAGTATGTATGCAGAAGTGAGTAGGTTTGTGTTTGTGCACGCACGTGCACATATGTGTGTATGTGCACCTTCCACTGGGACTCATTACTTCAAGCCAAACAGACGCACACTCTGACAGTGCCATCTCTCTTGCCACGCACAAAGACCTTCATCTTTTTATGAAAGTGTTTTGATGTGTTTTTTGTATGAAACTTGAACATTTGTTTCCAGTTCTTCTGATCTGGCCTGTTCTTTGTATACATAGACTGAATGCACAAATGTGTGTGACTGTATGTGCATGCTCATTAGTTGATGCCTGCATCATCACATTTAAAGGATTATTCTAAACAGACACGGACCTGTTGTCTCAGGACATATATTTTATGACAGCCACAAATCAGCTTTAACTCAGTAATACAATTAAAGAAAATGACTATCCAGACACTTTTGTTTTTGTTATTTACTATGCATGCATATACTTTGGATTTACACACATCATGTCTTTTGAATGTGTACTTATTTGTAAATATAAACAAACACTATATATTTATATGCATAAACGACATGTGTTTAAAAAGAATAAAAAATAGACATCATTGGGAAAGAGGGAAAAGTATTTTGACAGCACAAGTTCATAACCTGAGTGCAGTTTTGACTAATTACTGTCTTCTTCAGTTCCCCAAAGGTGTGAGGGGCTTTCTAATGGACTCTTTTTGAGTCTTCTATAAATGTTCTGCAGGATTCCAGGCAGGAGATTGGATAGGCGATGACATCTCTTTTTTTAGAAACCAGCATCTAGCAAATACAAACGGTTGGATAAGGCTTTCTTATGGCATGCCTTTCAAGTACAGGCGTGGAGGAAGAATCTGATTTTTTTTTTTTTTTAAGAAAAATGTTTCCATCTTCTGCCTTGATGAAATTGTAACTGTCCCCCCACTATGCTTGCTTTCTTTTCCAAGGTGATTCACTACAGCTCCAGTTTTAATTTTGTTAATTACCTTAGAAGTGAATATAGGCAGTTTTGAACATTTTTTAGTTTTTTAGTACAACATTTTTGTATTTTCTAATTTTCCCTTTAGTGACTTTTTTAGTATGTGTCTCCTCATATTAAGGTTTAATTGAAACCTGAAGTCATTGATTTCCACTTGAGTTTCTGAACACTTTCAAAAAAGAGAAATATAAATATCAGCATGCGGTGGATACATTTTGCTCCTTTGAATTTCTAGTCACATTTGTAGCAAATGTTTTTGTTTCCTAAAACTAAATTTACTTCGATAAAAGACTTTTTCTAATTTTTCTCATTTTATTTGGTACTTAAGGTCTACAGAGCTGGCAACAACAAAAACTGGGGGCAGTGCACTGTAGTTGTCGTTCTGAAGCTTAAGCTGCTGGCAAGTGCATTCCCAAAAAAACATGCTCAGTGTTGTGACCTCTTCTGCTTGTTCTGCACTGTCCTCTCCTCCCCTAGTTCTGCTAGTTCTTGTGTAACACAGGTTCTTCTGAGTCAGGTGAAGTAAACATTCTAAAAACGAATTGAAACAAAGGGTACTACTTACATTTCTTATCCAAGGTCATAAACCCTGTTACATAATCTGAAAGGCATGGTAGGCTTTGTTATGTCTTTCAGTCAATAGAACACTTACAGTGATATTACTTACATATCAGAGCTTCAGTACGACTGTCAGGTGATCACACACACACACACACACCTTTCCTATTTGTGTTTTGAAATCACCTTGGCCTTGACAGTTTTGTCAAAACCCAATTTCAGTCCAAGTGATAAAAATAAATTCCATCACATCTGTGTGCGCATGTTGGTGTGTGTGTGTGTGTGTGAGAGAGAGAGAGAGAGAGAGAGAGGGAGAGAGAGAAAGAGATAAAATATGGATGGCATCATTTGGGGGGCAGCGTCGTTCTCCATGGGTGACTTTAATTACAGATGGAGGGATAATCCAGCCAGAGAGGCTGGACTTCAGAGCAGTACAACACACCCAGAGTAAGGCTGAGCTCCGACACCAGCAAGGTGACTGATAACACGACATAAAAAAGAGACAGGATCCAAAACCCCTGAATCCCTGAGAGAGAGAGAGAGAGAGAGAGAGAGAGAGAGAGAGAGACGGAGAGAGAGACAGAGGGGATAAGTGAAAGAGTGACCATTAGGGTTAAAAAGGAAAGCTCAACGCTGTAGTTTACACTGAGCAGAAGCACCATGCTGTGTGTGTGGGGGCTTCTTTGGCTAATTAATGAAAAATGTTCTCAGCCTTTTAGAGAATGGTTTATGAAGCCCCCCAGCAAGTCAGTGGCCCAGAAATTCTAATTAATAAAGACTTGTTCTCTCTCTCTCTCTCCCCCTCTGTCTCCAAAGTGCCTATTTTCTTTTTGTTCATTACAATTTTGTTCAGTTGTGACAGTGAAATGGAAATACACAGACTCATACACAGTAGGGCTCTGTGACATTAGATTTTTCCCCCCTGTTTTTGAATTAATTTCCATTTGACTACTGCATTTGATTTTGATTTGATTTCTCCATTCTGTGGGAAGATAAAAAGGTTTGTGTGAAATGGAGCTGGTATGGATATAGGATGTGTTGGCTCACTGCACGAATGGAGAGGTCTAAAGCCCTTCCCAGTTCTGAGCACGCACATACGCGCACACTCATGCAGACATTAACACACATTTTAGAAATCGCTCTTTGCCTCTCTTCGTCTTTGGCTCTGTGGTTGCCATGGTGATGGATGATAGTAGTCCTGGGATTTAGTGAAAGAGTAAAAAGACTGAACCAAACACGACACCTCCAGCTTTTAAATCATTTATGAATAGAGAGCAGAATTAATTTTACTTCAGTGCAAGAAGAATGAGACAAAAAAGGACATTACTTATAGCAGCTTATACAGCAGAGTGCGTATCAGTGTCAGCAGCATTGGTTTGTCAGCAATATGTATGTGGATATGTATAGCTTGCAGGATGTTGAAACCTGCTGTTTAATATTAAAAATGTTAGATATTGCACAGTATTTTTTTAAAGTTAAATCCATGTTTTGTACTGGACATATTGTATGTAGTGTGAAGCTAGTATGCTCTCTATGTCTGCATGGGTTTTCACCGAGTGCTCTGGTTGTTTCGCAGAGTCCAAAGACATGTGTGTCAGATGAAATGAAGATGCCAAATTGTCTTTTGTGTGTGTGTGTGTGTGAGAATGTGTTTCATGCCTCCCCTGTGCTAGACTGGCGACCTGTTCACGGTTTTCTCTGCCTTTCGCCCTGACTGCTGGAATAGGTTCCAGCACCCCCCTCGACCCTGGTTATGGATAAGTGGATTATGGATGGTTATGGATGCAGCCAGGAACTGGGTAGTGTCAGTGGAGATGAATAGAATTGTTGATTTAGTTTTGTTGGATATGAAGAACGAGTTTGTGAACTAGTGGAGTCCAGCACTGGTGACTCCCATATTACGCACATTCTTGTGCCTTGTCTCATCTAGCATTTCTGATTCAACCAATTAACAAGAGCCTCAGTGTGTGTTAGAGCATTCATAATATGTTGAACATGGATTCTACAGGAGTGTGAATAAGGACCCATGAGCTTATACTGTGATACTGCACTGTCATTTGTCATTAGCATCTAGGGTTAGCATCAGCTTAAATGTCTGTAATGCTGAAAGTGGGGAGGGGGTACTAAAGGGGCATGGAAAAAACAGCAAAAAGTTTGTTGGTTTGTTTAATCTGTGGTCAATTCATTTCTGGAGTACGCAGTACCAGGGTGGGTTTCTGAGCTAGCTTAGTATTAGGATAAGCACATTCTTAAAAACGTTCTTCAAAGATTTAGTAAAATCATAAGTATATAGAACTGTGGCAAAGAACCATTTGACTACTTAAATGATTGTTTGCAGAGATAAATAATCCATCTGTATGATAAGGAACCTCCCTGAAGTCACAGAACCTGAGCTATATAGAGGAGAAACGTGACCATGTGTTTCTGCCTGCTGGAATATGCTGACATAAACCAAACTCTGAAGAAATTTTAAAGGCAGAGAATCCATTACACTTTGATTAAAGATGAAAACAAAGCATAATGTATTTTAAATGGTGTTATGATGAATTGTTTATCATGAGATGTGAGCTAACAAGATAGGTCAGTTATGGTTTTAGATTGCTGTTAAACTATGTTAGGTAATTGAATTACATACAGAACTCCTGACACAAAACTAACAACATAAGAGTTTTTAAAACCTATAAAGAGTTTATAAAGCAAGTCAGCCGACCATACCATTCTACCTAACAATAGTTATCACTCTTATTTTCTTTCGGTCTCTCTGTAGTTCTTCCTGCTACCAGAGCTTTACCTATAACTCTACCTCCATTTTCCTGTCTTCTATCAGACTGATCGAGCAACTTCTCAGCCCCACAGGGAGCATTCATGTAGCCCCTCAATCATCCCTTTTTGCTTCTCTTTTATTCCTTCCTTGGCTGTCTCTCTTTACCTCCCACTTTCTCATGCCCTCATCCTCCCTCTATCCCTCTGGAGGACGAACCACTGACTGATAGAGGCAGTGGAGGCTATTTTCCCCACAGTCTACATTTTCTCACCATTTCTGTCTTTCTCTCCAGCTCTCTCTCTCTCTCTCTCTCTCTCTCTCTCTTTCTCTCCATCTCTTTCTCTCTCTCTCTCGATTTGGTTAATGTGTTCTGGTCATACCTCAGTGGTCTCTGCAACCTGAATCTCTTGCTTTGCTTTTCATCTCCGTGCTAGATAAGAGTTTGCTTTAGTGGTCTATCGGAGCTAGCAGTACAGTATCACATGCAGCTTTAGATCAAGTAGCAAAGTCCTCTCTCAGCTGACTGAAATAGGTTGCTGAGTGTATGTGCCACATCACTGATACTGATGTAGTCCACTTTCCTGAGACAGTGGGATACAGTCATTAGGGGTATGAAGACATACGCTTTAGATCAAGAAACTTGTTGACACCTGTCATCCACCATTTCTTCTGAAATCCAAGGATATTTAATAGAGAGTTTGTTCACCCTTCTGCTTCTGTTGCTTTACACTAGATGTTGGGACATGGCTGTGAGGGTTTGATTGTAGCCGGACGGGCTTCAGTGACATCAGGTGCCTGATGTGGGATGATTATTTCTGGAATACCGCTCCAGAAATAATTTCACTGCACTACAGCTGCTGCTGTTTTTCATGATATGGGCACTAATATCAGCTCATTTTATTAGCATACACTGGTTAATGTGTGTTCTATACAAACAATTACATAGAATACAGAGCTAAAACCTCCCTGTCCTTTTCATATCATTATATATGCTAAATGTTGCTTTGTACCATTGAGCTTTCTCTTGGATTTCCTTTTTTTGTTTGTTTGTTTTTCTCTTGCTTGTTTGTTAGCCACTGCTGTCTAAAAGGATCTCAGTGATCGGTTTAGTGATCGCTTTAACTCGTCTTAGCTTAGCTGATCTGCTAGCTCTGTTGATATGAGGCTGGGATCTATGAAGCCTTTATCATTTTGCTACCATTGAGAACACAGGTCTGTAGCCGATAATGGGAATAACCATGAGAGAGAGAGATCAGAGGAGAGAGGGGGCTTTGAGGAAATGTGTCCAGGTGGAGCTTTGTGCAACTAAGGGGGAAAGGGGGGGAGGATTTAGGGAAAAGGAGCTTGGGAAGGGGATTAGGTATAGGGCTTGGAAGACCTAGGCATGTGTGTGTGTGTGTGTGTGTGTGTGTGTGTGTGTGTGTGTGTGAGTGAACAAACTTTTCTTTGACATATTTTTGACAATACACTGCTGCCATCTACTGGCGAAGTGTATCTCTCTCTTTCTCTCTCTCTCTCTCTCTCTTACTCTTTCTTTTCTGTCTCAGTTGAACATCATTCTGATATTCTCATTAAAGATGGAAAATTTTAGCATAAAGGGTCAAGCGTATTCACGAAGTGTACTCACACACGTGCTCTGGAACACACACTTACACACTCAGACATACATGCACACAGTCGCTCATTTGCATATAAATTGCCTTAAGTAGGACATCCCTGCTAAATTCCTCAACGGTGGCTTGTTTAAAATTCATGAGAGCTTTTGTTCAAATAAAGATGGAAAGCACAGGGGTATTTACTAGATATGCTTTGGGGCTCTGTTAATCTTTCAGGTGTGTGTGTGTGTGTGTGTGTGTGTGTGTGTGTGTTTGTGTGTTTGTGTGCTTTATGATAGTAATCATTGACACACAAGTGTAAGTTGTCTGTGAATGTATGTGTTAGCACCTAAATGGCTGAATAAGCAGATGGTCTAGGGATTCCAAGGGCTGTTGATGTTTGGCATTCTGATAATGAACCGTGTCCGTTCCATGTTTTTTTTTGTGTGTGTGTTTGTGTGTGTGTGTGTGTGTGTTTCATCCAACAAAGCCATGAGAAATCATGTTTGTCTTCTCCGTTGCTGGTGATTAGGTCAAGTGCTCCCTCTAGGGGGTTCACTTGTCAAAGCCAGCATCAAAGGCAGCCCCTTTTGTTCAGGAAGAGACGGTGCTTAAAATCACTTCACCTCAAGTAGCGTCTGGTCCAGTTTGCCTTAGATCCAGTTTTGGTTCCTTAAAGAACCTTTCAATGGAGTCTTCATGAACATTTTTGTTTAGGAGATGAGCAGTGCACATGTTGAACCTTTTAAAACCTTTCGAAAAATCTAAAACGGGTAAAGTTATTGTTTTTCAAAGATGAAATTAAGAAGAGTTAATCATATCTAAAATGAATCTTGACCTTTGTTTCCCTCCTCTGGCAGAAATAAAAGCTGCCGTAGGTGGACATCTAAATGGATATTTCTGTAAAATTGGCATGGTTTAAAATAACATAAAATATTTACATTTGTTGTTAACTCTGAATCAATTTTTCTTTGTTGAAAACATTTTTTATTGCCCCAGTTTAATGAATCTATGAAGGTTTCATACTTTTTTTTTGGTTTTACATATGAACCTTTAGGAACCTTTAGTATAATATTATACCCATAAAATACTTTATTGATACTGATCTGTAATTGCACCAGTGTCCATCCACATCTGCGTGGCTTAATCTCAGTCTTTCTCAGAGCAGACGCTGGCATGTGTGCGTGTATGTGTGCATGTATGTATGAGTTTAATTAGCCCAGCTTGTTTTTCTCAGCCTTGTTTTGTACATAAGAGATGACAGATTAAATCAGCACATGCTGAAACAGCAAGCTGTCTAACAGCAGGGTGGCCTCAGAGAAGCAACAACATGCACTTTATCACCACTACCCTGGGTTTGATTGGTTTAGGCCTCTTTCAGCATAAGTTCCTTAATGGCAATGCATGTCTTTTTTGGGGTTTTTTTGTCTTTTTTTTTCTGTAAGTGATCATCCTAAAAATAGGTGTGGATATAGTTGCTTTGGCAACAACAATAAACTACAATGCAAAAAACAATAAAAAGGAATCTCAAAAGGTTATTTTTCTGTCAGATTTGCATTGGTTTATCTCTTTTTGGATGAACACTGGTTACAATCCAAACAAAAAAAACATGCTCATTTAATAGAAACATTTTGAAAATCTATATGCACCCATGTGTTGCTGGGCAGAGTATGCTGCAATTTTTCAGATATTTGTTATTGTGAAACACTTAAAATCGTACTAATGTATCTGTACAAACAGCTGGATGCTCTCTTTCAAGCTAAATATTGTGAGGAACCAGTCTGAACTACTTTCCACAGGCTGGATTTAGAGCCTGAGAGTTTTATAACCCATGTGATTCAGCAGTGCAGTGTCAGTGAGTTTGGTGGTCACTCTGAAACCAGTGGTGATTTGTTCTGTATGGGCATGGATGCTCTTGAAGCCTGCTTTGGCTGGACACTGTCTCATTGTGGAGCCTGAGGGTTAAAGCACAACCAGAACACTGCCATTCTATTATTAACCATAATTTATCTGAATTACACACACAACACAGGCTCACTTTTTCCAAGAGCTTTATAGAGGCTCTGGCTTCCTAAAGCCTGTTGGTGGGATGCAGATTTTTTTTAGTGAAGGAGGACAAGATGTAGACTGAGGTTCAGATGATTAATGTAAATGTGTTGAAAATGTCATGGCGTAGTTCAGGAAAGAATGTCTTGAGTGTTTTTGATTTCCATCACTTGGAACGTGGGCCTGTATTTGTATTTTTCAAGAACTGCAGTTGTCTCACAGTTTTTGGCTGCATCCTGATTTACGTACTGTAATACTAATATTGCATCATCCTGCACCTACTGGCAGCCGTCATCGCTTTGAGATAATTCATCATTGTGCGATAGGGTTAATTAGCACTAGCGTGTATGAATTGTGTGCGGGTGGAGAAATGTTTGAACCCTGATGTTACTTACCGTGCTGCATATGGCTCTTTGCGATGCCGGAGACTCTTAATAGTGACCTATAAAACCCGTGGGTAAACCTGAAAGGCGGAGCAGAAGAATAATTGGATCATGTCTGTCACTTCTTTGTTGATCTTTCTTTCTTTTTTTTCTATTTTATTTTTCTTTCTCTCTTTCTAATCTATTTTTCTGTCTGTCTCTCCCTCTCTAAATTTCTCTACATTTCTCTCTCTGTATATACACTTAACGAGCCACAAAATTAAAACCACTAACAGGGGAAGTGAATAATGTTCATTTTCTTGTTACAAAGTCACCTGTTAATTGTTGGGTTATATTAGACAGCAGGTGAACAGTGTTGGAAGAAGGAAATATGGGCAAGCATAAGTCCGATCTACAAATGGCAAGAGATGGCAACAGCACTGTGGGAAGAAGCCAAGCAGGCGCAGGCTGTGTGATGCTCTGGGTAACGTTCTGCTGGGAAAGCCTGGCATTCTAGTGGATGTTATTTTGACACATACTGCTTACCTAGACTTTGTGGCAGACCAACTACTCTGATTGGCATCAGTGTTCTCTAATGGCAATTGCCTCTTTCAGCAGGCCTTAAAAGAACTGCTTAACGATACCCCAGCACACCTTCAGGGGTGTTGTGGATTCAATGCATCGACAGGTGAGAGCTGTTTCTCTTGCTCTGTCTTTCTCTCTGACTCTTGTTCTCTCTACATCTATATATTTAGAGAAAACCTTGCTGTGTGGCTCACTCTGGTAATTGTTGGTTTCTGTCGTATCAGATTTCATCTTTTCCTTTTCCTTGCATTTCTGTATGAGGGCCATTTATAAATCAGTGCCCATCATCCAAAAATGGAGCAAAACATGTGTGACATAGAGAGAGAGAGAGTGTGTGTGTGTGTGTGTGTGTGTGTGTGTGTGTGTGTGTGTGTGTGTGTATATACATGTGTGTGTTTCTAGGCCTTCAGGCAGTGTTTTACTGTGTGTGGGAGGATGCTGGCGAGAGTTAACAGTAACAGGAAATGCCAATCATCCCACAGGAGCCAATCAGCACACAGCCCAAGGATGTTGCATGCTCTCTCACACACACACGCACACATGCAGGGACCACATCTGTGCTGTGTGTGTGTGTGTGTGTGTGTGTGTGTGTGTAGGTTGATTGTGTTGTGACACAACAGCAGCATAGGCCCCCTGGAGATAACAGTTTATCACATAAGCTAAAAGTAGTGTGTGTGCCCTTCTGATTTATGTATGGTCACTCTGGCTCCAACTTGCTCCAGCTGCCATGCATTGTTCTTTCTATAACTCAGAGAGACAGAGAGAGAGAGCGAGAGAGAGGAAGCCGTGTATTGAGAAAGACAGATGGAGAGGGGAGGGCGTTCGAGAGAGAGGAAGGGAGGGAGTTTAGAGAGAGAGAGAGGGAGATCCAGCGGTTTATGGTGTGCCTCAGAGTGACTCTAACAGAAGAATATTTCAGTGGCTGCATTGTGCTGGTGAGTAAGACTTTAAAAGTTGCATTTCATTTTTTACACTGAATGAGGGCAATGTTAAAAAGACCTGAAACTTTCGAAATATTCCAAAAGTTTGTTTAAAGTCATCTGATGAGGGTCATTGTGTCGTAAATGTTGTGGAATGTGTTCGTGTTTGATGAAAGAAAGAACAGAAACACAGTCATGATGTTTTCGTTAGCAATACCAGATAGGCATGCTGGAAAATGCTGGAAATACTGGTTATAGATGCTTGAGAGGCTAAAACTTGTTTCCCCAAAAAGTTCTGTGTACGTCAACTGTGAGTCCTTCAATCTGCGTGATAATGTTCTTCTTTATGTGTGTGTACATGCATGTGCTTATAGATGAGTGATGTATGAATGTGACCTTCTGAACTTGCGTGCAAACTCTGCTCCATCTTTCTGCTTTAAAGTTTTCCTCTGCTAACCTATAAAGCAAATCTACTGAAATGCCTCTTATAGTGGTAACAGTATTATACATTCGGAATGCACAAAAGTAGTCTTTATGTACTTATATATGTATTTAATAATTGTTAATGGACTTTGAATTTTTGAATGTGCATCATAACAGGTTTGAGGAGACTGCTGTAACAAATGAAATCAAAAAAGCTTTTACACTTCTTATAGTGTTGCCTGACTAAGCCCCTAAAGAACATTTCCCCTCTGAAATTCCAGTCTTTTTAAAACCTTGTACAAAAAAATAATGCTTTACATGAGTTTGAAATAACAGCTGTACTTCACTTACTAGCTGCCATTTACATTCCATGGCTAATTATTTTAATGATCCAAAATTACTTGGAACAACCTCTTGTTACATGAACACACTTTATTTATTTATTTTTTCTCCTGTAATGAGGCGTTGTTACAATAGTGACGAAACACACATGCACACTTTGACATGACAGCATGCAACATAAACAGAGACTCCACTGGCAGATCACCCCACTGAAATAAAGAGGGCAGGAAGGGAGACAATGAAGTTGTGTTACACGCACACTTAACACTTAACACACATGCATGTTCTCACACTCTCCCACTCCACTAGTGCCAAGGAAGTGAAGACAATGAGGTCAGATTGTGTGATTGTGGAAACAAAACTGCAATACACACAGGGGTTTTTTTCACTAGTGTGCATACAGTAACACACACACACACACACACACACACACAGAGCTTCTTGTATTCAGCTTCCTGTCTGGAAGGTCTCCAGCAGCATCTGGATCAATGAGAGAGAGAGACTTGGGGGGAGGGTTTTGGTGGTGAAGGCTGTACACTCCAAAATTCTCCAAAAAGCTCTATACGGAGTGACAGAGAACAGAGAGAGAGAGAGACTGAGACGGACAGATATGGGCATCTGAGGCTCTGGGTGCGGTCAGAGCATTACACCTACTTTAATGAATGGTCTCATCAGCATCGTCACCTGACCCCCTACACCACAGTGCAAGAAAGATGCATTGTTAATTCTTTTTGTTTCAGTGATGCTTTAGCAATGCCAGTCAAGCTTACTGCTCTGAAAGAGAGAGAGAGAGAGAAACTCATGGAAAGGATGAGACTGTAAAGAATACAGATTGTTTATTTTAATGGTAAAAGGGGCAGCTGCCTTACAGATGTGATGAATGTTACAAGAGGAGCTATCAAGGCTGTCTGTTGCCACAGTAATCACAGCACTGAATCCGAAATCACCTGCACAGTCTAAACCCATTTATCTGACCTTCAAGTTTTTCCTCAGTCATATCTTTTGAATGTCAATCTTAATCATTCTGACTCCTTGTAAAGCCTTTGACATATATCTAGGTACATTGCCATAGGGATTGTGTGACCATTGTTACTGAGCACTACTCATTACTTGTCCCCTGGCTAATGACCATGGACACCCTGGGCTCTGCAGGCTTTCAGTCAGAGCAGTAGTGTTCAAAGAGCATGGAGAGAGACATGCACACTCTGCTGGGCAGGGAGCTGCATCCGCTACGCTAATTACCAGAGTGTGAATGGAGGAATTCCAGAAATGTATAATACTGTTCAGAAGTTTGGATTCACTTGTAATGTATTTTTTTTATCCTGCACTCTGAAAAGATTGAATGAAATGAAGGGAAAATGTCACCAGTATTTCTATTACACACATTTTAGGGCTAACATACAAAAATGAAAGAAAACAGGACACACATTCATAGACAGAGTGTTACAAAAACAGAATATGTTTCCTAATAGCCCTGTGCATAATGAAAGACTGATTTTTGAATACGTTCTACAACATAGACATTTCATGACACAAATACCATGCAGCCAGTGGTGATGCAGAAACCTCCATGAATCAGAACGAGATATGGGGAATTTGAAAGTTAACACCTTAATCATGTTCTTCAAACCATTACTGAACCGTTTTTGCAGTGCGACAGGATACATTATCCTTCTAAAAGAGTCCACTGCCACTCGGAAGTACTATTGCCATGATAGGCTGTACTTGGTCTGCAGCAAAGTTTAGGTAGGTGGCACGTGTCAAAATAATGACATGAATACCAAGATTTAAGGTTTCCCAGCAGACCATTGCCCAGAGCATCACACTGCTTTTGCTAGCCTATCTTTTTCCCATAGTGCATCCTGATACCATCTTTTCCCCCGATAGGATGGATGGCGATACACACCCAGCCGTCCACAAATACAATTCATCAGACCAGACTATCTTTTTCCATTGCTCCATGGTCCAGTTGATACTTATGTGCCCTCCGCATAGACACTATACACAGCAAGCCGTGATTCACTGTGTTCTGACACCATTCTTTCATAATCAGTATTAACTTTTTCAACAGTTTGTGCTTCAGTAGCACTTCTGGGGGATCAGACCAGAGAGGCTAGCCTGGCTAGCCAGATCAGTGAGCATCTGGCACCCATGACTCTGTTGCCGGTTGTTCTTCCTTGGACCACTTTTGGTAGGTACTCATCACTGCATACAGGGAACACATCACCAGACCTGCCGTTTTGGAGATGCTTTGACCCAATAATCTAGCTGCCATCATTTGATCATTTTCAAAGTCGCTCAGATCCTTTTGCTTGCCCATTTTTCCAGCTTTCAAAACCTTCAAGAACTATTCACATGCTGCTTAATATATCCCACCCCTTGAGATAATCTGTTTTTCACTTCACCTGCCAGTGAGTCTCAGTCACTCAGGAGCTCATGTCAGAAATACTTTGCATGACCTAACACAGCATATGCTCAGTGCTTAGATGTTGTGTTTTGTCAACATTTTAGTTTGAGTAAGGACATGGGTTTCTTAGCTCACTGTAAAACACTATTCCGCCTGACAATGCCAGAGGCTTTTAGAGGGCCTCATTTAATCATAGGTGTATTTGTCAATGAATTAAAGCTTGTTGACTTTCTCTCTTATTCTTAAGCCCATGAAGTCGTTTACATAGACAGCCTTCTACCACTTGCGCTCTGCAACTAGGAATTAGATCCATAATGTGGAATTCTGTTCAGTATCCCAATTAAAAGATCAGCTCTTTGCTAAGTGATTTAAACCAAGTTTCCTTTTTGCTCCTTGAGGGACTTCAGTGATCACATTTTTTCAGCAGACACATTAGTTTCACTTGAAAGTAGCAAGTGAAATATTAAAATCACAATCAGAGAGAGCTTTAGCAGAGAGGTGAGTTCTGTTAAGCAGATGTGTGTGTGTGTGTGTGTGTGTGTGTGTGTGTGTGTGTGTGTGTGTGTGTGTGTAAGAGTGAGAGAGAGAAAGACAAATAGAAAAAGAGAGAGTTCAGTGATTTTGAGAAAGTGTGTCATTCTCCAGATGTGCAGTGACTTCATCCAAACAGAACACCACCGTTTACTGAGTTTCAAACAGCAGCAAAGCCACACTGAGTTGGCTTGTGAACAGTCGCCTCCCTTTGTGTGTGTGTGTTGAAGTCTGTAATGACAGTATGGTAGACGCCATTGACATCATTCTGCAGTGAGGGAGTGAAGCATGTCATTGGACTAACCCGTGTTACTTCATTCAGAATCTAAGAACTGTTTATGGGGTTTTTTGCTGTCAGACTGTATGCAAGTGCAGGTATAGTCTCTAAGTAAGAATGAAGATAATTAGTGTGTGTGTGTGTGTGTGTGTGTGTGTGTGTGTGTGTGTGTGTGTGTTTGGACATAATATAATAATAAAAATTTCTTTGTAGGGGAACCAATTAAATGTTGTGTTTTTCTAATAACTGGCTCTGTGTTTAAAACTGAAAAGGTAAAATCTTTTTAGTTACTGAGGTTAAGATTAGATGCAGGTTTATGGTTCCATTGTGACTATGATTGTGGTTGTTTAACGTTTTCCAAGCCTCGACTCAAGGAAGCTGGTTATGGAGAATAACTATACAGTACAGTATCTGATAGTTCAGATTGTATTGTGTACCATTACTGTCCACAATTGCTAGCTTTCGTAATACTATGATACATTTATTGAGACATGTCTTGAATCTTGCTACTTCTGACTCATGCTGTAACTCCTGTAGGGGGCAACATTAAGTTTGTTTATTGAGCTTCTGGGATGTGCTGTTGGTGCATGCGTGCAGTGGGTGGGGGAAGTCTGGGGTGCACACACGTCTCGGCTTTTGTCCGGGAAACAAAAAGTGGAAGGGACGAATCGAATGGCTTATATATGCCATAGTGTCCTGATATATATAAGCACAAGTGTGTGAAAGAGTAATGTTTTTGTGTCTTGCTGTGGCATTGATGCTAGCTAGTAGTCTGAATTGCCTTTATTTGAATGAGGAATGAGCTCATTACTGAACAGCATTTTATAACAGTGAGAAAAACAAAAGAGAGCTTTGTTTCTCTCCCTCTCCACACACACACAGCCTCCCTCCATCTCTTCATCTCTCAGGCAGACATACGCAAATAGAGCTCATAATTACAGATGAGTAGAGCTCATTGGAAGAGAGAAAATGGTTGTATTTGTGTTACACAAGATTCTGCTGCTTATTTTATGTGTAAAAATAGAGGTTAACCCCAGCTCTGAAATGGAAGCGTGTTGAAAGATCGGAGGGTTAAACTGAGGAGAATGGGATTTTCATAGCCTGAGTACAAGGTCAGCTGTGTCATATTTGTGTAGATTTTATGTAATTTATATGAATGAGAGCGAGAGAGACAAAGGGGGAAGGGAAAGAGAGAGAGAGAGAGAGAGAGAGAGAGAGAGAGATTGTAGAACATATTGTAAGCAGAAGGGGTTTTTCAGTATTTAGAAACAGACTTGGTCTCATGCTCTCATCATTCTTTTCCTTTGTTGTCTTTTTATATGTGTGCCTCTGTGTGTGTGTGTGTACACTTTAAGCACGTCTTTTGGTCGGATTTGGAAAAGTTTGTTTTCAGTTGGACGCCCCAGGTTGAATCTGTTTTGCCAGTATTGTCTTCGCCTTGACTCTGGCAGTTATGACTGCTCTGCACCACAGAGGTGCCAGTCAGAACTACCCTCTCTAAACACTGTCTGTCTGTCTGTCTGTCTGTCTGTCTGTCAGCCACAGTAACAACACTGCACAAGAAAAAGCAACATAATACACTGGCCTTGCTGACCCAGCCTGATCACATGTGACTGTAAAAGCATTGAACGTTTAGTCAGGAAGCATAGAGATATACAGCTATATTCTCTCTCTCTCTCTCTCTCTCTCTCTCTCTCTCTCTCTCTCTCTCTCTCTCTCTGTAGTGGAGCTCGAAAGGATGGTATGAAAATGGTGGTCTCTAAATATTAAAATGTACAGCTCTCAAATCTAAAACTATGACAGATTCGATTCCAGGTCTGTGTAATCAATTCTGAGTGGTGGGAAACAATTTTGGATTCGATTCCAGGTGTCAATTCCATTCAGTCGCTTTCTTGATAAAAAAAAAGACAGTTATTGCTATAGATACACGAACCTATCGATTTTTACAAATTTCACATGTCATGTGTTTTTTGCCAATTTAATATACAGACACCCTATTGATGTGTGTGTCATGGCAGGAGGCATTTAGAAGACTATTTAAAGAGTGCAACTTTCACTGTGAGGAATCGAATTTAAAGTTTTGGAGTTGACTCTTGATTACAACTCCACCTAAACCTGTTAATAATAATAACATATGCTTAACTATGAGAAATTGGTAAGCCTGTGTGGCCTGATCACTGTTCACGTCAGTGTGGTAGAGTAAACTGCTGTCGGCTGCAATAAGGGGTTTAGAAGCTCTGGAAAGACTGCAGCCATGCTGTGTTTAGTATGCATGCACCGTGCTGCAACACACCAAGGTCAACACACAAATGATTGGCTGGGGCCGGGAGTCGATCACAAAAGGAATCAGGTCCTCAAGTCCAGGCATTCTGGCATCCAGTCGAATAAAGCCAAATAAAATAAAATGCACAGACGGAGTTGTGCGATGGTAGATGATACTTTACAGTTATGTAATAGTTCCTCTGCTGATAATTTGTGTGAAATGCGTTGTAGGAAACCCGAATACCCATATCAACACTTCAAAAGTCACCTCCTGATACATCCTCAATAAAATCTCATTAATTAAGGAGACTTCTTTTTGGGCTGTACTTGGCTAGATGCAAACATTGAATTGGAATTGTACGTGGACCATTAATGATGATCTCCATAAGAAGACATATTGACTTCTATGGTGTCCAAGTTTGCCCACACCACTATGCAAAGAGTGTGACATTCAGAAATTCCACCTTCCCCAACACACGTACATTCTCAGTCGAGCTGTATGGTATTATGGTAGTTCTTTTAATATTTAAAAGAACAAGTTTGCCAGTGCAAAACATCTACCCACCTGGAAAAAAAGACCAGAGACAGTCTCTTTTTTTTACTCCTGTTATGCCTGATGATTTTGTTTTTGCAGTTTCTGTATGAGCCTCCTGCAGCGAGGTGTGTTTATGAACATCAGACTGGCATTAAATTAGCATTGACTGTGTTTAGAAAAGGCAAACCCTTCCTGACCAGCACCACCAGATCTTTGTCTTACCTGATTTCTCCTTTCCTGTCATCCTTTACCCTGAGCAGAGAACTAAGTGAACTAATGTGTATGTGCGAGTGTGTGTGTGCGTGTGTGTGTGTGTGTGTGTGTGTGTACGTGGTGTCATGCTCTTGTGTTTAATGAGACTACCCGGATCCATGAACTGGACATGGAACAGCGCTCCTGCTATTGCAGTGTCTCATTACAACTTTTCCTGAACATGTTCGACACTGTCCTGCTGGTTGGTTTCTTCACATGAGTTTTAAAAAAAAATACTATTTATTTAACACAAACCCCATTTCCAAATTTCTAAATTTGGTTATGTGTAACAAATAGAATTAACATTGGTAGTTAAAATGTTGAAAACTTTTTTTTCTCCTTTTGCCTGTAACATAAAGGTTCAGGTGAATTACCAAATGACTGATTTTAGTTTTCATTACATTCTTAGAAAGTTTCCCAATGTATTTGGAACTGGGGTATGTAGATGCAAAGTACCACATGGAGCTACCTCTACTTCAGTCAAACAAACAATCAAACAATAGGTGTGTATGTGTACCGGGTCAGTCTATATTAATGCAATAAAAATTAACACCTGGTTTATTTACCTTTCTCTGTAAAAAGTGTGTAAGACCTTGGGAATTAAAAAGTGTGTTGAATCTCAGGAATTATTCATGCCCCTTTTGACTGAGGTTTGTGTTCATTACAAAGTTAAACAAACTTCTTTATTGAAGATTACTGCTTTATTGGTCTGATTCTTGCCAATACCAGCAAAGGTAAAGTGGCATTTGGCAGACACCCTTATCCGGAGCAACTAATAATCATTAGTTACAAGAGGGTTAAGTGTCTTGCTCAAGGACACAATGGTAGAAAGTTGGGGTTTGAACCTGCAGCTTTGTGGTCATCGGGTTCATAGACAAGTGTTTTACCCACTAGGCTGCTACTACTACCCTAAAACATAGTAAAAACATAGAACATGTTTCCTGATTGATTTTATCAGCCAAGCTATGTCTTAGCTGTAATGTATAATGGTTGTCTTCATTGTACTAATCTTTGAAGTGACATTGTGTATCCCGTGTGATTCAGCCACTCAAAGGCAGATTGGGACAAAGGCCTAATCCGGCCTGCTGTGTCCCTCAGGTAGGATCAAATACACAAGGAACTGAGGGGAAAACCACAATGCTAACATTAATAAAAAAGAACCAGGCTTTTGTGGGGCCTGCAATGTCATGCTGACAGAGATGAGCAGCGTAGGAGTGTGTAGGTGTTTTTTTTTTCTCTTCCTGTATACAACCTAGTCAATCTGCTCAGCATTTACAGAAAATGATACTCGTGGTTCTAAGTCACAGTAGTTTTTGCTAACTCAGACTTCTCAATTTCCCTCTGCATGTGACTATGTGCTTATTTTTACCACTGTCCTTTTTTTAGTCTGATAGGCGTGTGAAAAGGGTTTGTGTGCGTAAAAGTTGCTGTGACATGTCTTGTGTATGACAGCTTCTTCAGCCTGTTCAAAGCAAAGACAGGCACACTGGTTCTTAAATACAACAGATAGTGTGAAACAAAATGGTACATTTGATCGTGTGTATCTGTGTGTGTGTGTGTGTGTTCTCACCATCTCACCACAACGTGCTATAAAGTGGTAGCACAGATTTGTATTCTGATGTGCCGTAGCCACATACATAAGCAGAAACTAATAGCCTGTAATCAGAGCTGTTTATGTTATTGAAAGTGTTATTGAAACTTGTTTTATGCAAGTGCTGCCTTTGTTAGTATTAAAATAACTGAGGCTTGAAAGTAATTAAATTCTGGTTTGTGTAAACGCTATAAGTTTTATAGGTGGATCTGGAAAAGGGATTTGTGTATGTGCTCTGTAATGGTGAATGAATGTTTACACTTTGGGGTTTTGGTGAAACGGAAAACTAAAGACATACTCACTGGCTGAAATGGTAAGAGAGTGTGTGTGTGTGTGTGTGTGTGTGTGTGAAAGAGAGGTTGCAGAATCTACTAGGGTAATAAATCCACTAGTGGGCGCTGTGGGCAGCAGTCAGCTAGTCAAGGAAAGTGCTGTAGCTTTATTTGTGTGAAAATATAACACCAACTCTGTAAAACCATGCTGGAATAGTCTCCTAAACAGGGAATCGCCATTTGGTTAACCACAAAATGATCAATCTGAATTACATTCAACATTTGGGTCTGGGTCACAATCACCTGGCTGTGGGTCTGCCTTGTTCTTGGTACTGTATTGCAATGCCATATCACAATGCCTGATGTATCACAAATCTTTAAATATAAAATTGTATTCAAAGGTCAGTAATGATTCCTGCCATTTGTGTGAAACATCAAAAGCATCAAAAACTGAAGGAAATAGCCTGCTACAATCTGTGTGTGTGTGTGATTAAAGTACTGATAATGACTACTGTTGGGAAATAAAACATTACTTTATTGATTGCAGTGTGCAATGTATTGAGGCTCTCGTTTCTTAGTATGCTCCTCTGTAATGTGTACCACCTGCTTAATCAATCTGCGCATTATTTTTCTTTTTTCTCCCTGCTTTCTGTGTTTTACAGGGGGAAGTCTAACTGTCTCCCCCATTAGAGCCGCCCCACAGTGCTGGAGCTAACAGCTGACCACGTGTTTAGCCTCACCTTGGATCTAATGCCACATCATATGGCTCTGACTGAAATATTATTGCTGTTACCATAGCAACATCCCTCCATGGTCCCTCCAAGGCTCAGTCCAAACTACACACACACACTGTTTACAAAACACTGTGTACTAAACAGCTACACACAAACAAATGCTCACACGCACATACATATACACACAACACACACACTACCAAACAAACTCTATGTAAGCAGAAAAGGGCCACACACATGCAGGCAGACTGCAAGTGGCAGCTGGTGTGGTATTTTGTAGAATGGCCTTGATACCTAGTGGATGCCAGCGGGCAACTATACTCTGCAGCTGTACACCACTCTACCCATACCTGTCACATAAAATGACTACTGCCAACAGTCCCCTCTTTCTTTCTCTCTCGCTCTTGCCTTATTTCTCTTGTCTCTCTCTTTCATTTGCTTTATTGACAATTTAACATTTGTATTGCCAATAAATTAACATAACATGAATATGAAATACACACAAAAAAGATTGCATACATTTATATTGTATAAATAACGCATCTGTCTCTCACAGTCACTGACTCTCTCTCAATATCTTTCTATTTCTATCTCACTCTCTCCCCCTCTATTGCATGCTGTCACTATCTTTCCCTCACTCTTCTTTCTCTCTCTCATTCTCTCTCTATCTTTTTTTAACATCACTGCTTCTTTGTTGCGGCCTTATTTTTTCTTGTCTCTCACTGTCACTCACTCTCCCTTTTTTTCTTACTGTCCTCCTCTCTTTTTCTTCCTCTTTACTGTCTGTCTCTCACTTTCTCTCATCACTCACACATCTTTATTTTGCTTTTGCTCATTCCTCTCTCCTTTCTCACCTCTCTTTCATGTCCTCTCTCTGTCTCTCTCACCCTCCCCCCTTTCTGCCTGTCCCCCATTCCTTCACCATGTCTCCTTCTGCTTGTGTTTGGCTGGAAGTCGACTCCCTTTCTCGCCCACTAGTTCCATGTCCCACTT
>JBBPCY010000156.1:16252632-16265161 GCA_037974405.1 Brachyalestes nurse | reverse complement strand
TTCTGCTCTCACTCTCTCTCTCTCGCTCTCTCTCTCTCTCTCTCTCTCTCTCTCTCTCTCTCTCTCTCACACACACTCAGTACTGTATGTGGTGGAGAGGTCAGCAGTCACAGCTAGCGCTCAAAGGCTTATTAAACAGTTATTGATGGCAAGTGACAACACTGATGACCCTCTGACCTCTCTCATTTTTCTCTTAATGGTTGCCCACCTTTCTTTCTCTTCTCATTAAACCATTGGCTTGTTACTTGCTAAATTATATGTGTGCACTTAGCTGGTTAGCTAGAGGCCACAAGTGGTAATTGTGGTCTCTCTAATCTGTTTTGGCTGCAAAATGAACATGCAAAAAGTGTTACTCTCACTGCTACACACACACACGCGCATACACACACACACACACATACATACACACATTCACACAAAAAAAATTCACACCTAAGCGTCTCACAGAAAAATACGAAAAAACGCTGTGTTGAGATTTATTATTTTAGATGGCAGAAATCACTGACCTCATGCCAGTGCTCTGATGCAGCATAAAACCTTCATTAGAGCTGCATGTGTTTTGTGTGAATTGACAATTTTGCAAACATTTTTATGTTACAACAGACATGTAAAATGTAACTAGTTCTCAGATATTTTGCATATGTCCATAATTAGTTATGTGAACCCACCAAGAGTGAACATATTATTTCATACTGTCAAGAAAAGGCCTGCTTTTTCATATTGGGTAACAAATTAGGGACATTGTGACTCTGTATTTAAACACTTATTATGCTGAACTGGCAGAAGCCAATTGCTGTGCATGGTTTAATGTGCCCATGTGACAATTGCACTCAAAAGGGTGACTACATGTCTATGTCACAGAGCATTTTCTAGTCTTCTGCTGAATGACAGTGTGTCATTGCTGGTCAAGGGTTTTAATTTGCAAAAGCTGTGCCTCTGCAATATGTAAAGCTACGATCAGTGAAACATTTCTGTGCCGTGTAACCCCTCTAGTGGATTGGTTGCCATGGTGACAAGGCTGTTTGTTGTGGGTGGGAAGCGGACGGAGGCAAACACTACGCATCTGGTTGGCTGTCCTGGCCTGCCAGCTGAACTTAGTGTAGACTAGCAGAGCATTTCCTCCACAACCCTTCAGAACTTAGCCTCAGCAAATCCCTCATTAGCATTCTGTTTCATCCATTTTTTAACCCCAATCTGCTATAACCCATATCCTAAAAGACACGAATCTCGGTTCAGCACATCAGTGAAAATTAGCATCGCTGGCTGTGTGTTTATTTGGGTTGGAGTGTTGTCCCGTCTCTGTGCTAGGCCTGTATCTGTTGGCAGACATCACCATTGCAGCTGTCTTATGTGACTATGTAATCCCATAGAGACTGGCCTTAGTAGAGCTGTTTTGGCCTTGTTGCCTTATGTATTTAATTTCTCAGAAGGCCCCTCAATGAAGTGAAACCTAAGCGTTAAATTAGTCCATGATGAAGTCAGTGGAAAACCAGCAGAAAAACCTCTGTTTAATCTCATATTAGCTCAAATGTGGGCAAGTATTAATTCTGTTAATGCATTAAATGTTGCTAACATAGGTCACTGGGATGAAAATAATAGAGTGTAGAAGAACTTTCATCATTTTTTAAAGCTATCCACATAATTCACTGTTAAAATGACAACAATAGCATTTAGAGTGGTTTAATGCGAAATAGTGTATTCTAGAGAACTCCCTTTTTGTTTACAGTGGTAATAGGAACCAGACGCCTGAAGATTTTAAAACCTCTGAAAGCTAACTGAAAAGATGTCCAGTACATAGTTTTATGATAGTTTTGAGAAAGTTGTGGCCTAAAACACGCTGTTAAAATCTGTTTATGGTGGAGTGGTACATGTAGGGTGTTGTAAGAAATCTGAGTTAGTTTATCTCCAGTGCACCATTTCACACTGAAGCATTTTGAATTAATGTTTTTTATCTCAGTAATTGAATTATGCAAGAAATTCAATGGATCAAAATCAGTGGAATTCCCCTTTGAAAGATTTCTAGCAACTTAATCTCTATTTGCTGCATCTGGAGCATATGGTCAATTACCATAATTGTGATACTTAAGCAACTGTCTATTGCCTTCTGTTATAAATGCTGAGAACACAGTTAATGGCTTGATATGGTGAAGATGAATAAGTAAGACCTTTGCAAAATGGCACATGAACAAAAAAGCAAACAGCATTAAGCAAACACATACATTTGCAATTGTTTAGTGGTACTAGCTCTGGGTATCCTTCAGTTCACATGTTATATGCACAGAAACAGTTCCAAAGCACTTCTCCAGTGTATGCTGTGGTGAACTTTGGATGTGTATAAGGGATGTGGATGTGGCTGTGTAGATGAACACAACAAGCCTGTAACAGGTCTCACGGTGCAGCAAGGTGATCATTAGGGAAGATGACAGCAGTGTATGTGTCTAACCCCTCATTCCAGACCGTCTGCTTGTCTCTTACTGTAGCAGAGTTACAGAATTTCATAAGCTGCTTTCCTACAGAATACATAGCCTACACATTCAGCTTTACAGTACTTCTTTAGACATCTTTTTCAGCTTTTCTGTTTGTACAGGCATTACCCACTTACATATCGCTAGTAAATGGTGATGTTGTAGAAAAGGAAACACATGCTTTAATGCAACAATATTACGTATTTATTTTCTAGTAATTTTAGACAATATTTATTGGCACTTTATTGGCATGTTTTAAAAAACAACAGTAATAAACTATGGTTAAATAACTATAAGCTGGTGCATATACAAAAGCTACCAGCAGAGGGGAGTGTTGAGCTCCCATCTGTGTGTCAGAGGAAAAAAAGCAAAACTACCTAAAAAGGCCTGGAGTGTTGAGTAAGGCAGAGTTTTTGTCCCAGACTGTGCCCTCAGAATCATTTAATTCATAGTTTTAACATTATGACCAAATGAAGTACTTTAACCAAGTCAAGAGTGTTATTCAAAACTTCCTAACCCATCACGCTAACTTGTGAAGATATTGTGAACACATTACTTGTGTGCTGTCAGTTGATTTGAGGTGTGGTCTGTTCCCAAACATCTGTGCCAGTGTCCTGCTGCAGTACGCTGGAATTTCTGCATCTCCCCATACTAAAATAATTTTGTAATCCAGTCATTTGACAGAAACTCCTCTGGCCTAACACATGCATTCTAGCACACACACACTCTCTTCTACAACATGCTGTGCATTTGCAAGTGCATTAATTTACTTTAGAGAAAGTTCACAGAACTTTCCCAGTGGAAATGTGATCTAACGGAGAACACCAGGCCCAGAGAGAGAAAGGAAGTGGAGAAGTTGAACAGATTGTAAATGCAGCCTAATAGTGTTCACTATAAGGCCCTAAGACTGTTTTCTGTTTATTTACAAAGCCTGTGGAGGTCACCCAACTAAGATATGTGACCCACCACTTCACTTTTTCTGCTTGTGTGAAGACCAAAATAAATAATTTTAATATTTCTGTCATGAGAAAACTACTACATTTATGTATGTGTTTATTGACCTACTTTTGTATTTACTTGCAAAATGTCAGCTGCTCTGTCATGTCAACTATTACTCAGGACCAGTATATACCAATAGAAATAGTCCAGCTTTCTTATGACAGAGATTGTAAGCTAACATCCCAATTCTCAGCCTGTTTTCGCTTTAGTAGCCTTGTGTGACTCTACTGTAGGAGTTTGTCTACATTCTGCATTGCGTTCCTTAAAATTGCTCCTCAGGGGCCCTT
Organism: Brachyalestes nurse; assembly: GCA_037974405.1. Lineage (NCBI taxonomy): Eukaryota > Metazoa > Chordata > Actinopteri > Characiformes > Alestidae > Brachyalestes > Brachyalestes nurse. The sequence continues at coordinate 16,261,410 of JBBPCY010000156.1, read as the reverse complement.
TGCTAAAAACTAAAACTTGAACACTACAAAAAACATTTTCCTGGTTAAATGCTTCTTCTCTATAACGGAATGTCTCATAAATTATTCTTTTTTTTTAAATATATAAGTATTTATAACTTTGATACTACATAAAAATCAGTGACATTCTTGTTGGGATTCCTCTGTACTTAGCAGTCCAAAACATCTAATGTGCACATCCCTAAGTTTGTTTAAACACGGTACATAGTATTGGATACAAGCTGCTATAGTGAGAAACAGGAGAAGCCAGACGGGATCATGCATTTTCTCCATTTCTGTTTGAAAGCTTGTTTGTCAGTAGTGGATGCCATTGCACTCAGGAAAATGAGAAGAGCCTACACTCACAGAAGCTCTTATTTATATATTTGCTACCTGCAACTCTGTGAATACACACATGTGCAACACAAACAGAGTTGGTTTGCTTTCTGTGGTTGTGCATTGTGTTGCACACAGCTGGGTTTGAAGTAACCCCCAACCCTGCCCCACCCTGCCCTGACCCAGAAATACAAACACACATGTCTGTTTCAAAGTGTTTGAAGTTAACTTTGTCTTCATTGTGTAAAATGTGGCCATATTTATACTAAACTGAGGGTAATGTGAAACTACTTGAGGGCCAACAATAATGGTATGGAGTGTTTTAAGTGGCTCATGAGCTCACAAGTCACTCAAAATTCTCTATAGACTTTCTAGGTAATAGAGGCATGTTATCATGAGTTGCTCACAAATATGTCTTCGCTATTTGTAGTATTCCATTTCGTGTGTATCAAAACACACACACACACACCTCACTGAAATAACTGCTTGTATGTGGCTAAGGGGTATTTCAGTCTGTGGAAAGTTCTAACGTGTGAATGTGTCACCTTTCTCCCTCTCCCTTTGCATACCAGGTTCTAGCTCTATCTGCAAGTGTATTATGACAGCACTGCTCCATGCGGGCCCATGCCCCGGAGCAGGCTATAATCAAGTCTCAGTTACTGACCTCCCTGCTGACTTTTCCTAGCCAGAGGGCAGGTCTGTCATCTCGGCTCATATGTTTGTACTTACCCACTGTCCCTTTTCTGAAAAACATCTCTATGGGAATAGAGCAGCTTATGGGTATATATCACAGTGATTTCCAGTCCCAGTCCCTGCACAGTGGGTTTTCTGCCTTCACCACACCTGATCTAGCTCATTAAGAGCTTGGAAATTAGTTTATGAACTGGATTAGGTGTGTGGCGGCAGGGGATGGTTGAAACTGTGAACGGCAGCGGATCCCCAGGGCTTGGAAACCGCAAGTATGTACTACTACAGATAGCAGGATGTCACTTTTCCTATTCCAATTTCATTACTGAAACCTTGAGTATCAGCTCATTATACCCATAACAATATTACATGAGATAATTTAGTCTAAATAATTCACTTCGTAGAAGTACACTGCTCAAACTTCACAAAAAATCTTCACTTCTGCACTTTGAATTCAGTTTCCAGTTCTGTATTTGGGTGGTGCACAATGATGCCTGAATCATATCGATACTGGCAGATATGCTTCAGACTGCGTCATGAAAATATCAGGATTATACTGATGTTTAGGTTTTACAGATGTTTCAAATGTATATTTAATGATAATTATTGTTCATTTTACTGCATTTTTAACCCTGCAGAAACCAGTGTTAGGTTTAGATATATCTGCAAGTAAGGTCTGTCCCTCTGAAAGAGAAATATTCAGATGCCAGCAAGCTCACTAACGTTGTTGTTGTTGTTGTTATTATTATTAGTATTATTATTATTATTATTAGTAGTAGTAGTAGTAGTAGTATTATGGCTTAATATTATGTAGCAGCATTGGCATATCTATACCTGAAAAAATATTGGAATCTGAAAACAATTTTCACATTGGTGCTGTCCTAATACTTAACAATTGAACTGTTGATGCCACTGTAAATTGTTCAACTAATGTCATACCTGCCAGTGACTGCAAACTTTTTAGAAACGTTTTACACTGAATTAACCTGTACATCGGTAAAAGTGCAGTTTTTGCAGTATATACTGGCTAGCTGGTGGTTGTTTGTGTTAAAATTGGCACTAATGTGATCACATGGTCTTTATGTTACACCAAAAGAAATCCTGTAAATTTTTAGGACAGATTCATGAAATAATCTTTTCTCTTTTTGTTGTTCTTTCTGTTTCCCTTCTGTTATCTGAGCCAGCATTTTCTGCTGGTATTGGCATATCCAGAATGGTGCCATCATTTATATAGAGGAAGTACAGGTGTGCCAAGTGTTTCATGCTTAGTGTGTCCACTGCTGTTCCACTGGAACCGAACTGGTGCAAGGAGGTGTGCCAAAGCAGCCCATGGGGTTCCGCCACTGAGCAGCCACATCAGTGGAATAGTAATCAGGCCTTCGCAAGAGAGCCACTGTGTGTGTGAGACACACAACTACCAGCACCATCACCCTTGCAGGTGCAAGGAGGAAGAAGATAGGTGGACAGTATGATGCATACTGATTGTGAAAAAGAAACACGACAGATGGTCAGCCATGAGAAAAAGTAAAAAACAAAATGGTGAAATCAGTCTTTACAGACCGATTGTATTTTTGGCAGGTGTATTGATTGCACGCATTATGATAGTTTATGGTTTTGGCACAGACAGAATGGATTTAAAAGATGCATTCGTTCAGACAGCCATGGCCAGGTAGCAGGAGGTTAATCTTCCCCACATGTCTGAGACTATATTCACTCTGACCTCAGTGCATAACCCTAAAATAGATGCATTATATTCTTAGGCCATGGACCTGCTGGACTTTTCCCATGTTTAATGTTGGACGTATTTATAGGTGGTGTGGATTAGTTACAGCTGTGCTAGCTGCTTAGGTTTATGAAAGTGTGTGGACGAGCCATTTCCCGCCTTTGTTTTGCAGTTTTTCATTACTTTCTACATTCTTTTGGCTGAGGTTCTGTGTGTGTTCTAGAGTGTAACACTTATGGTGTACATACAAAAGGCCTACAGATCAAGAAATGTAGTTTCTTTACAATAAACCTTTATCCTACTGGAAAGGAGGATGACCCCTCTGTTGTCTTATCACATAGGTCTCACTGATTATATTCCACTGAGCTTTGTCATATTAAGTAACTGACCAAACAATTTTTGTGTTTCCCTTTTTTAAAATTTAGTAAGACAACAGAAAACACATTAGGCCTCTCTTGCTCATTGGCTTCTGTTTCATTGGTGTTAACAGTTTTCCAAGCACAGTGAAATCACTGTATTTGGTAGTCCAGTGCATAATACAGGGGCATAAAGAGGTACAATGCCGGTCTACCACATTATCTCTATTATTTTAGTTTCCACCTCCAGTATTAACTGTTCCTCAGTAGAGCTAACAGATAGACATTCCTTGGAGGGATGATACACATGTTTGTCTACATGAGTGTGTGTGCAAGCATGAGGGAGAGAACATGTGTTTAGACTGTTAGCACCAAGCCTGTTCAGCAGCTGTTGCAGAGGCCCAGCCTGCAAAAGTCATTCTCCCCTCCCATTGCCTTGGAGCTCTGTGTGGATTAGCAGTAGAGGGAGGGAGAGGGAGAGAGAGAGAGATTTTCTTCTGAAGGCAGAAATGCACTAGTCATATAATCCTCATAATGCTATACCTAGGGTCCAGTTGCAGCGAGAATAAGAATGATGTTCTTTGATCTCTTTCCTGTTGTGTGTTAACAGCAATCACTCAGGCTTCCGTTTGCAAAAAAAGGTCGAGAAAATGTGAGATAAGCAAAGAACATGTAGAAAATATCTGTTTTCTTTTGTTCTGTTAATTATTACACAAAGACTAGCGGAATATAGACTCGCAGCTTTGAATGTTACAGCATGTGTTTTGTTTGGAGAGAGAAAGTCAGTATAAAATTCTCTTTGCTACATGTGTGACTAATGAGGAATTCTCCCACTGTTCTCACATGCACACTTTCTTTCTGCATTACTGTCTCTCTCTCTATTCTGGCATTTGTCATGCGACTATACAGCTGTTGTTGCTGCTTTGGGAATGTCTCTGACGAAGGAGCCTAAGAGAGAGACTGAGAGGCAGTTTCTTCATTACAATGGCCAGGCATGACAGCAGAAATATCAATCACTTTCAGCACAGTTTACGCTGTTCCATTTCACACTGTCTAGTTAAACTTTAGTTCCAGCTCAAAGCTTCTAAAGGCACGTATCATACAATTTCAGACGTAATAAAGGATTACTTTCAGTACTTCACAATCATAAGCACTGACATGTACGAGCTGACGGGAGCATATCAGCAGAGGCTATACACGAGGTAAACAAAGTTAGCATTAATTTGATTTGGTTTGATTTAGTGGCAAGAGTTTATCTTGCAGACATTTTGCACCGTTTGCCTGCAACTTGGGGGCTAATGCACTACCTGGGGCCGGTGTAGGCATGCATAACTTTACACCAAACACCAAAGGGCTGTTGCACTTTAGAAATAAGATTAACAAGATCAGCCTGTGATCCAGTCAACTTTTCTGCCAGGCAGCTCCTCTCTGGCGCGGGGGTAACGTGAACAGGGATGGATTACGTCATGGTCCCGAAATATTTCTCTCACGCGCTGTTTTGTTTCGTGAGGACAATGACGTCGCTTTGTTCCTTTGTGTTCCACTGGCGGCGCGAACGCGGGGCTGGAAAAGCAACACAGGGGACAATGCCTGTTCAAATGTCCTTAATGTCATCAGGTCCAGAAATTACAAAGTTCTTTGCCGATGTTCACTCTGTAGCTCTGCGGCTGCGTTAAGCGTTTCTTCTCGCTGCAAGCGAGCGCGACCTGCTCCTGTTTTGGGGAGGAGAAAAGAGTCCAGGGTGAGTTCACTCACACTGGAGGAGGGACCGTGGAGAATTAATCAACAAAAAAGACGATTCAGGCGGCGTGCGACGCTTTTGTCTGACTACGGAGTATCTACCACCGATTCTGTTTGTTTTTAATCTGTTTTGAAAACGTGTGACTTGTCTTGGATCGTGGTTTTGCGCCACTGCGCAGAACGCGCTCCCTGAATCTCCACTTGGTTTGCGCCAGCGGAGAGCCAAAGCGCAGCGCTCGGCTTAGGGCTGAGGAGAAAGTTGGAGTGGGAATGTCAAAGTAGTGCAGAAAGTTTCTCTAACCAAACCGCAGGACTGTAGCTCGGTTAAAACGGCGTTGAGTTTGTGGAAACTAACCGGTTTCAAATGGAATACCACAGAATCGAGCCTGGACTTTTTGGACCGTCCGTATCATTTAACACTAAAGGCAAACTTCATTTTATCCGTCTGAACTGTTGAGCGTTTGCGTCCAGAGGAATGGTAATTAGAGCACCTTGCCGGAGTGAAATAAACAACGCTGCTTCTTATAAAAGAACTCTGCCGCTTAACTCTACACCTGAGTAGCGTTTATGGTGGCGGGTTAAAATAATTGTTAATAATACAGGAATTCCTTCAGTACACAATGGAAGCGGATCAAGCCCGTCCCGAGGAGGCGCAGGCAGCCACTGCCGCGGCGGACAGTTTCTCTCAGCTTTGGTCGGACGTGATGGGGATGTTGGTAAGTGTGGAATTGGGGGAGGGGGTCCGAGTCACAGTAAGGTCACAAGAAACCTTCAGCCTGGGGGCTCCTATAGAGAGGGGCTTCATTGTGGATGCAGTGGTTGTAGCTCACTGTGAACGTATGTAAATGAGGACTGAGGCGACACCGGCTGTTCCGACACTGGGCACTGTTTACTCTGCTGTTCCAAGTCAGTAAACCAAGTCACTGTACGTAGAAGTGTATCGACTCTCTCCTTAATGGTCAGAAGACTGACTAGATTAATTTCCTTGCCCAATGAAAACTCTTAGGTATATCCCGTATTCGATGTGATTAAAGCAGTAAACACTACAGTAAATACAGAAAGTTCGTTTAAGCGATGTCTCTTCCGTTCCGTTCGTCCATGGTGATGCAGTGGAAGCTGAAGATTAGATACGCAGGAGACTTGTTCTACATTGTCTTAATAATACGAATACTCTGTCAAAATCATTTGTAAAGTTGGATGAAATATTGGAGCAGCGCTGCTTTGTTCCACAAAATCATACCAAGTGCTCCAGCAGTTCAAGGTTTGTTTTGAGCACGGTGTCTGGGAATGGTTAATACTAAAGTGTTACAACTGAGCACTGAAACCTGTACCCTCCTGCACAACTGATGTTTCTTCATGCTTTTATGTTGCCTGATTCTATGTACACTAACCATGTTCAGCAAACTTAACTGGATTTGATGGAACTGTTGAGTAATCTGTTTCTTGTCCCCAAGGAGGGCTTTAGCTGGACACTTTGCTAAATGGGGGCTAAATCTTGAGCTTGATATATTCCACATAGGAGCATATCAGAAAGAATATGACCTTGTTTACAGGGCAACCAGATGGAGGTGTCAGTGGCAAGCATTCACTTAAAAGTGAGTTGCTGGTGGCTTTGAAGCCTGAGGTGTGTGTGTCTGTATGCGGGTGTGTGTGTGTCTGTGTCTGTGACTCTGCTAGTTGCTCTCTTGCCTGTAAAAGTGTGTTCATCTTGCACCTAAAGATACTCCATAACATTCTGCAACCTCATCAGTCCAAAAATGAAATTTACTAACCCTGAAGAGTTTGCTACCTGCGTCTCCTAATGTTCATGAATCTTGATCTTTGAATTGTCCCAGCACAATGTATCCTCTATCTTTTGGCAACCAGCAGGCTGGTCTATATATATCCAGCTCTCAGCATTTCAGTGTTTTTCAATGGCCTTTGTCTGTGGAGTTGCAGAACTGTATGCCCTTTTGAGCACCTCCCTGGCTCAACTGTTTTGAAAAGATAGCCATTATATTATGACTAGGCTGCAAGCTTTGGCTCGACATTGTGATAGTAGTGTGGTAGCATGTCTGAGCAAACCTGCTCAGTCTTTAGCCGTGGGTTAATCGTTGGTTTGGGTTCAAAAACGAGCCTGATCGAATGGGGGAATGTATACTGGCACATAGCCAGTGATGATTTTAGAGCAGTTAATAAGTAGACAGGCTAGGTAGTGCTATCCTTCTGCTCTTTTATTAGCTCTGGGCCATAGGATTCTAGCCAGTGGAAGTCCTGCTTATACGCCCAAACAGACTGTAAAAGAAAGCGAAGATTAAAACAGTTAAACGACTCTTGAGGTAGCCACCCTAGCCTTTTATTGATACTAGTATTATGGCGAAGTTAACATTCTGAGGTTTAGAACTGCAAACCGAATTCATGGAATGTTTCTAATGAGCATACCTCACTTTGCGTGTCATTTAATACAGTCATTATGTGTAAGACTCATTTAAATGTGGTTGCATTAAAAAAAAAACTGACTTCAAAGCCACTTTGCTGTCTGCTTCCCCCTTTTAAGCTAATCTGACAGCTATGTTGTCTAGATTTCATGATGTTAGTATGGAAAGGGTGTTTTTGTTTGTTTGTTTGTTTTAGGCTTCATACTTTGGACATGTAAACATTTAAAAAATACTGCATACAACAAATTAGTTCTGGAAAACCATCTCTTATTTTAGAAATTATATGTGTAAACATAGGGTGTGAATGGGTGTATTATTTTATAGTTTTGAACGAGGGTGTCTATTCTTATCTCTTATCATTATTTTCATGAGGGTGCTGTAAGTACACTGTTACTGTTGAGGCAAAGCACACACCCAAAGAAAGGTTCACTGTATTAAGTGGCTGTAGCATTGTGGCTTCTATAGATTTGGTCTTCATCCCTCTGTGGGCCAGTCCAGTAACCACAGTTTGGGACTTCCCAGGTTGGCTAGTATGTTTCCTTCTGGAGGGCACTGTGGCCAAATCCGTGTGGTGGCAGACAGTTGCTCTCTGTCCTTCTGCAGCTCTGCTCTGAAAGAGAGCTCTCATCAGCACCAGCAAAGGTCTCCCAAATCTAATCAAACTTCTAGAATTAGATGATTTTTGCTTCTGCTCCTTAAAGACAAAAAAAACGTGTGTAAGTAGACTCTGTCCACGCAGTGTAGATGAAGTACTAGTATTACAGTTTTTATCCTTACTTATTTTGATACTCCTTCCAGTATATTTAAAACACAGGTAGTTTAGTAATACCAAAATACTTACTTTGTTTGGAAACATTTATTTAAAAAAAACCCCACAGAAATAAATATACATCTGCAGATGTGATGGGTCAAGATGCTCGCAAAGGTCATTTTTTGTGACATCTGTATTAGGAAGACTAGCACTGTAATACAGTAGGTATACACTTGGTATATTGTGCAGGCTTAAAGAAGAATGCATGATTTCGGAATCATGTTGGCATCAGGAGGTTTTTGCTTCAACACTGGACTGTCCTATCTTTCAAATTGTTTTATCGTGCTTTGTCTGTATGTATAATTGTTACATTTCTCTGTAATGCTAATCCAGGTAGATCTAGTCCCATTTCTATATTTTAGAAATGTTTCAGTATGGGCAATATCAACATCACCTTCTCAGTAAGGCCCCTTTTACTCTTGGTTATTTCATGTGGCTTAGGGCTGGGCGATTATACGATCACGATTAGTGATAGTGATTAAATTCAGTTCAATCCCGATGATCACACATTTACTTGATCACATGCATTAAATGCGGCAGAAGGTGCATGACAACTGCCAATCAGAGTCCACCTTCCTTGTAGTGATGTGGCAGGCTCTAAGAGCTCTAAGGGCCTATGCTCTGTAGTAGGGACGGGAATCGAAAACCGGTTCTTGTTGAGAACCGGTTCCCACTGTTTCAATTCCTTGGAATTGTTTGCCATTTTTGCAA
>JBBPCY010000156.1:16242470-16252532 GCA_037974405.1 Brachyalestes nurse | reverse complement strand
CAGGTTGGATGAGGAACTAAAGTGTGAACAGAAAGAACTGAGACCCCATCTGAGCTGAAGTGGAGCAGAAAGAGAACCGAGTCCCTTTCAAATGAAATCACACTGTGAACATAAAAAGAACTGAGTTCCCTTTCTGCTGGTCCACTTTTTGGACCACTTCTAGGGGACTATATGTGAAAGCACCCTTATATTTAAAAGAAAAGCCCCTTGCCAGCACTTCTCATTTTGTTACACCAGCAGTCAGTGTTTGAGAGAAGATGACTGTTTAGGCTAATTAGCCTCCTATGTTATACCATGTGAGTGGTATATACCAGTGCATTGTGGCGAGATGGTGAAAAATAAGTCAGGATTTGCCAGTCTGGTAATGTATGATGTATCTTACAGGACTAAAAGTGGGCAAAGTAGGCTGAAGAAAGTAATGGTCATAAATAGGAGAAGGAGAAAGACAGAAAGCGAAAGTTCGAGGGTTAGTTCTTGCATTTAGTTTCACTGAGTCAGCAATAAGCCTGCCCAGCTGTAAGCCATAGTCCTCCTGATTACAGTTAATTCTCAGTCTACCCACAGCACTGCCCTAAGACTGCTGCACAGACAGAACCTCTTCTCTTCCTGTTCTCCTCACCTCCTCATTCTCCCTCCCTCTGGGCCTTCCTGGGGCTCTCTCCTCTCTGCCCTTGCGGATGTCCTGAGGAAGTCCTCTGATGAGGGTGGGACAGCACCTCTGACCCCACGTCTGCCTCTTGCACTTTTTCACTGGTGCATCCCATCTATGCCTCCTGCCTAAACCTGAGAGATGAAAACAATAGTGATATGTATTGTGATACACACAATAAAAAATCAGTTGATAGAATAGTTTCACTTAAATGCAAACCACTAGGAAAGTGCATGATGAATATGCAAAGTTAGGTTGCATGAACAATCCCTGAGCATGTTCGCACCCTGACTCCCTGATAATGGAGCATGGGACGAGTGAGACGCAAGCAGCCAGTCACTTTACAGTTTGGTGGCACTGACAGCAGAAAAAGTGTGAAGTAAGAATACGAGTGCACGGTGTGTTTACCATGCAGGAAAACCGTCCTAAGTCTGGGCATATGACAAACTTTTCTTCATCATTCCACCCTTTTGAGAATGCAGCGTTACAAGACCTGCTACATCTAATAAAAAAACCCATACAGCCAGTCAAGAATGGAGAGGCACTCAACATGGGATAAAACATCCAAATGGAACAAGGACATAAGCCATGCAGTGACATCTAGCATCATAATGCTTCTCAGTGTGACTGACCCATACTATGCTGTCCTAGGGCCGCAAGCACTTTTCAAAGACAGCACGCCCCCCACTAGGGAATCCATATTAAAAGAGCTGTTATCCATCTCCTGCTTTGCCGAACAACCAATATCCGGTTGAGTATTATATTGGCTTGCCTATTTATTTCACTGACGGCGAATAGGGTCTGATGAGTAAATGCGGGGAAACCACATATTTTTCTGAAGACTACATAGGGGAATTGATTGTACAAGCCTTGACTGATGCACTTGTCTCATGGGGTCTGAATGAAAGCAACCAGGTGTGCATCACTACTGACAATGGGTCGAATGTAATCAAAGCCTTCAAAGATGGTGGCAAGAGTGCTGGAGCAACAAAAGGCAATCGCTCAGGCTTCAAACAAAAAGACCAGACACCTAGTGGCACATGACAGGACATTGATGTCCTAGAGTCCATGCATTAAGCATCAAACCCTCTGCTGAAATTCAGAGGTTCCCTTTCTGTAACATTGTCATATGTGAAGTCTGTGCTTCAGCTGTTCAGAACAAAATTTTTGAATGTCAGTGAACAGGACACTCAGCTCACAAAAGACCAAAATCATGGAATACCTTGATGAACAATATCTAGAGCAGGACACTGATGACCTGTTCAGCATAGCTACTTTAGTCTATCCCGGCTTCAAGGCATAGCACATCAAGCCAGTCAAGGTAGAAACGAATAAAACAAGAGCATTGTCTAAAATGATGGATAGTGACCAATGCCAGTAACAGGCAGGGGCTTATATAGGGGCAGAATGAGCAGGTGATGAGGGGGAGCTGGTGCTGAACCATTTCTACCACTAAGTATGAAGAATAAACAAAGATCTTTGGGTAGTTCTTCAAAAACCAAGGTCCCAGTGCAAATGATATGCTGCTGACTGAAAGGCAGGAGGTAGAGAGCAAGCTACTTGATGTGCCCTGATGCAGACAGTGAGTCTAAACCCCTGGAATGGTGGAGGACACATGAGTGCATCTTTCCAAAAGTGAGCCATCTTCCAAAGATATACTTGTGCAACCCTTCTGTAAGAATATTTAGTACGTGGGATAATGTACCAAGGCAGCACTAAAACCAAAACTGGTTAACCAACTTGTCTTCCTTGATTACACTTTCTTTATTAATGTGGATCAAGGTGATCATTCCTTTATTCTTAATTATTTTTAATTTGTATACATGTGTTTATTATAAGCCCCTCTATACACTTTTTATCAATAGTGTTTAAGTCTAAATTAAAGTGGTTAAAATCTTTTTTTTTCTTTAAAATGATCATAAATGGTTGATATAGACTGCAATAAGACATTTTTATAACATTTTTCAACTATATCGCCCAGCCCTATTCCTTTCCATACTAGCTTCCCTCCTACAGGGCAGTGTCATACATCCCAAAGACTCATGTTTCCTGAAGCATCAGCCCCAGACTCTGCCTCTCTTTGCGCTTACTTTTCAACTGTATGTCTTATTCTGGGTTTGTACTGTGATGTTAAGTTCTATTAGATGTGTGTATTTTGGTTTCTTACTATTTTAGGCCTAGGAGTGTGTGGAGTGTGTCTTAGAACATATTCTGAGAGTGTGGGGTACTGCTGTTTGAGTAGATGGAGTAAGCAGTATTTAGAGACAACTTTTTTTCAAAGAACTATCAAAGAACATAATGCAAATGTTCTGTACCAATGAAAGGTTTTTCCTGGTACTGTACATCCAAGCCAAGAGATATGTATACACCTTTATTTGTAAATGTCTTCTGAAATATTCCTTTGCTTAAGAGGCTCATAGTTTTTTCTTTGCTAAGGAAAAGGGTGATCTTCTAATAAGTTATTTCAAAATTAATTTACATTTAGAAACTCCTGCACTGTGATTGTAGAACTTTTCTAATAACTCCTATTAGAAAGTCTCATATAGCACTGTATTTGGGATGAGTGATGAATGTTTTTTGTAGTCTGTGAAAGACTGATTTGTACAACCATGACCCTGACGATGAAGATGGTTCTAAGGCAAGGATTGCATCCTTGAAGACCACATGCTTGCCTATGAGCTTTCTTTGTTATCTCATAGCACATAGTTCATAGCACATGCCGTGCTGAATGACCAGGGCCACATCTTTTTGCATTGTTTTAAACACATATTTACATAGAACATACTTCTGCACATTTCGGTCCATGCTGGTTTTTTACTTGTTGTTTCTTTTATTTGTTGTAAATTATGCACTACAATGTGTGGGGAAAATACTATACTTCCATTTGGTCCCTGCAGAAGATATGTTAACTTATTTTAAACTTAGAATGTTTGCTTCTGACAGTCTTTTTAACTCCTGGTGGATCCAGTTGCTGTCCTCACTTCAGTATTTGCATAAATGACATTGGAACAAATTATATTGCAATCTACTCTCCACCCTACCACGTCCTCTGCATTTGAATTATTTTGCACATTTTTCTACTTTCGCTACGAAAAGGAGTACATTCATCTGCAACCAAGCTACATACAGTGTTTCCTTGTAGTGTAGTCTTGGATTGAACCAGCATTTTCTCATCATGGCATTTGAAATGGGATAATATCTACCATGTGAACAGGCCCCCAGTGGTTACATTGTGAAATGTGCTTCCCTAGATTTGTATCCTCTGAAAAAGAACACTAAGCTGCCAGTGGTGATTGTTGTTGCAGCACAATGGCAGTGCAGTGTGAATGTGGGCTGGCTGTTTAGTTTGGGTCAGTGAACTATGCAAAAGAAAACTTCATCTTGCCTCGGCAAGTCATTTCCTGCCTCTGTTAGTGAATGGATCGTCATCTAATGCAGGCTGGACTAGCAGCTAGAAGAATGACAGGAAACTGGATATAAAGAATAAGGCATTCCAAAGATTTTGCATCTTTTTAAGTAGTATTCCAGTAACTCGCACTGTTTTAGTTAACCATTTAGTATTTGCATGTTTCGGGACGTTGGACAGGAATGTTGTGTAATTGATTAGCAAGAGTCCCTCCAGTCATAGGTCAGATGTGAAAGCTTAAGTCTGTACATATTGTTATTACTCTCCCTTTTTGATAGTCGCTTTGTCTAAATTCCTGGTTTTCTTGATGCCTGGACAGCTTCTCATAGCATTACTTGCTTAAATGTGCCAATATGCCCGTAACCTGAGAAGACCGAAAATGTCTTTATACTTTTGCTTACTGTGTGTTTTTTGGGGGGATTTTTTTTGGAGGAAGTGCTGAACTTCTGCACAGTTGTCTTCTCTCTCCATTTCCAGTAAAAGACCACAGAGATGGAATTAAGCAGGTTGTGCTAATCTTTGATCTGCCTGTGTTCTGGTAAATGCTGTGACAGTCCAGTCAAACCCTGACTCATCCCACACGTATAGAAACAATCCACCCTCAGGAAAGAATGAGCTCATTAAGGAGGAATAACAAAACAACACAACGTTCCCTTAATGTTGTTACACAACTCTTGGATCCAGGTCTGTGTTATGGGAGGGTGTGGGCCGTGAGTAAGCGTTACTGCGCGTTAAGATGGAACTCAGCTGGACTGAAATGAGCTGCTTTGTCTTTCTGAATGTTTGAATGCTACTTTCAGTATCTGCAAAAATACTTCTGTAGATTTTTGAAGGTGGATTTTATAGAACAGCTGAAAAGTGCCTCTGGGTTACACTCTTAAAAGTAAAGGTACCTAAATGGTTCTTGTCTTGGACCTTTACTTTATGTATGTTTGTATGTATGTTTCAAGCGGGCCCATTTTAAAATGGATGAAAAACTCTTTGTTTGGAAAGTTCTTCAGGTAATCAGCTTTGTCTATGACATCACATCTAAAGCACTTTTATTTTTAAGAGTACATGTTTGAGAAACTGGCTGTTCTTGTGCTGTTGAGTGAGGGTGGTGCTAATTGTGTGTTTAAACTCTGAATCATGCAACCTAAACAAGAAGAGTCCCTGCCCTTCGTGTCCTCCCTCATTCAAACACGTTGTCTGTGTTGAGGAACTCATTCTTGCTTTTAAACTAGGGATGCTGACTTTGGAATAATGTCAGAATCAGCAGATATTTGTTCAATGTTTTAAACAGATGTGTACAACATATTAAACTCTAAAATTTCAGAATGCGAAATTGTCTATGTTCTATTAATTTCAGTGTATTTGTAACTATGGAGAACTAACCGTTCTGTTTTCCTTACTTTAATGTTAATCCTGGTATGCGTAGTCTTATATTTTATAACCATTGTTTCGAAGTCTTATAAATATGGACGGCCATCAGCATCAGAAGATGTGCACGTGCCAAACTGGCATCAGCCCAAAATTCTTAGTTCATTCCTAATAAATATGAACACACACGCACACGGACTAAAACTGTGGCATGAGATTTGAATTAGCACGGTAATCAGTAAGATTTGCAGCTGGAATAAGCCGAGCACGGACCCACAGATATGCTTGCATAATTTCCTCACGGCTGACCTGGAATCTCAGGTATGGTAATGAGAATATGGGAGGCATGTTCTGCACTGAAGGGCCTTGACTAGAAGTGTTTTGACTAAAACTGCTGCTTCTAGTACATTATTGTTACTTTGTGAGAATGTGTTGAGAGTCCATAAACAGACAGATTGTTCATCTCCTGTTAACACCAACATCCTGTCTGCTGTCTATCTGTTTGCCTGTCTATCTCTGTCACTCTCTGTCTCTGTTATGTTTCTCAGTATAGAGTCAGGGCTCCTGTTTTATCTATAGGGAGGAAATTCTAGAAAGATCTGGCTCTTCATTCAAAGTCCTGCCGTTCTCTGTGTACTCTCCAGCCTGGCTAACTATATTTCACTATAGAATCTTACAACATCACTAGTATAAAAAGTCTGTTAGATCATCACACAGCACAGGGTTCGCTGCCATTGTTCGATCTTTATTTTACCATTTCTATCGACTATAAGGAAAAGCGGGAACGTTCCCTTTTGAGTGAGTCATCTCTGTTGGAATTCGGGATCTCTTGTGAGTCTAAGAAGATCCAAGAGTTATGTTTATTATTATTAATATTGTTTTGTCTCTTTCTGTTGGCAGAAACTAGTGCAGGTCTCGCACGCTTAACTAGCTGATGATTCCTTTTCGAGCGAGAGGAATTTCTCCAACATTGATATCGTGTTTTTGCTGAATAGTTGGTGAGTCCCAAAGCTGTTCAGTGTCCATACGTTAGCAGATTGGAATGCAACTCTTGGAATTTCTCAGTGCAAGGAGTGTTCCGCTGGGAATCTCAGTAATCTGAAGAAATGTGTTGGGAGAACTGAAGAATGGGATATGTAGCCTCAGTAGAGTGAGAAACAGGGGTTTGTTTCAGTGTAATTTATGCAGCTCCCTTAATGCTTCACCTTAAATTGATAATCCGCTTGAAGCTTGAACTTGGAAACAAAAGTGAAAAACCTAGAGGTGTTCCTGTTTGAAATGCTCCTGTTGTGTTTTCTGCTTTACAAAAGTACAGTTTTGACATACTTGGTTTCAAAGTTACAAAGGTTATTCATTTTCATTTAATATGAAGACGCATAAATAATAGTTAGACCTAAATGTTGTCTTCAACCCCATAATTTCTAAAGTTGAACCTCAGAAGTAAACACTACCTATTTCCTACATATGCATGTTACTCACTTAATATTTACTAGAAATGCACTCAATATTCGTTACTAACCAATCATTTTACAGTGTGCTCACCATTTGAGTATTTTATTTGCCAGAAAGTGTCATTTTTTATTATTCACCGCTACTGACTATTAGCCACCTAATAGTATAAATATATAATTATAATGTGGTTCATGAGACAAGAATTTTAAACGGCACACAACCAGTTAATAGGATGTCAGGAAACCTGTACCACTCCAGGACCGGAGTTCCTCACCGCTGTTGTAAAGTAAACCTGTACCATTTGACATATTTTCATTGATAGTTCACTTGACAGCTTTCCAGTGGTTAACAGGGAAAAATCTATCGGCAGTTTATAAATGGATTTCAATAATAAATGGATAAGTAGTAAAACCGGTGGTGTGCAAAAACTGGTAGCGTACATGTTACCAAAATTATAGAAAACAAGTAGTCAGTTGTTACATCACACAGCAGTCAAGAATAGATTAAAAAACAAAATTAAATGGCTAAGGCATAATTTGTGATGTCTTTGATGGTCTCACAACAGCACAGATGCATTTTTTTTGCTAGCCTGTATTTATACTGTTTTAACAGCACTTTATAAGCCTTTATTATATTGTTTTGTAACTCAGCAGCATCAACAAGCTAAAATACCGTAGTATAAAGAGTGACCCACCCATATCCAGTGGCTAAGTTCGGATTCTTCTCAATAGTATATCGTCCCATCATCACACCTCACCACCCATCTTAAAGCAGAATAAATGTAAGAAGTTCGGCACACTCTTTGGGATGGGCTGTGTAAGGCCCTTGATTTCCTACCGCTACACAGTCCATGCACACAATGACAGGATGTGTGTGTTTGGCAAAGCCATTGCTGGGCAGGAAGAAGGTATTTCTGTTGACTTTTCAGCATGTTGGACTTTAAAGGCCATCGGGAATGCGCAGAAGGGTTCGAGGCCAGGGAAAGGTCTTATTTCTTTTCTTGAATGGAAGATGTGGCGTTGTATCTGCCAATCTTGATACGAGCTAAAGGTTATATTTTACTCCCCCAGTTTTGTATTCTCGGGTTTCATGTAAAATTATCTCACCAAGTTGTAGTTTTTAGTGCTTGACTCATCATTTTTCCTTTGTTTTAGACTTGCGCTGTCAGCTCTGTGTTCATTTCTGTGTGATTTAAAAGGGAAGTTTGGTGAGCAATCAAATTCACATGATTTTCTACTAACCCACGAAGTCCAGACTTCAGATTTTCTTCTTTAATTTAGCACTGGAGCTAGGCAAATGTAACAAACACTTGAGGTCAATAGACACTTAAATTGTTTCTGTAAAAATACTTTACCAAAACCTTTCTCAACTAACTCAGATTACATCCAGCTCTTCATTTAAAAATACCCCCCCACACTATTCATTTAACGCTGTGGTAGAATGAAAACGCATGTAGTTCGTCAAAGACACATATATGTGCACGCTCCAGATCACATGTCCTCTTGCTGATGTAATAGACAGGCAGCACCAGGGCCTGAATGTCATACACTCAGTTGAACTCGCACCACCCAGACTGCTGTAGTGGTCAGGATGGGTCATTGTGTTGGTCAGTGTGTGTGGGTGTGTATGCATGTCTGCTTTTGAATTTAAAACTGAATCTCTCTCTCTGTTGATAAGAGAATGCCCCTGTTCATGACACAAAAACTACTTTCAGCCTGATCACAATGAAGGAATTATCACTACACCAAACATGAAGACTGTGTCATAAATAATAACAGTATCACTCCAGGAAGAGTGAAGTACTTACGAACCAAATTCTGTTAGAGTATAGGAAAATGATGAAAGGAATGTGGGCCGTCACTGATTGTGTGTGTGTGTGTGTGTGTGTGTGTGTGTGTGTCTTGCTTTGCAGCATCTGACATGCAGTGTAGTGTTTAGATTAGCAGATGTGTTTGTGTACATTTGTGTGCTTATTGCGCTGGTGCATTGTCATAAGCCTAAATGAAACTATGTAGATATGACAAGGCTTTAATGGAGTTTAAGATCATGTGGTTGTACACATGCATATGATTTTGCATCAACAGCTAGTGTATTATCTCTGTGCCTACGCTACAGATGGATATTTTAAAAATAATGGTTGGGCAGTGGACAATTTGATCATATTTATTACTGTCATAAACATTTACATCAACTCCAAAATGTGCTTTTCTGGGCATTTCATGGATCGTCAGTCAAAGAGCACTGACCAACTGCATATTTTAATACAAAGGGTACATAATTTGTCCTATATAATAAGTGCTTTTATTTATCTATTCAACTTGTCAAACCTTAGTAACAACAAAATATTATGATATTGTAGTGTTTTTTTCCCCCACCCCTAACCATCAATAGAATTGTGATGGTCTTCGTTTAAGATGTTTTGGTCAATAAACTTGGTAAATGTTATTTTAATGTATATAAATATGCATCCTTATGAGTATATGCTGGGTTCTTTATAGTATATTATCACCTAAAATGCAAGATTTTCTTTGTTCATTCATGAAACATAAAAATGAATTTTCCAGGCTTTCCTGCTGAGTGCTTTACATCTCACTGTTCTGTTTCTGTAATCATTTTTGTCTGTATATGAACTTATCCACTTCCTCTTTCTTTTTTGTGTGTGTAAACAGGATGGCTCTCTGGGTAATATAGATGATCTGGCACAGGAATACTCAGAATACTACAATACATGTTTCAGTGACGTCAGCGAGCGCATGGAGGAGTTACGAAAACGCAGAGTTTCTCAAGAACTAGACATGGTGAGTTTACAGGTTTATACAGGTTTCATTTCTCAGTCCCAGTTCACATTGCTAAAATATATATCCAGTGCTTCAAATGCTTACTTGAATTGAGAAGCCCTATATGAAGGCTGGTAAAGTTGAACAGATTTTAAAACCATTGAAACAATCAAATGCAAGTGCTGAAGACCAGTTAACACCAGAGGTGGACAAAGTACCTAACTTCATTACTTGAATGTACAGATACCACCAGTCAAATGTTACTCCAATACAAGTGAAAGTCATACAGTCAAATTTCACATAAGTAAAGGTACTGAAGTAATTGTTTCCAAAATATTAAAATATTAAAAGTACATATTTCACTGCATTGTTGATTTATTGCCACCACACATACAAAACCTAATGCATCTAACTTGCTT
>JBBPCY010000156.1:16221270-16242370 GCA_037974405.1 Brachyalestes nurse | reverse complement strand
GTCTCTATCTTTAACCCCTTTTAAGCCACAAGCTTTTGAAATATTGATGTCAAAATCCAGTATGTCTTTAAAAAAAACCCTGGCGCTTAAAAGGCTTAAAATACTGTCCGATTTTTTACAGTATCAGTGCTAAAACCACATTACCAATAATCTGGATGTTCCTCCGGTCTCATCAACCCGAATAAACGCTTTTCGAGAAGGATAACGTAAATTTGGGCCGGCGTGGAATCCCGTCAGCACCGCCCACCTGGGTGGGCCGGTCTCGGTAAGATTTTTTTGTCCCAGTCCAGCCCTGCCTGTGTGTGTTTGTTTATATGTCTGTCCCCCACCTGTAGGCTCTCTTGTTGTTCTCCTCCTCATCCTGGTACTGATCTGTCTGCCTGCTCAACTGCAGCTGCCCCTCAGCTGACTCCTGCAACAAACCAGCCGTCTACATGCACACACAGTCAGAAAATAAGAAAAGAGTAAAATGGTAAGTTGAGAATTTATAAAATTTGATCTTTGTTACCATCCTGCTAACAAAAGTTATCATACAGTATACTGAAGCCAGTCTCTGTTAGACTGTGTATCTCATATAAAAGCTCCTTCCCTAACAATGTCAGTTATGTCTGAATGTGATTACAGGGGTACAAATGAATCTGTGCACCATAATGCATCAATCAAAAAGTGGCAACTTAACCATATTAATTTTGGAATGTCAGATTTTTACAAATAACTCCTGTCACTGTTTCCCTGGCCAGATTCCTCCCAGTTTGTGTCTTAAAATCTGACCGCTAGACTTGAGCGTTCAGATTTGTTAAAAGTGACCAAATCTGATTTTTATGACCAGACTGTAGTCACAATTACTGACATATCCATGTTGGTTGCCATAGTAACCTGTGAGTACACTGACTAGTGAGAGGCACTAGTATGAACCCAGTGTACAGGTGCTGGTCACAAAATTAGAATATCTTCAAAAAGTTGATTTATTTCACCAATTCCATTCTATTCATCACTACTTGTGTTTCCAAACCTAACACACTTGTCAGGCCAGAAATAGTTATGTCATGCCTTGTCTTTAGTTTCAATCTCTACTGATGAGAAAAGACACCTCAAACCACTGAGCCACTTTCTCTGTCTAGATTTTTTAAAATGATGAATTAAATGAGCAATTTGAGTCTGCACATATGAGGTGGGGTTAGAGCTGCACATTTAATATCAAGGATAAATGAAAACTTTCCTCATTAATAATCAAAATTCCAGGCACTGAGGACAAAAATGTGCAACTGAAAAATGGAGAGATTAAAACAGAAAAAAAATGTTTTAAGCAAAACACAGCTGACAAATTCTCTTTAAGGCTCATTTTCACCCAAAGAAGCCACATTTGTTCTGAAATCGGCTAGCAGTTCGCTGGCTAATAATGTAGTAGAATTTTTAAGTAATGACATATTAGATCAGGTCTCATGTTAGATTGAGAGGTCACCTGATGTGAGAAGGGAGCCCACGGCTGGGGGGCTTTAGGCGTTGATCTGATTCTTGTCAGGCTGGTAAAAAGGGCCTTTGATCATCTGAGAAACTATGCTGAGAGAAGGTCTCAGGTTGTAAAAACTCTTTGTCCCCTCATGCTGACAGAAGAGCAGAGGACCAAATGGCCTCAGGCATCATTGATTAAGGGTAAACAACAGCTGGCAAAGTTGATCAGCTGGTTTGGACTTCAAAGTGTGGTCAGAGTCAAGAAAACAAAGGAAGAAGGATGAGAGAGATTTGGGGATGCAATCTTTTGTGTCTTTTGTGTCATTGGCTGAGAAGAGGCCCCGCAGAGAGGGGGGTCAAGAAAGTATATATATGATTGTAACATCTGTGAGAGTCAGAGAGAGTCCACAGGCCGAGGGCTGTCTCTCCCGGACCATTAAAATGCTGTTCAGATAATAAAGCAGTGTTTGAGCTGAAATTCCTTTGACTACATCTTATTCTTCAAAATTTATGTAAGTATGTAATTTCCAAATCCGTCAGTCTCTGTCATTATTAACATTAATTGTCTTTAATGTTAATAAGGATGCAATGTTATGCAGAGGTGTGCTTATAACAATTTTATTTTCGTTAAAATTCTCATTCATATGTGAACTGCCGATACCATGCACCAATACCGCTAAACAATATCCTATTTTACTACATCAACTGATCACACTGGGCAGATGTGATTTATTGTCCTGCCTGACTTCAATCTCTGGGGGAGACAACGAGCTGGAAACTTGGCTCAGATATTCTATCCACAAGCTAGATTTTTTTCAATAGGAGTAAGCAATGTCAGCATTTTGGAAATATTTCAAGATAAAAGACGACAACAGGAGTGAGGCAGACTGTAACATCTGTACTGCTACGGTGTCGAGGGGCGGAAAGGAAAGTACATCGTTTATCACTAGCAATTTGATTAAACATCTGAAGACGCATCACAGTGCTACACAGAGCTGCTAATGCTACTGCAAGACCGCAGCAACCAACCTTAACGCACGTCTTTGTGTACATGAAAGCAAGAGACTGTTTTGATACTTTCTTTGAGGGTGTTTTCACATATAGTCCGAACTCAATCCTCTAGAAGTGGTCCAAAAAGTGGACATACAGAAAGGGGACTTGGTTCTTATTATGTTCACAGTGTGAGTTCATTTGAAGGGGACTCTGTTCTTTTTATGTTCACAGTGTGAGTTTATTTGAAGGGGACTTGGTTCTCTTTCTGCTCCGGGGCTGTACCACGTCTACGGCAACTACGGCAAGCCTCCATCAAGTATAAATAAAAAAAGCTTCATATTTTGATATTTGAACAACTATTCAGCTTACAGCTGGACAGAAAACCAGATTTAACAAGAAGTCACTCAAAGACTTTTTCGCGATAAAAAAGTCTCTGCAGCTCGTCACTCTTTATCTTGACTCAAAATCATTAATCAAATTACTTTTCAACTTCAGGGTCTTCTAATAAATGTTGCTGAACTGCACCAATCATATATAATTACCATGAATCGATTCTCTCCATCACAATAAATTTCAGAAACAAGAGAGTATAGTCATCCCTTGGTAATATATCATTTAAGTCCTAGTTAACTACTCAGTCCATTTCAGAACTAACTCCTTCCTGAGTACACAGCAACAACCTTTCCTTATCCGGTTGTAGTTATTTATTTGTTTTTTAACTAGAATTTTTAATTGACAGTAAGTACACATTTGTTAAATGTAACATATTGTGGAAAAGAATACAAAATGTAGCTTGTGCATATACTTTTTGTTTTATTTATTTTTCTCAATACATAAACACGCACTAAAATTGCTGGAAAGTGCCATATTTAGGATGATTTCCCGTGGAGGATTACTTTCATCTCAGCAAACTATGTAAATTGACTGGAGGTGTTCAAGCTTTTGCATTGTATTTTGACTTGTATTAGCGTTCAGTCTCATGCTTAAAACCACAGGACCTTAACACCCCTGGCATAGTACAGTATAGTATGTATTATTGTGATTATATCACAGTTTGTCACTTGTATCACTACATTTAATACATAACAAACATATATTAATGAGATGTGTTTATTCTCTGAGAATAACAGTTTGTATCTAGTACTTCAGTTAATAAATGCCACCAAATTAAGTAGCAAAATGTAAAACCTCAAAGAAACATTGAGTCTGCTTTTGAAGTATCACTTCAAAATATACAAAGTATAGACCTAACAGCTAACAGCTTGAGAGAAGAAGCCAGTTTTTTAAACGCAATAGCAGCACCTCATAGCAGATCAAAAACACAAACTGAAACATTACATGTCCTTATGAACATAAAAGGAAGAGCTCACTTTTCTAAACCTCATGAATGAATTCCATCTCTGTTGTAGTTAGCCTATCTGATATAATAAGCGATATATTTATTTCAGTTGAATATAAAGAAACATAAATTTCATATATTACTCCCTTCAGTTGAATGTAAAAACCCAAAAGTCTTTCTGATTCCTTCCCACCGAGCAGCTACTCTGAGCCTAAAGACAGACTGAGAGAATCCCAAGTACACAATATTTGCAAAGTCCGATATTGAGGTGACAGTAAGCGTGATATATTTGTTGCCATCCATTCTATCAAAAAAAGGTGTGGAATAAAACAAAACTGTCATTAGGATCCATAGGCTGCTAGGAAGGAACAGAGCAGCCTGCAGTATACCTATAACTGTCACCCTCATTTGGTTCTTCTGTTGAGGACTCGAGGAGGAACCAGTGCTCTGCTCCATCCTCTTGATATGTCCACGTAGATAGAAGAAAGTTTTGGTCCAAGAGAATGTCAGTGTAAAAAGAGGATAGATTAAATATAACAAAAATATTAGGTGGCACAGCTTCATAAGAAAGTAATCTAATTTGTCGTTTCCGGCAGGCATCGTCCCATTTAAGGGGCTGGAAGTTGAATTTAAGAAAGGCTGTGGAGGATGAAGATATGGAACAATGCCTATGGACATGGCAACCAGAAGCACAATCTGATCCGTGGTGAAACCAGTGTAAACCGCAACTTTAACGTTGTTTTTAATCCAGACCAACACAGCACAATGGTGAGGGACAATCTTAATGTAGTAAAAAATGCTGATCCAAGCACTGGAAGAGAAGCTTGAACAGTAGGTTAGGTAAACTATGGCTTTACCTGCCACCAGAAGCCGCTCAGGTGTGTTCAGGAAGGCGAGGATAACTATCAGCATGGTGGTGCCTTGTTGGATTGTCGAGTTGCATATCACAGCAATTAGCAAGAACCGCAAAGGCTGGCAAAGGCTCACTCCTGCAGCTGGGTGACGCAGGCACAGAATGAAGAAAATATTTAAAACAGTAGCAATGAAAACACAAGGGCTGCAAATTACAGCAAACAACCAGTCTTCCATCTCGATTTATGAGTCCATTCATCACTGTTACCTCTGTGTCTGCATGATTCAGCTCTCCGTCAAGACATGCAATGCTGTCATCTATAAATTCTTCCTAACAGAATTTGCACCACAGGCAAATATGGTCACATCAACAGAAACTGAAATATGTTAATAAAATTTAATGGACTGTATCTGACCTGAATAGCACATGCAAAAATACCACCAATGCAGACCTGCCATGAAATTCCCAAAGCAGACCAGAGAAAGACTTCTATGAACTGATCTAACATTTGTGTGGTGCTAAATCTGGGTTGACTGATTTGCCAATTTGTCCCTTCTGATTTATGTTTTACCTGTCGACATCTTTAACAAGACCTCCAAGAATTTTAATGTGGCATTAAAGTCCTTGGTGTATACTAAGAGCAGTGGGTAATGCTGCTGCAGAAGACTAGGATTCAATTCCCTGCCTGTGCAAACATGTGACACTATACCAATAAGAGTCCTTGAGCAAGATTCCTACACCTATGATTCAAACTGTAAGTTACTCTATATGAGGATGTCTGCCAAATTCACATTTCACAAGCCAGCATGCAAACACAGCCCCATCACATTAGCCTTGGGTTCCCAACGGAAAGATACAGAATGGCACTCAGAAGAGATATGACCATAATCACTCACAGGAAATAAAAAAGCAAAAAAGATTTCCTTAATATCTTTATAGTTTACTGTTGACAAAAATGAGATCAGATAGAAAGAAGACTTTTGATGAAGTCTCCGGCTGCTCTGACATTTCTCTTAATCACAATATCTCTTGTGTCTCTTCTTGAACTTTAGTACAGATCTTAAGAAAGCCACACTGCACTCACTTAATTCACAGTTGCACTCTCCTCTCCTGTCTCCTTTTTGTCTGATGCTATTCCTCCGAAGGAATATTTAGAGAAATTTAAGTCTTGTGGTTTATCAAAGAGCATCATTTGAGCAATAAAAAGTTCCTCTGGGCAAGAAAATATTGGAAATATATTTATTTAAGCCAAATTCCCCTAAACATACTTTCTGATTGCTCTCCTTTGTGCTGGAAGCTGTCACATTTTGAAAGGTGTGGGGTGGTATATTAAAGAAGGTGCAGAAATATGACTGTGACAAAAATAAAATCTGTAAATGTAATGCTGCGCCATTAGTTGTGGTATTTATTTCAATAATAACCAGAACTATTGTACATATTATGTTAGCATAAAATGTATGAAATAGTCTGGTTGCAGCAAGTATTATTCTGGCAGTGCGCTCCTTAAGCAACTTATCATGAGCACCATACACAAAAAAAACAGTTATGGAAGAGTTTCATAAAAAAAGTAACATTTTGCTCTTTACAAGCCACATTGTGTTGCTTCTGGTAGAGATAGAAGTGTTGTTAAGACATGTGTAAAGAATTAAAATGAGGGATTGGCAGTAGCATATAGTCATTTTAACTTGTTTCTTTAAAAAAAGAAAAGCCATGGATAACACACATCAATTCATGATAGCATCCTAACAACCAATCAACTACCGACTTCAGTGTGGGAGGAACCTTTAATGGCCAATCAAATTTTTCAGTGGGCTGGAGCCATGACATGCCTTGTCCCAAATATTTCAAATCCAATAAGATTATTTTTTTACTTTGAAAAAAATCTCACAAGTGTCCTCACCAAACCATGCAAACCATGTGTACACATTACTTTCCCATTGATCAAGTTCCAAATTCCAAATATTGACTATGCTTAAACATATAAATTAATTTAACTACTTTAAAGTACTTGCTGTCTAATATAACATACTTGCCACATAAGGTACTTTAAGCCTTAGGGTGTGTTTAATGCTATTTTAAAGTGCACATAAAATAATATTAGCAAAGATGCTTGTTAGAATGCAGAAGAGGTCTCAACAGTCTGGCTTTATTAAATAGACATGTATGAGCCAGCACTTTTGCTGCACTTGTGGCTGATTTTGGGTTGAGTATCCTGACCCTCCACCAGCCAGTACAGTTTAAAAACCCTGCAAGAGTGAATGTGTATGCGTGAATCACATGGAAAATCAGCTATACTCTAAAGTCATTAACAGAAAATCTTATAAGATGTATTTCAAGAAAAATCACCATCTAAACCATTGTTAGCACATTTTTGTGTTCTTCAGTATGATTTGACAACCCAATTGCTAGCCGGAACCTGTCCCAAATGGCAGCCACCCTGACCCTAAATACAGCCTGTGAAAATCCAAGACACACAATATTTCCCAGCCCAGATGCAGAGGTGATTGTCATTGTTATGTGTTTGTTGCTGTCAATGTTGTCGTACACATGTGAGGAGTAGAGTACAGATATGACCAAGCTCCACACGCTGCTAGGGATGAACAGAACTGCCTGCACTATGCCCATAATGGTCACTCTCATCTGGTTCTGCTGCTGAGGATGAGAGAAGGGGCTAGTAATCTGCTCCATTCTCTTCATATGTCCCTGTAGGTAGATGAAAGTTCTTCCCCAAGAAATGGACAGTGCACAAAGCGGAAAAGCAGAATACAGCAAAAATATAATAGTGCTCAGTCTAAACAGAAATGCACCGAGATGGTCATTTGTCGCTATGGGTGCATTTAGATTGGCAGAAGTTGAGTTGGAAGGTTTTTGCACAGGTGGCGGCGGCGGCAACAAGTATGATGCTGTGCCAAGGCATATTGAAGACATAAGTATGATCTGTTCCAGAATATATCCAGTGTATGCTAAAACTTTTATGTTCTTCTTCATCCAGACTGAAAAGACATGTTTGTGCGGGACAATTTTCATATAGTAAAAAATGCTAATCCAGGCGTTAGATGCAAAATTGCCACAGAAGGTTTGGTAAGTCAAGGATTTGGCCACTATCAGGAGCCAATCGGGTGGCTTGAAAAATCCAAGGACAATCGTCAGGGCGATGATGCATTGCTGAATTGTTGAATTGCATAACACGGCGGTTAGCAAGAAGCGCAAAGGTTGATGGAGATTCACTCCCACAGTCGGCCAACACAAGCAAAAAAGGAAGAAAATATTTAAAATATTAGCAATGAGAGAGAGAGGGCTGCAAATAATGGCATACAGTAGGTTATCCATCTCAATTAATGGCTCGTCAGGAATGCTAGCAATGCACTCATCTATAAATGCCCTCTTCCTGACCTTGGGCCAAATGGGTCAGTCAATTGCACCACAGTCAAATGAGAGTCAGGTAAGGCGAAGGTGGAATATGTTAATTAAATTGAATGGTCCTTGCCTAAGTTTTGTATCACATGCAAAGCTAACACCTGGATCAAGAGAGAGCTGAAGCAAAATGTATCTCATGAACATCTTCAGCAGAAAGGTCCGCTAAGTAATATGCTTCTAAGCAGGAAATTTCGATGTGAAGTGACAAGAGAGTAATTTTGTATCATTGGCAAGCTTTACAGCAACAATTCTGCTTGTGACAATCAATCACCCCTAAAACACAAAAAGGGTACAATCCAGATATGAACCTGTGAATGATAAAGGTCCTGTTAAAGCCTAGATGAACTGTAACTACAACAACTAGGCCTTTGGTTTCATACTTTCACTCTAATGCTAATTTCTGCTATGTGATTTCAATGAGTTTGTAATGCCACTGCTGGTGCACATGAGTTATTTTTGGCTGATTTATATAAAATAAGAGCATTTGAATTTAAAAGACATGCCTTCCGCTTGGAACAGGCATTCCTACAAACTGTCACTGTTTAACCATATATTACTTTTTGGACACAATTTAAACCCAACAGTCGTGCTTTTTGTTGTGATGATAAATTAACTAATAGAAATTTTCCAAAATGACACAGAATTAAATGCAGTTAGACATGTTCTTTTACTCAGTGTTGGCTGTTTTATGCCTAGTAAGCTTAAGCACACCTAATCATCCTTTACTGAATCTTTCACACTGTATGACCAAAATTTGCATATGAGCTTTAGTCATTTTGCAAGCTCTTGCTTAGAAAAAATAAAAACACTGGAACATTAATGCATGTCAGTGTCTGAGGTTACAGTGCTACAGTGAGAGGCAGTCAGGACATTTGTATGATTTCTTCCATTGGAGCAGAGTCCCACCAGATACTCCTGCATGCAAGGCACTGCTACCACATGATTTTCAAGGTCACTTTATTATCATCAGCAGCTGTGAACATGTACATAGTGTGATGAGATGTTTCTCCAAGGCGCATCATACAGCAACATTTGACATTCAACAGATTGCAAGTTACAACAGAAACAATACAAACAATATAATAAATAGATACCACAAGAATGTAAAGTAGTGTAATATACAGAGGTGGACAAAGTATCTAATTTCATTACTTAAGTGAAAATACAGATACCACTAGTCAAATGTTACTCCAATAAAAAAATGTTACTCCAATAAAAAGTCATACAGTCAAATTTGACTTAAGTGAAAGTACTGAAGTAATTGTTTCCAAAAATACTTAAGTATTAAAAGATCATATTTCACTGCATTGTTGATTTATTGCCACCACACATACAAAACCTAATGCATCTAACTTGCTTGTAGAAGGTGTAGCGTAAGGAATAAGGTAGAATGTTACAGAATGAAACACAACCCAGGTTGTGGCCAGGATTCACCGTCGGGTGGCCACAGCTCCGCCCTTGGTCCTTATTTATCTTAAGCAGAAGCTGGTTCTCGGTTGCATGAGCTAACTGCTGCCTGTCTGGCTTTGCAGTGTTACAGCCTACTGACGTGACAAAACACTACTGGTGATTTCTGATAGGCTGTCATCTGCTAAAAAAAACAATCACGTTTTAGAAAAGTGAGACAGTAACACCCACTTTCAGAACTGAAGCAGAAATGTAGTGAAGTGAAAAGTACATTTTTGTCTTTCAAATGTAGTGAAGTGAAAGTTTCCAAAAAAAACCTACTCACGTGACGTACAGATGCTCAAAAACTGTACCTAAGTACAGTACTCAAGTAAATGTACTTTGTTACTGTCCACCTCTGGTTAACACTATGACATGCTTTTAGATTTTGCCACATTTTATCTCATAAAAAGTCAGTACATGACACATGCCTTTTCTGTACATTTCTTTGGAATTCTGAAGTGAATTCTGTAGAGGTTGTGGCTTGTATATGACTTTTACAGCAGGCTGACCTCCTCACTTGTACCAAATAGGTCAGAATCCTTTGACTTCTTTTTTGTACAGCAGATTTGGTGAAATGAAAAAAAAAAAAAACAGCCTGCGTTTTACCAAGTCCAGCTGACCTAGATACGCAAGCTCTACTTTCAGTACTTTCATATTTTCTAATGGTGAAGTTTGTTAAATCTATTAGCACTGCTTAACCTTGCTGCCTGGTATCTTAAAGTTTTGACTGTAAACCAAGTCTGGCCAACTTTGGCAAAAGATTCCTGTCTATCCATGCACTGTGAGTATGGAAATGACAGGAAACCACAACATTTTTTCCTGCAGTTTTCTCCTTCATATACTTATTTATTTATTTTCACAAAATGGCCTCAGCAGACCTATGATCACATCACATTTTAAATAACTGTCCAAGAATATTCAAAAACAGACAGTTGTCAGCAAATCCCCCCTCCTCTCTCTGTGTTTGGATTGTCTGTAGGGTTTCTCTCAGTGAAGAAAAGATCTCTAACTGGGTTTGCTTTGTTTTTGTTTACTTTGTGTTTCTGAAGACTCTGTGGCTTCTCGTACTCAAAGCGCCTGTGTTCTCAGCCTCCATCCCGGGCATATAGGGTAGTGGGCCACCCCGGGGTTGCTAAGAAACTAGCGGACTTATTAAAACATGCAGCTGGGGCTGGCATAGCCTAAGCAGGGATTTTTTCCTCTAAAGAGGCAAAGAGAAAAAAACATGAAGTGAGAATGAAAGAAAACATTCTAATGCTCCTGCTCAGCTGTGGTGGCTGACCCGGATGAGGGCGGACTATGTTAGCTAAGCTTTCGTAACACAAGGTCACGGCGTTTTACTCAGGTGTTCAAGAGGCTTTCATAAAAAATGTAACTCTGTCATCTCATTAATTCATTTATATGCTATGAAGGGATTTAAATTTGTCCTGTCACATGAATGATCATGATGACGAAGACGTGGACACTGTGCATGTAGTTCCACAAGCTTGAGGTCGATGTTGCATCTCCATGTGCTTAGCTAATAGTTTACACGTCCTGTTAAGTTTGAAAAGTTTTGTGTCGACTATTTCTGGAATAGAATTATTCAAAAGCTTGCAGTTTTTGTAAAAAGGGAAAAAATGGTAGGATATAAACAGTGGGTACCAATGTTGGGAACTCGTGATTTAAATGGTTGAGAATCGGCACACTTATTTAAAATGTTTTGAAATGCTAGGTCTCCCCAATGTTATGATGGAATTAGTTCAGTGGTCAGGATGCAGACAGAAGCTGTTTTTCACAGCACTATCGGTAATGCAATGTCAGTAAACATTAGTTCATTTTTCCTGTAGCACTTTTATTATGCTTGCTGACTCCTTTAAAAAGGGGTTCCCAGTCAGTAGTGGAAACTTAAGTTTGCAGCCCACCAAAACCAAAGGAATGAACCTTTACCCCGTTGACATGAAGACAAGACTCAAACACAGCCATGTGGTTTGTGTTGGTTGCTGGAAGGGGGTTTCTTTGCCAATTCTTATCACACACACACACACACACACACACACACACACACACACAATTTTCAGGCCTAGATCAGCATAGTCTTAGACTTAAGAAGCCCTTGTGTCTTTTGGTAGCTGGACCATGTAGCCTCAGCTCAAAGTCTTCTGCATTAAACCGTATCCTAAAAATCAGTGCTTAGGCCGCTGGTGACACATGAAGTCTATCTAGGCTTGGCTTGTGTGCAGAGACAGTGAAGTAGGTCATCGGTGTCTTTAATGTCTTTGGTGTTGTGCCATGCTGAAGAGAGGGGAAGTACTATGCTGGACTTGCCACAGACTGGGAGAGACTTGGCTAATGGAGACTAGGGCAATTTGGATCAAATGATGAGGATTTACTGGGAACATAAGTGCGTTCCTCAGCTGGAGCGGGCAGCTAGATGAGTTAGAACAGCAGGAAATCTAGCTCATTCTTCCTCCGTTTCTCTCTCTCCCTTTCCATGCATGCATACATAGCAATCTGGCAATGTATTCATTCACCCAGACTTTGCCTGATATTAAGAATGTAGTAAAGTAAGAAAGTAAGAACTTTTTAAAATGTATTTTACTATTGTCCATTTGCATCTGGCATGGCTCCTTCCCCTTTTTCCCTTCATCATGGGAAAATAGAAAGTGAGAAGGACTGAAGGAAAAGCACATTTTATGCATATGGTTGCTTGCCAGGTGTACACTGTACTCCCTCATGGCCAATAGCAGGTGATTATTTCCTTGCTGATTAGCTGTTTAAATGCCAGCCTAATTGGTTGATATTTCTGCCACCATCCAGAGGAATGACCTTTATGTGAGGTTTTAAAAATGATTCACATCATAAAGTGTGAAAAGGTAGTCTCTCCTCTTCTGTCCTCCCATCTTCTCCTCTCTTCTCTTCTCACATTCATGAATGGTGGCAGAGAGCTAACCTCTATCCTTTAGGCATGTGACCCCAGCAGTAAATGTCAGACTGGTCTTCGTGGCTGGGCATAATTAAATAGAGGAAGGGTGGAAGGTTGTCCACTGTAAACAGAGGCAACACTGTTTGCCATTGTCACAGTAGCAGGAGCGATGAGGTCCATTCAGTTGGTTGCTGAACAGAGCATGAAACACTCATATAGTCTACATTATCGTGCCTGTGCACAGGGCTGGGCAAATGCTCCCCATTGGAATTCCCTTACTGCATCTCCTTTCAACTTTCAAAGGAGAAGTCTAAATGTAGCTCATAGCACTGTTCTGCTTTCACTTCTCCATTCAGTGCTTGCTATTACAGCCACTGAGAGCCTTTCTTAGATGCCACAGACACACAGTCGGAATCAGAATAAAGTTTCAATTTCTCACATTGTACAGCAGGATTTCCCCACATAAACCATGGAGGGATACAAAACAGTGAAATGAAACATTTTCTTCATGATTCATCAGTAAAATTGTTCTTCTGTTGATTGAAAAATTACATATTTTCTGTTTAGTAGTGTCTGAACCGAAACATCGCGAACGGTGCTGTGCATACACATCCAAACTTGGCTCTGTTCGTTATCTCTCTGTCTCTCTGTCTCTCTCTCGCTGTCTCTTTTTTTGTTGTTGTAAGAGCTGTGATGATAAAGGCCTTAAGAAAACATCCTGTCACCAGAATATGCTGTGTATTTAGTCCACATTATGCACAGACAACAAACCAGACCGCCCTATAGAATCCATATGTCTTCACCTCTCTCCATCTCTTTTTCCATTAATCTCCATTCATAAAGCTGTGCAAAGTCTATCTCTTCATCACTAGGCAAATTTAGCTTGCTTGCCAGCAAGGGCCTGGTACTGTAGTGAAAGGGAGATGAAATCATTCGTCTTTTGCGCCGCCAGGGTAAAAATTACAGCCCACATCAGCACAAAGCCATTGAAAACAATCAGTTAACTGGAGTTGGTGTACACCTACAAGGTAATAAATATTTGTGTTTTTATCGTAATCCAACCTACCACAGTATAACTGAAGGTCGGGTTTGAGTATGCCGCATTAATTTATAACATTGACATTGACTTTTCTTTTGTGTCGAGTTACCCCAGTACATTTACATATCCTACACTTAATTTTTTATTTAACTGATCATGTTGGAAAAAATAAATCCAGTTTCCCCAAATGCTCTGAAGCAACTACAGTAATCCTCGCTTTTCGTGGGGTTACGTTCTAAGAGCACCCGCGTATAGTGAAAAAATAGTTGTTGTGTTTTGGTTTAAAAAAAAAAGAAAATGTCTTTTTATAGTGTAAACCCTAAATATGCCCCAAGTATGCTCCCAGAACACTTTAATTTAATTTAAAACTCAGTTTAATACATTACACCTTGACGAAAATATAAAGGTAAGCCCTTATATACTGTACTGTAATTCATGCACGGGCATTTTCTTTGGTATGCGCTATCATTTTCTTTGGTATAAGCAGGTAAATACAGTAATAAATTTGTGTAATTTTTAATAAATAAATAAATAATTTTAATTTTAATAAATAAAATACAGTAAAATGTAAGGGTAGTTACCAATAATTTTTACAGTTCAATAATTTACTGTTCATCAGCCGCGCGTCTTATTCAGGGTTCTTCAGGAGGAGTACTGTGTTGTAGAGACTCGCCGGTTAAAGCAGACATTGGATGGTGACTGAGCTCAACAGCGCCTCTTAATGTAATTTACAGTAATAAAACTTCTGCGCTTTAAGAAGAACAAAACGAAAAACAAGAGAAACACTCAAGATGAGTCAGGGGCGGACTGGCAATCTGTGCGTTCTGGAAAAGAACGGCTGTCCTATGCATGGCGGCCGTCTAGCCCACGGCAACCCTGAGTTATTTCCCAAAAACTGTTCACCTCGCCAGCACATTGTCCCAATACTTTTGTCCCTATGTTCTGAACAGCATAGCTCCGCAGCACGACCTCCCAGACACTTCAAACTTCACAGTTAGATACATCTCCAGGAGGCATTTCCAATGACCCCACGTTTGCAATTTTAGCCCCCGTATATCACGAGTTATTTGCCAGAAACCGCGAGAGCCAGAGCATTTTTCCTAGTGATTTAGAAGTAAAATGCGTAAAAAAAAAAACAAATTGCCACGAAAAAAGAAAAAAAAAATGCAGAGAATATTTGCAGGTTCCGTGTTATTGTGAAGATTTCTGCGTAAAACTGTCAGTTAGGTTCTCTGAAAAAATCTGTGTATGACTGAATCCAACACCTGCGTTATCCAAATCCGCGTAAAACCGGGGGGTTACTGTATATCACTTCAGATAGAGAGATTTTGTGCTTCAGTTAGCTTTGCTGCATATTGCACACACAAATCATCACACTCATCTTAGACTACCAGGTAACTAAAGAGTAAAAATACCTTCTTAGGACTTAGATTTAGACTATATGATGTTTCATACACTGTAATGCTCTAAATTGAATTTAGCATAATTAATTATGTTCTGTTTATAATGAAACATGCAGTTGGTCAGGGCTCTTTAAATACTGATGCCATCACAACTGATGCTGTCTGTCTGTGGTTGTTAGGGAAGGTTGAGTTTGGCAGTATATCCCTTTCTTCAATGTTTGACCCTGCGGTGTGACACTGGTTGTGAATGTGTATCTTATCTGCAGTCAACATGTAGGAACTGGCCTTGCTAACTACCTCTTGTCACAGCCATTTCTAGCACATGACTTAGACAGCCTTCCACACACACTCGCTGCAGGTCAATCCAACCTGGAGCACTCCATTTGGTTTGCTAAAAGACAACCTAATGTATTTTATATGTCAGCAAGGGCTTTGTCGGTTTTCTCTGTAATTTACTGTGTTTTTTTGCCCCCCACACTCTCTGTGTCTCCCTGTAGTTCAGGTTCAGGCATGCTGTGTTGTCATGTATCCTGGGGCATAGCAGCTTGAGTTCATTCCTGTCTAAAACTGGGTTAATTTATGAAAGTAAACCTTCTAGCTGGAGGAGATCCAGACATGCAAGTTGACTAAAGAGATTTAGTCCAGGTAGGGTCATACTTAGCCCTAAATTGATGCATTTTTCATTAATTATAGAAAGCATTCTTTAGGAGACAGCTCAATGCATCGTCTGCTGGTCATTTTAACAATGATTCCATTTGAGTCTTTTGTTATAATTCAGAATAATATATATTTTAATAATGTGACTATAGGAGTATGTCCCTGCGCTGCTCACACATGGCATTGGTTTGTGGTTTGCATCTCGAGTGACCAGTTCTCTTTTCCCTGCTGTGTATGCAGATAAACACATGCCTCATTTCCATTTGCAAAGACCAAATGCAGTTGTTATTATCCAGTAAGAGGCAACAACAGCAGCAGAGCGTATTCGGTTACTGAGTTAAATTCATTATATAACATTTTATTTTTACATTATTTGGGCCCTTTATTGTTTGAAAATGAGTATTATTTATTTTGGCTAATGTGTCGATACATTGTGACTCAGTAGGACAACATTATGCCATGTGCAAGGATATTTCAGTAACTAGGAACTGTTCTTTTGGAAGTGATCATTCTAAAGTAATAGTACCAACATTTCCAGCTTGACATGTATTTGTGTGTGTGTGTGTTGAGTGTGGATGTGGGGGCAGTGATTAGTCATGAGTACTAGGTGTTCAGGTAAGTCTGGCTCTTCAGGTCTTCCTGCTCACCCACATGCGGTCTCTGCTGACGGGGCATTCTGGAGCCTGTAGTCTCCGTAGTGGAACCACATCCACTTACAGCACACTGGCCTTTTAGCAAAGACAGATGTGTGTGTGTGTGTGTGTGTGTGTGCACGCACACATGTGCTTACTCCTAGTTCATTCATCTCATTACTGTTGCTGTGATTTAACCCACCCTCTTACATTTTTTCCTGTTGTCTCTTTCATCTTATGACTTTTTGGTTTGCACATTTGTGTTCACATCTGTTTTATTAGCTTAGTTCTGGGAGCAATGAAAAGTATTTATAATTTTCATCAGGGGGTTCGTATATTTTCATATTTCTTTTCCAGGGCAGTTTTATTGGCTTTTAAAATAGTCTCAGCAAGCCCAGCAAACAAGTGTTTTCTCTGCCTGTCCACTGAGGCTGTGTGCTTAATGAGTTCTCAGAAAAACTGCCCACCTTTTACCCACCTCTCCAGCTGTCAGTTTATGCTGTAGTCATGTTGTAATCTGTGTGCGTGTTGGTGTATGTGTGTCTCGTTGTGGTCACTGTGTGATGTTCATTAAGCTAAGGAGCGTAGTTAGAAGCATCCAAACCCGCAGTCATGCCTAAGCAATCAGCTGCACTGCACTGTAGAAACCATTTACTTCAGTGCCCTGTCTCTTTCCTATTGCCCCTGTGCTCAAACCCACAGAAATGTTGTAGCGGTTTTTGGATTATTTTGTCATTCCTACACTGTGTAGCCATAGGAGAGATTTTAAGGGAATACTTTTAGACGTTTTTCAGCCCAATCACTTATCATGGACAGTAATTTTAATGCATTTTCTTTGTTTTTAGTGTTGGGTGGGAATCTGTTGGTATGAAAAACATTTGTATTGTAAGCCAGTGGGCAGCTGGTTTGTCATAAGTGTTTTGAGTCATTTTTGGCAGGAAAATGCACAAATTGTCCCGAACTAAAGTTTTTCTTGCACTCACTAAAGTTAGCAGAACTTAGCAAGTTTAGCAGTAGCTCAAGCCATATTGAGGGCAGGAGCTGGCTTTGCTGTTTTCAAGTCACTGAGTGCAGAAAGGAACATACCATCTTTATGCATTGTGTGTGTGTGTGTCTGTCATGTGGGCATAGCACTGATGATGTTGCTGACCTACGAGTCTCAGAAGAATACAGAACCTGAACCTGTGGAACCTCTGGGCTGTGTGTGTTTAAATTCCGCGTATGGACATTCTGTCCGGGAAGGCTACAAGTTTACAGCGCGGCCTCTGATTTATTGCACAGAAGTTTCCGGAGTACACCAACAAATCTACTGAGAGCTAAAGCAGATGAGTAGAATGGCAGAGAGACAAAACACACACACACGTATCATGAGTTAAAAACACAGTGTCATTTACTGTTAGGGAGATGCCTTGCTTGCAGGATCAGGAGTCTGATGCAAACTCCCATAGTAAGTCAGGGTCTAGACTGAAATTTACCAGAGTACTGTCTTTAATTTCTGAGGCCGCTGGTAACACATATACAAGCATGTGTTCACAAGAATGCACAGATATACATACACCGGGTCCTCAAGTCAGTAGATGATTATTTCCAGGTGGAGTTTGTTAGTGTCTACTGTCTAAATACAGCTAATCTGTGCCACTGTCTCACAAAGGTCACCAGTAGTGGCCTTCTTTATGGTATTAGTCTTTCTCTTATATGGAGCTTAGAATTTATTTAGAGTTTAGCTTTTTTCAGTTTTTTCAGTTTTTCAGATAATCCATACTGCCTTCTGCTAGTCAAACTATGCAGCCTTAAGGCACAGATTATATGATATCCCTTTACAGGCACTCTACTTTAGCCCTTTAATCCTTTAATAGCTTGCTTATTGCCAATAGTAATAAAACTATGTAGCCTTTTTATATTAATTCTTAAAATGTTTTATCCATACCACATTTGTGTTCAAGTATGAGAGGAAATGTGCCATGGTTTTATTTATATGACATTTAAACAAAATGGCAGTGGATGCAGAACTGTACTTCATTTCATAACTACATGTGTCATTACATATGTAATTCTACATTTCTACATTTAAATGTTAAAGAAAAATGAAAGTTATTAGATGCAACTTCTAAAGGTTATCAATATGTTTATTCATTACAATTACAACCTCAGTCACAATTTTGATCAGACAAATTGCAATTAGATATTTTCCCTAAGTGGGTATTTAGTGAAATGTAATTAGATATTATTCCTGCATCTCTACATCTGTCTACTCCAGTCTACTTCTAGTGTACAATGGCAGATATGGGGGTCCATTAAGTGAGATATCTTTCTTTCATGTTTCCCCATATACTCTAACCTATATACCATATAGATGTCACTCCATAAGCTGTTCTAGATCCTTTGTAGTCATGAAACTGTGTTGTTGGTCAAATGTATTCATAACTTTGGTAACTTACCCCAACAATGTTCTGTTTTAAACAGAAGACATGCACATGTGGCTCTGCTTTGCAAAACTGTCTTTCATTTAGTCAAAAGCAGAAGTTATTAGGTCTCTTGTTTCAGTTATCTTCTAATGGAGCACTGATGTTATAATTAGATTCTGATTCTGACATTATTTCAGTTCTGGAAGCCCACATTCAATGCATTCCTTTTTGTTACACACCCAGTTAGCTAGTTATAAAGCCATCAATTA
Organism: Brachyalestes nurse; assembly: GCA_037974405.1. Classification (NCBI taxonomy): domain Eukaryota; kingdom Metazoa; phylum Chordata; class Actinopteri; order Characiformes; family Alestidae; genus Brachyalestes; species Brachyalestes nurse. The sequence goes on along the minus strand of JBBPCY010000156.1, from coordinate 16,223,557 downwards.
ATCAAATTAAGATGGTTAATACAGGATAAGCACTTTCTGTTGTAGCAGTAGCTTTCCATAGTCAGTCTGTTCTTCAGAGAATCATGGATATGTGCCCTGGTGACACTGCAGAGAGAAGCTTGTCTGAGCATTTCGAAAAGGAATGCTGACGAATACTATTAAACCCTGCAGTGTAGTTTGTAGTGAGCACAAAAACAGAAACTGTTGTATTGCCAGTAATGGCAGAGATAGAATGCAGCACATCTGTGACTGTTTTAATTGAAGCAGAGGACTTGAAAGTAAACAATAGACTATAAGAACTTGCAAAGTTGCATACAGGCCTGCAGGGTTTTTATCAGATTTAAAGCATTAAGAGCTCTGCTGTAGCATCTGAAAGGATTGCATTACTTTATATAAATAACTTTCATTGGGAACCTGCTCAGTTTTTCGACCAGATTTAATAACTTTCTTTTGTTTTTATTATATGGGATGAAGCCCCCTATATGGGATGAAGCCCCCTAGTGGACAGTAAACAGGTTAATCTGTTCCACATTAGACAGATGAACTTCATTGTACTTCAGAAGGGAATATGACTTTGAGACACACTCTTTATTTTGGATGTGTGGTTTGAAAGGGATTATTATTTCTGCACTTAGCTAAAGCAGTAGCAGCTATTAATCTATAGAAACTCATGAAGCCAGGAGAAATCTTCGAATGTCTCTGAGTGTTCTCTTTTTAAATCATGTAACCTAAGGCTATTTGTTTAATTGGTATCCTAATGTATAAAGCTTGTGAGTTTGTAGGCAGGTGGAGTTATGCTATTGATCCAGAAGGTTTGTTTCATTGGTGTAACAAGATCTTAATGTATCAAACCCTTCATATCTGTCATGCAATACTACAGGTCTGTCAGGATTTACTACATCATCCAATGGGGTGTGATTCATGTGTTTTGAGGGTGTGGTTTTGTTTATGAGCAGATGTGTGAACACATACTGACACGTTCATGAACGCGTGCATGTCTAACCTCTTCTATGGTATGTGTTGCAGGACAAGGCAGACTCCAGCCCCACTTCCCTCCAGCTGCGCTCTGAGATACAGGTTTGTTCGCTTTTCACAGTTTACCCTTTTCCCTCAGAGCCACCATGCTCTAAAGTATCTTCAGCAGCCTGTGCACCTGCTCGCTGCCATACAAGAAGTCACTAAAGTCATGTTGCAAAACTCTTCTGTGCATACCAGAACCTATTTGGTTCATTTGCATTCACTAAACAGGGTTAAGCAAACTGGAATTAACAAATAATGCAGCACTTGTTTTAGTTGTTTTGCCATATTTTATAACTGTAAACAATAACAGACACTTATTGTGCACTTAACTTGCCAAGTGTGATTATTTATTGACACTGTCTTCCTAAATTAGTCAATCTGGGCCTTGATATTTGTAGTGACTGCAGTACTGGTTCTGTCCACAGGAGTCACTGGGCTTCAGCAGTGAAGTGTCTACTCCAGAAACAGAGAGGAAGTAAGTGCACTTTGTATCTATAACCACATAAATACTTAAACACATGCATTTGTTTGCTGTTTAAACAGGGCAGTTTTATACAACCGTTACTCACTGCACACACAATGAACTGAAACCTTAAACCACAGGACTTTTATCTTTGTCTTTGTTTTATGCTTATTTCTCAGTTAGCCTAGAGCAACTTAACAACAATTCACCTGCAGGACTGTAAACACATGCACAGCAAAAAATACATGAGGGAGAGGACAACTGTGGCTGAAACAGTCTCTAGAATATTGTTCACTGTTTAACATACTCAGAAGGCTTCCACTGTCCTTTCCATGTTAAAAGATTACCTAGCTTTGTGAACATATTTTTTTCACGTGGGGTAAAAAGAAAAAATACCACCAATAATCGAATTCACATGCATCTCATCTAGAGACTTAAAATTAACATCAGACTTGCATGTTAAAATGTTAAAGGTCCCATGACATGAAAATTTCACTTTGTGAGATTTTTTAACATTAATATGAGTTTCCATAGCTTGATTATGGTCCTGCAGTGGCTAGAAATGGCAATAGGTGTAAAGCCTGCTTTGATCATCCTGCTCCACTGTTCAGAGAGAGGCAGCTCAGATGGCCTGATCTGGAATTTAGCCCCTTATGTCGACATAAGGGGAAATGATCCCTCCCCTTTCTCGTTCTTTGCCCACCCAGAGAATTCCGACCCTCCCCTAAAAAAAATTAGCTCCACCTACAGTCATGGCTTGCAGACGAGGGAAACATGGCAGTTGCTCCGTGCTTAGATTTAAAA
>JBBPCY010000156.1:16209181-16221170 GCA_037974405.1 Brachyalestes nurse | reverse complement strand
GAATTCGCACCGGCCCAAATTTTCCTTCGGCCCACCGGGCACTGCCCGGTACGCCAGATGGCCAGTCCAGCCCTGCTTCACAGTGTGCAGAAGCTCTTTCTTTTTAAGCTCTTTTCTCTTTTTTTTCCTGACTTGGTCAATTTATAGCATGCAGCATCACTTCTAATGAGTTAACCCAAAATTGCTAATGACGCATGTAATGAAAAGGGGTCTAGTTAGAACTGTGTGAAATAGGGTCATGCTAACTGGTCCAGCCACTGTTGCTCCCAGATGCAGAGTTTTAACTCCAGTCTGTTCCACTGTGATCTTACGGAACAGTCCGGGCCAGCGTTGCTAATGTAGCTAGCAGTAATGAACGGCAGCCGTTAGCACTGAATGCTATGTGGATGACAGCGTGCTAACTTGCTTCTGTTCTGTGCTAGCTGTGTTATCTTGCTTAAACGTTTTTCCTATCACGTTTTACTCCTGATGTCACTGCTCCCGTTTGTTACAGAAGCAGTCCCAAAAGCGGTGGGTTCAGAGACGCTTACCTTTGCAGCACTGCCCCACACACAGTGTTATGTAAGGATGGCTCCGCTTGAGGATGTAATCAGACGCTGGGTCCACTTGCTTAGAGCTTTCCATTATTCAGCCGAACTCCTGTAATCTTACGTAAGCGGCGCTCGGAGTACAGGGCCGGCTGTAGTGGAAGGCATGCCTCGCTAATTTAAGGCAGGTTGGTGCATCTGTTAGGGACACAGAATGAGGCAGATGGCTTTTTTTGGCTGCCGCGTGAGTCTCTCTTGCTCCGTTTGATGTTCTTTTGGAAGAACTTCTCAAACTGCACTATTACAGTACAGTACAGTTTCACAGCTTCAGCTTCTGACTTCAGACACCACGAATTGATGCAGGGTTGCATCATGCACTGCATCTTTACGTGCTTTACTGTAATAATTTGCCCTGCCTGTGCCATTATAATAGCAAACAAGTGCCTCGGTGTGAGTCAGATATAAAAAAGGAAAGAACAACTTGCTCCAGTTCCAGTTCTTCTGAAGTGGGAACTTTGACGGCGGAAGGAAAGGCGGTCAGTTAGAGGCGGGCAGTTTGGTATCATTACAACACCAAACACTTTTCTAAGCATATTGTGGGTATTGATAACACTGACAAAGGGGAATTCCACTATTTTTTCAAAGTTTAAAACATTTATAATTTAATATAAAACATATAAAAAATGTTTTGGTGGTGATTGGAGCCAGATTTCAAACTTTTTACATCACAGAAAATAGTGAGAAAAAATGATGAATGTAGTGAGTGATGCCTGAGACACTGTTTTTTAAAGCTTTAAAAGATTCTGGATCAAACAGTATGTTTTTATCTATTCATTTAGGAGAAATACGCTCAAATCAAGGTAGTACCCAATGATTTTCATTTATGATTTTTCTTTTCATGTTTTTGCTGTTTTGCCGTCAGCAACGTAACATGAAAGATTCACTAGTTTCGGTCAGTTAGCGAAATATATTTGCTATGTTTGTGTTATAGACCTGGTTCCATTCACCGCCACTGTGTAGAAATATAACTCATTAAGTTTCTCTACATTTGAGAGTCATATTCAAAAGTTTAGGCACTTCTGGTAAAAAGTCATGTGTTGTTGATTTTCTAACAAAAATAAATGCATAAAATACTTTATTGTGTTCCCTGTAGAGGGGGCGTACTTATTTTAACTTAGAAAATCAACAAAACGTGTAATTTATTGGAGGGCTGGTGGTTTTGGTTAGGTTTATTTGGTTTAGTTGGTGTATTTTGTTTCGTTTTGTCAACTGTGTTGGCATTTCTTTAATCTAACGTTTCATTTGATATCAATTGGAGAGGAGTGACACTGCTGGCATTTTGGTTTAACTTTTTTTTTGGTTTAACTGCACTGGCGTTTCTCTGAAGTTACGAGGTTTTCATGTTGTTGTCAGGGGAAGGGGGAGGAGGGTTGAAAGTCATCTCGAAATACCAAGATATACCGTTACACCACCATACCCCCAAAACCTAGTTTTAAATGCGCGCGTCTGTCCTACCTTCTTCAAGCTCAGAAAAACGAAATATCATGACACAGATTGTGTACCGAAGTATTGCGGTGAGGTCTTTCTGCCACATTGCACACCCCCCAGGGTCAGTGTTTCTATGGCTGTTAATTCAGCTGCAGTTTTTTTTTTTGACATGTGGTCTTTTAGATAAAACGGAGGCATGTCTATCCGGCACACGTCTTTGCTTTTACGCGCCTGCAAAATGAATTAAAGGTCTCTCGCAGGGCCACTCAGCCGCTGGTAAAAAACCGCAATGAGTGGCTGCATGCGGAGTACTTATGCACCGAATACAATTACATTAGAACACACTCCGCTGTGTTGTCTACAATTCCGTGTCAAAAGCAGTGGAGTGTGTTGAAAGACAGCGAACGCAAGTGGCTGACATGAATTAAATATCTTTTCTTCTTTTTTTTTTTCTTTTCTCTCTTTGCGCTGCACTTTCATTAAATAATTCACTTGTATTATGAATGAGTGCCCCATGGACAAGAAAAAGAATGTTAATTGTTCATCAAAGCAGAGTGTAATTTGGTTGAAAAATTCAGAGGCCGGTCCCTGGATGAGCGTCCTCCTCTGAGCCACACTGTGTGTTTCTTTAAAGAGGGATCAGTTTCGGACGTTTCGGGCTGTTTGGGTTATTCAAGGTCAGCATGCAGGTAAACTGTGTTTCTGAATATCGCAAGACTGTGGCGGCCGAACCGAGACGTGCCAGCGTTACGTAAAGCTTCCCCACTGCCTCAGCCGGGCCTAATTCATATTAGCGAATGTGCTCGACGCATTTGCATAGCCCGGAATAAGTGTCCCTGTGTCCCAGAGGAAAACTGAGATTGCCCAGAGACCTTTCAGAATCACAGAAAAGGAGGACGTAATTCGAATGGAATTTTAATGAAGTTGATAACGCAAGGTCATTAATGAAAAGGGTTTTGAACCTGCTTTCGGAACGGGAGCTCCCCGGTCGCTCACAGTGCTACACTTTCCCCTGCACTCCGTCTGCAGCTGAATTATGCAAATGGAAGACCTGGTGGCCTTTCAAGGTGACCCACTTGAGCCAAATAAGTCGACAAAATGGAAATGATAACGTCCTGTTGTCTTCGTCGTCATTTGGTCCATTCAGCGCCGGTGTGAAACCTCATGGTTTTCTCTGAGTTATGAGATATTATGCACCACGGTCTTATAAACTGAATTCAGCCCATTCAAGGTTATGAAGCTGTAGGATATCAAGGTAACTACGGACTCCGGGTAGCTCAAAGGATCCATTTTCCCATAATACAGCTCTCTTTTGTAGCGAAGTCATGGAAAGGCAGCAAGGAAAAATAGGGCCAAAGTAATCCTTGTTTTAAATCTAAAAATTTAGATTTTTGTTTCAGACACAAAACCTGAGACCATTTGGACCATTTCTATTGGTCTTCATGATAAAATTCTGCCATTTCGCATATAAGTGACCACATTTTTCTCATCTTTCCCTTCCTGTGGCCCATAATTGTGCGATTTTATAAAAAAAAACAATAATCCTTTATGCATTACCATTTTTTATTTTTCAGACTGGCTCTCCAGACTGGCTTGTTCAGTCTGGGCTGAAACACTTCTTATAACTTCAGTGTGAATGGGCGGGGCTGAACTGCTGTAGGCTGAATGGGCAGGTATATGGTGATAGCACAAAAACAATTCATTTTAAATTAATTTTTATTGTTTTCACTGTGTTTGAAGCTGATTTCTATCAATATTCACTATGGACCGGGGACTGAGTCATATGTTTTCAGTATGTAACCCTGTTTACATGCTACAGCAAACTCTTATTAAAAAAAAGAAGATAATTAAAACAGTGTGTCCAACCTGCAATCTTCAGGTCCCCCCTGTTTTTTTTTTTTTTTAGTGAGAACTCGTGATCCTTTTCTAAAATAGTCCCATGCCTTGGGCGTAAACTAGTTTTTGTTCCACTTCTTCCCATGTTCCTTCTCTTTTGAGCTTGTGGATGTGGCTTTAAAAATAGGTGCGAACGTAGTGAAGACGAATGACAGAACCGTGGAGTTTTTCAGGGTCAGCTTTGACAAATGAGGCAGCGGACTTTCTGAGCTCCAGAGAGTTCCGCAGTTAGGTCACCTGTCTCAGGAGGCTGAGCCAAATGCATTATTGTTATAGTCGTAGCGGTAATGGCCTTAAAACAGCTCCATTACTGATATGCAGTACATAGTCATCTGGCGGCCGTATGACTGTTGTGGATATTTAGGAGGAAGGCCTTAGTGGGCTTCATCGAGGAAGGATGTCATTCAGTTCCAGTGGCTGAGGCTTTGGCTGCTTCTGTGCTTTCGCTACAAGAAACACACAGTCACAGCACGGAAACACGCTCAAGTCGTGACGGCCCTCGCCATTTAAAGGAGATATCGGGGGCGGACTAGTTTGTGGAGTAGCCTTGAAGATGTACCCGACGCTGGAGAGAAACATTCGACGGAAATGAGTTCCTTTATTGAAGTTCCAGGGATATTGTGAACGGTGTAATTCCACAAATGATAAAGCAAACGTTTGAATGTTTAATGTCTCTGTTTGTCCCATTCAGGACATGGTTGCAGAAGGCATTTATTGTGTGACTCTCTCCTGGTTATTCCTCTTTTTGTCTCCTAGGTCAAGGAAACTAAGTGGTTTACAGTGAAAGAGCTTTGCATTGGTCCTGTTCAAGAATGCCTTTATCAAAACCAAGGTTACTTTATAACAGAAATACATACAAGAAACAAGTATATCAACAGCAGACCAAACACACACACACACACACACACACACACATCCTCCGCACAGTTCCATAGCTGGCAGAAGAACACTCCACAGGCTGGGGTGGAAAGCCTTTAGGCTGGTTTATCAGCCAGCGTTTATCAAACTGTGGTTTCTCAGCCGGTGGTGAGTAAACTCCTTAGCCATGGAGGAAGTCTCCTGACTGATTTTTTGAACTGTTCTGAGCAAATTCATTAACCAAGAGGGAAGTCTTTTAACCAGCATTAAGCTGGTAACTCCTTAGTTGTGGGAAAAACGTTTTGGCCTGTGGCAAGTAAAATCCTCGGCCCCAAGGAAAGTCGCTTTTATGAGTAAACCCTACAGCCTTGAGGAAAGTCTCTTTGGATAGTGATGAGTAAACCCCTCAACTATGACGAAAGTCTCTTTGACGGTGATGAATAAACTCCTTAGCCTTGACGAAAGTCTCTTTGGGTCATGATGAGTAAACCCCTTGTCCATGAGGAGAGTCTCACGATGAGTAAACTCCTTTGCAGCAGCGAACGTATCTCCAGTGTTGCAACAGGGGAAAAACTCCTATGTTAGTGGGGAAAGTTTTTTATATGTAGTTTGTCAATTGGCCAAAGGCAATTCTTTAGCTGTTAGAAAAATGTATTGCTTGGTTTCTCGATTGGCGAGGACTTCTCAGACGTCAGGGAAAGTTTCTTGACCTTTTTCTCGGTTGGCAAGGTGGTCTGCTGCTCAGTTTCGAGGAAAGTTTCTCTGCTAGTTTCCCGATTGGCGAGGGATCAAACTTCTCGTTCAGTGGGTGAAGTTTCTTGGCCAGTTTCTTAATCAGCTAGGAGACAAACTCCTCAGTCGTAGGGAAAGTTATTTGGCTGGTTTATTGGTATTGGTATATTTTTATTTAGTATTTATGGGACAAAATCCTCAGCCTTGGTCATTGTCTCAGTTGGTGAAGGGGAATACTCTTCAGTCTACAGTGGATATTCCACAACCAATAAACTAAACTAAAAATAAGACAAACCAGATGTGAAATGGCTGTCAGGTCAACACACACGCATACACAGAACCATTGTACTTCCTAACTGGGCTGATTTGCCTGAAACATTTCACGTAAAATTATTTTTTACATTTGTTCTCTAAAAGAGAACAATAAACACACAGAAAGCCGTTTGTATGTCCTTGTGTATTGGCTTATATTGTAAACAGGTATCACTGCTGTTATTAATGGCTGGTAATGGGACTTGGTGCAGCAGTCTTCCGAGTGAAATAATTGATTAACTGTCTTGAAGGAGGGAGCTGATTGAAGGAGCTCCAAAAACAAACAGCAGATCCACCACACCCAGCTGTCATTTGGCCAAGCACATCACAGGACGGTACACACACAGGTTCAAAACCAATTACCTTCACAGGAGGTGGCTGATAGAAGAGCACTTACCTGCAAAATAGCGGATTCCCACCAAAGATTTATTGAATTACGGCGTAAGAGGTGTGAGTTTAACTCATTTTATGTCTAAATTGACATTAAATGAAAACTGCAACAACATGGTAGACATGGCTTTCTTATTATAGACTTCTTTTTTCTTTAAGAATTGCTTTTAACCCTTAGAAGTCACAGTTACCGCCAGCGATAACAAAAATATGCAGGAATTTTTATGGATGCATCAATATGGGAATTGTGGGCCAGTGTCAATATCCCATACTTTTTACTGTGATGCCGATACATCAGTGAAACTGGGACTGCATGTACTTAAATCAGCAATACAGAGAAATGTAATGTTTAGAGCTGTACGTGCAGTAAAATAAATCAAATCCAGACAATTTCAGCATAAACAGGCTGCTGTTCTGGAGGTGAATAAACAAAAAATAAACAAAATGTCCTATAATTTTTTTTTTTTTAATATCAGTACAATCTAAACATCTGTTATTTGCACATAGTGATTTTGATATCACTGTGGATCCTTAGTAATTTTATATTATTTACTTATATATTACTTCCTTTTACATGCAGCACATTACAGATGTAGGTGAATGTAGTGTTAGGAGTGTAGCCCAAGGACTCTTATTGGTGTAGTGTGGTGTGTCACCTAAGAATCAAACTCCGCTCAGCTGCTTGGAAGGCAGCGATGTTTCCCGCTACACTACGCAAACCATGTACACGTAGTTATTATTTTGGTCTTTAACAAAACAAAAACCTTCGTGGTGCCACATTTAAAAAAAATGTTGTAAAATAATATGCAAACAATGATTTAACACTCTGCCCTGCACTAAATGTACCTAAGCAGGACTAATTATGCCTTCGTGGTACTGGCAAATAGCCGGTGTTGTTGAAGTACTGATGATATCCAGTATATGCTTAAAAAAGTATATTATGAGATAATTTTAGGACGATAATGAGAATTATTGTCATGTTGCCCACCTCTACTCATAGCTCAATGAAAGTTGTGGAAATTCTGTGGAAAATTGTTTGTTGGTAGAACTTGTGATGCTGCTGTTTTGTCATTTTAGTGGAGAAAACAGCCGTCGATTTCTTCCGTCTTTCAGGTCTTTCCATGGTTTTATAACAGAATATAACAGCAAAATATAAAACTAAAGCTCACAGCTTCTAAGGGTTAAAGATTGCTACGATGGTGAGATGCCCTTAATGTAACTTCACAGAGGTCAAACCAAATCTTATGTTTAGCTTAAGGAGGCTATAACTAGAGGTCAGTCAGTGCATGTCGGAGAGAAGTGAAGCCACAGGCAAACTCCCTGTACTTGTTGTGTTCCTGCAGCTGGCCGAGTTCAGCCTCATCCAAGCAGCTGCTCTAGCCAGGGTGACCTGGCTAAGCGGAGGTAAGTTCCTGCAAAATCGCAGTTTGCTTTAATCACCGTTTATAGATCATGTTTTTAGATCATGTGCCTTGCCTTTGGATCGGTACTGAAGGATAAATCTTTGTTTTGGGATCATGCTAGATCATCAGTATGTAGTTGACCAGGACATGTCTGGTGTCTGGAATTTGCTTCTTAAGCTCTGCACTGGAGCTGCAGTGCTCATATAGTATTGGAAACATAGATCTCACCAATTAGCATCAAGTGAACTGCATTCCTAAACCATCACACACTCGGCTCAAACTGTGTTCATTTGTTAAGTTATCTCAGATAGACTTGCTGTTATACTTACAACAGTAAGTATAACAGTGAGAGAAACCACATAGGCAAGTCTATTTTAGACTCCTGATAATAGTGCCAGAGTTCCAACCACTCAGCATCGCCACCTGATCATCTGGAATCATCTGCTCCTGGTTCTTCACTGGTTCAGGACTTCAGTTAGACGCTCTTTGTTCTGCTTGAATGATTCATACGTAGGTCACTGTGTGTCTTAACCAACAAAAACATTCCTCTGAAACTGGTCAGGTTCAGGGACTGGACTGGATATGAGAGACTTTGAACGTCCTTCAGGAAGCCTGGAGAACTGTTCCTCAAGAACACATTAAAATACAAGAAAGCCTGGAAATGAGAGATGGCTCAAGACTTTTGCACAGTACTGTTAAACCGTAGTAACCGTCATCAAATCAGCAAATATAACAGCAAGCTTTAAATTAAGGGTAGCAAGTTTGCTGTCTAGATCTTAACTTTACCTCAGTTTCTCGGTTTGGAAGTTGTCTCGATGCTAATTGGCAGGCTTTAAGCTTTAAGCTTCCACTACTTGTAGCTGCAGTGGAAAACTAAGGAAGCAGATTTTACTCACCATTCATGTCTTGATTGAGGGCAAAGGGAGGGAAAAATTGGGTTGAACTTAAACTGTTGCTTTAATGGCAGGCAACAGCGTTCGCAACACGTGTTTTTGCGTAATAAGCCGCGAGCGCTGTCACAACCCGGATGTATTTCGATTATCCTTCTCCAGCTACATCAAATAACGAGGTTGTTTGAGAAGCACAACGTCTATACTGAACGCAGCAAGGATAGAGCGTTTCTTAGATCTCAGCACGCGCTGGTTCTCAGAGGCTAATGTGCTTATCAGCATAAGAGCGCTGTGGCGGCTTCCTGCACTCGCGTGCAGGCGTGTCCTCATCTGCATACACACGAGCTGCGGCGGCTTCCTGCACACGCATGTCAGCGGCGTGGAGATGAGCTCATGGCTGCTGGTGATTCACGGATGCTGCTGGCGAGCTGGAAATGCCTGCTCAGGGTAATAACATGCCGTAATGGGATCATGCTAAGCCCTTCTGACTCCACTTGCCCCGCATACTGATGACTGCTTCCACGCTCCCGGTTCCCAGTGATGTCACGCCTTCCGCCCCGCAGAACCAACACCTCGCTTTGTTTTGAGTGCCGCCCTGACATGTCATTTCTCTTCTCGTCTCCTCACTCGGAATCCTGCTATCCCTTTTCTCTTCTTTGCTCTTCTTTTCTCTTCTTTGCTCTTCTCTTTTTCTAATTTTACAATCTTTAATTTCTCACTTCTCTTCTCTTCTCTTTTCTTCTAACCTTTATTTCTCCCCTTTCTTCTCTTCTCCGTCTGTTCTGTTATGCTCTTTTCTGTTCCCTGCTTAACTCTTTTCTTTTTGTCTCACTTTTATTTCTCTCCTCTCAGCTCTTCTCACTGTCTTCTCTTCTTACAGTCTTCTAACTTTTATTTCTTTCTTCACTTCTCTTCTCTCCTCTTTTCTTCTCTTCGCTTTGCTTCTCTTCTCTTCTCTTCGCTGCCATTCCCTTCTCACTCACAGTCCTCCTCTCTCTTCTAGTCTTTTTTTCTTCTCCTTGGACCACACAGGCGTAAAGCACAGAGCCGAACGTAGACCCTCTCCTCTGAGCCTCCCAGCGTGATTTTTTTTTTTCTCTTGTCAGGCGTTCCCATCCCTGGTGTCAGCTCATCGAGTTCTCCCTCGGGGAGATCTTGCTACCTCTCTGAACACACGCCACCCTTATCTCTTTGTTCAGCTCATGGGTTTGTTGGATTCCTCCCGTTTCTGCACTGGCTGCCTCTGGCCTGTCAATCACTCAGAAGCTTCCCGAGACGCAGTGAGCCCCGTGATCAGGTCTGAGCATCTGTCACCAGCGACGGACAGGGCACTGACAGCCCGGGGGAGAGGGGTTGTCTGTATAGGCCTTTCTGAGTCATAGCAGTCTTTATGTCGGCTCTAACCTGCGTGCTGTCCCCGACTAAAGCACTAGAATAGACGCTCAGAGTGAAAAGGAAGCAGTGACTCACCAGGCGGGGGTTTCCTTTAGAGTGGTACTGGATTGTGGGTAAAGTGCAGATGATGAGTAATTGCCTCATAGAAGCCTGGGTGTCACAGGTTGGCCTGGAGACACGTCTCCCAACGGCTTCTTCTCAGATTAACCTTGGCCTTGATTAGTAACCCGTTCTGTTAGGAGATCAAGAAAGAAAACAGCTCATCCAGAGTGGAACTTCGCTTTTCTACGTGCTTTTCGAATCAAAACTTTTCTGTTTTGGTACATGAATGCACTGCAGTCGACCAGCGAAAGACTGTGAGATGTGAGGCTGCGCTCAAGTCATGCTAATATGTGCATTTTAGCTCACAGTAACATATAAACTGCGCTGCATTAAGCGTTTTGACTGAACCGAAACCATGTCGTTGATTTAGATTTAGCTGATAGAGTTAAAGCTCCTCTCCTGCTGGGTTAATTTTGCCCGTTGCTTGTTTGACTGTATTGCACAGTGCTTGTTTATTAGCATTCAAATTCTGTGCTTGGAGTGCTCTTGGATAAAGTTATCTTCAACGAGCTGCCGGGCCCCTTGTTCCGAGCAAAATGCAAAGTGGATATTGCAATTCTCTAAGGATTTCACGCGTCCACCCCCAAACAATAGCTTGAGTAATGAGGGAGCTGGCTGCAGAGAGCGTTAGCAAAACACAAGACTTTCCTGTGCAGAGCACCTACAAACGACTGGAGCCAGCAAAGCAGCTGAACATATGGCAACAGAGCAGCAACTCTTCATAGTGTTCAGTTTAGTTTATTTTTACTGCTCCTCTCTTTTAGTGTCTTCTCTTCTCACTTGTGGTCTTTCTTATCTCTTCTCTCCTATTCTTGTCTCTTGTTTTTTCTTCTATTCTCTTCTCTTCTCAAGCATGGTCTTCTCTTCTTGTCTCTTCTCTTCTTTTCTCTTCTTTTTTCTTCTATTCTCTTCTCTTCTCAAGCATGGTCTTCTTGTCTCTTCTCTTCTTTTCTCTTGTTTTTTCTTCTCTTCTCAAGCATGGTCTTCTCTTCTTGTCTCTTCTCTTCTCTAATATTCTCTTCTCAGTTGTGATCATGTGGTCTTGTTCTCTTTTTGTTCTCTTCTCAATTGTGGCCTTTTTGTCTTCTTTCTCCTCATCTCTTCTCTAATCTTCTTTTCTGAGTTGTGGTCATGTGGTCTTCTTGTTGTCTTTTTTTCTCTTCTTTTCTCTTCTCTGCTCTTCTCTTCTCCTCTCTTCTCTTCTCAGGTCAAATCAGATCAGATTAGCGACACTAGACCATATCTGGAAAACCAGTGTCTTTTGGTGTAAATTGTGCAGCACAGAAGTAAAAAGTTGCTTTTGTGTAGGTTTTGCTTCCTAAACAGAGGGAAAAAAGTGTGAACCCCAGGTGATTTTTCTTATAAAACTGAGAAGATGAGCCACCTGCGTTTTTTAATGGCAGAGCTTTTGGCCTGCCGAATGGTGAGAGGTGGGAACGATATAACACTTGCACTGGACAGCATTTCACAGCCCAGCATCCAACATCAACCCCCTCCAGGGCCGTACGAGATGAACCTACCATGAAAATTCACTTTATTAACCTTCACAGAGGGTAGAGGCATCCCATGGCAACATGCATGTATTTGTGCAATAATACACCCATGCTGTAGTGATCCATAAGGTGGGTTTCAAGCTTTACACGTATAAAGAACAGACGTAGACGACTGAAGTACGTCACTCTGGATAAGATTGTCTGCTAAATGCTGTAAATGTAAATGTATATAATGTCGTATCGCCCACCTCTTCGATTAGACTGTGGGAGCACGAACCACAAACTATAAGACTGTTTACATGTTTAGACTCTCAGGATCAGATGTATAATACTGTGCAACAGCCATCCATCATTTCCAGACTTTCTTGAATTTTTAATTGAGGAACAGTTCTCCAGGCTTCCTGAAGGACTTCCAAAGACTCTCACTTCCAGTCCAGTCCCTGAACCTGACCAGTTTCAGAGGAATGTTTCTGTTGGTTAAGACACACAGTGACCTACGTATG